>OX638307.1:7119736-7462756 GCA_951812265.1 Taphrorychus bicolor
CCTTCTTGCGCAACAGAGACGTCAAATCTTAAGGAAAATCTTACTGAAGTTGCCAATGCTGCAGAAACTCCCAAAAGAAGAAACAGTTATGGCAGTTCAGGAAAATGTTACTTCATATTTTTGAAAGAAAAGAAGAAGCAAAAGAAAGGCGTCACCGAGAAAAGTTAGAATTAATAAAACATATATTTGATAAAAAGGAATGAACTAAAAAAAACTAATTGCTCATAAGTCTATATACCTCCAAATAATATACTTACCTATTTAAATAAATGAATATTTAATGTAGGTAGCTTATTGCGGAAATTAGAGAAAATAAATAAAACTTTATCTACTTTATTTATAAATATTCCAAGTTATCTTTAATTACATCCCTTTTTTGTTCTCCCTTTCTATTTAATTGAATTTCATTGTCTCTCTCTTTACATCTATTATCTTCATCATCTGCATTCATATCGGTTACATTAACATCTAAGAAATCACTTCTTTCTATACATAAATTATGTAAAACACAGATGTAATTATGAATTTTGTCATCTTAAATACTGAATGCATATCTAAATGTTGAAGTTGTCTAAATCGACCTTTTAAAATACCAAATGTGTTTTCTATCAATACTCGACAGGCTGAAAATTTTTGATTATACAAAGTTTGCTTGTGTGTCAAGGGGCCATAATCTTTATAGGGAGTCAGTAAAAAAGTCCTAATTGGATAAGCATTATCTCCCAGTATGTGATATTTATTACCACAGAAATCTGGCAATAAAGCAATTATATCTGATGAGTGTAGAAACCCGAGCATCACATATTTTTCCAGGTATGCCTGTAAAAATATCTATAAATTTCCTATTTCTGTCACATATTCCTTGTAGTGTGATTGAAGGAACATCATGTCTGTTTGTGTAAGTTGACTTTATTTTGTGAGCAGGAGTTCTTATGTTTATAGATGTCCCATCTACACAACCAAGAATATTAGGAAATCCTGAGATCTGAAAAATTTTAGAATATCAATAAAGTAAAGTGAACCCAGTTAATATTTCAATAAGTAGGTACCTAGGAATTTTATGAAAAAAATATATATAATGAAAGTTGCTTATTTCAGTCATCTTTTCAAACTCTGCAGCAATAAAACTCTTTTTTGCATCTGTAGATGGCATTTTAATTACAGAAGAAGCCATATCTATGAAGAAATCCATGACTCTATCTGTGGAATAATAAAAAGCAGATAGTGCTAAGGAAAACCTTTGAGAAACATCTCTTAAGCTTGATTTATTGCCAGCAAATCTACAACAAACTTGTTTATCAGACTGTCAAAATACAATCTAAAGTGTTTTAAGGGCTTTGAAGCCGTGGTCCAATGGAATTGCTCACTAGGATTCAAAAAGCCTGGAAAACACTTTAGATTGTAAATTTGTTTGTTTCACTCCAATTACTTTACTTCAACACTGCCAACAACTTACCATAAAAAAGACAAAATATGGACTTCTGCTGCTATTCTACATCTGCCTCCATGTCTCATATTATCTGTAGGATAATATACTGAGTTCCTCCTGAGAACTTCTCTACTAACCAATCTACAGTGTTACGTTTTAATCGAAAATTGTTCTGGAACTAAAAACAGTGCATAAATACCTATATAATTGCAGGTAAATTGTATGTTAGGTAAATTTAGGGTAAATTGGAACTATAAAAGGAGGTAAAAAAAACCTGTATATACCTACTTCTTTATCCGTGAATTTATAAACAACGTCTCCTACGAAATTTTTGATTTTTGGTATTTCGTCCCTCCTCTCATTTTCTAGATCATACTGGTCATATTCTTCCTCACTATCACTTGAAGAAGACAATAATTCAAATTAAAGGTCGATTTGTTTACTTTTCTGTAAAGTAGCCAAAAAGTTGGAACTCAGTTCAAAACTGGCCTAACCAGTTATCCAATAGAACACACAAATATACACGCGTTCTACCAAAAGAACATACAATTCGCAACAGTGCAACACTAGTTCTGCCCGGTTTTACCAAAAGAAAACGCTATAAGAAGAGTACTTTCTAAAACCAAACCGGAAAATTCAAATCAGCAAAAAGAATGTATAATCAGATCTCGTGTGAGTGTGGCATGTGGTTCATAGGAGAAACCAAGCGTCCTTTGCATGTAAGAGTTCAGGAACACAGAACTCATACGATAAGAGGTGAAACATCAAAACCGGGAATTGCAGAGCACGCTTGGTCCGAACACCATAATATTAGGTGTCGGAAGCCAAAATTGTGCATAGGGAACAGCACTGGAAGAAAGGAAAGTTTAAGGAAGCAGTCTTCATTGGAAGCAATGAGGGCGTCTTTAGTAAACCAAGTTGCGACGTCTCTTCGGTATGGTATCCGTTGATACGGCGGACAAGTGCTGGTCTCTTGACGCGCGACAGTGGCGACAATCCGTTAGCTGTGTTAGTATATAAGCAAGTAGCCTCGAGCTTAACGCTCAGTTTCACTTGAAAACGAGCAGAGATTCAACTGCTCGAAACGTCGTGTAAAAAAACTCAATAAAGACACTGGAAGTCCAAGATGTTTCGCTTAATAGTACATCATTGTCTACTACCTTTAAACAAAAGTATCGGTTTATTAAAACCTGTATCTTGATTTAAAACTAATGGGGATTTAATGTTGAGTCAACATCTTCAGTGTATTTCCCATTTCTCCGTACTTTTCTTCTTGGTATTAATTGGTTTCAGTGTTCCAAAACACTGATTGTCATTGTCCTTTTTAAAGAAATTTATTTGTAATCATTTCTAAGTGACAAACGATGAAATTCGAGAACTCTAATGTCAGATTAGGCAGAGAAAATATACACTTTCACTGATTCAGGCAATTCAACAGGAAAAACTTGAAAATCATCGAGAAGTGCCACCAATTCCCTAATTCTTCCTCATATCATTGAAATGTCTCTTTTCGCCTATGGTCGACTAGTGGTAAACTGAACAGATGAGAGTATAGTGCCGTGAAACTGAACTTCAGGAGAATTCTAGTCGATCATACATGGAAAGATCGCACTTTATCTCATACATTTCCGAATTTAATTTACTTATTTACACAAGATAAAAAAAAATCGAATGCTCTTGGGTTTCTGCCCTGCTAGTGTCACGTCTTTTCCATGATAATTCTCTTATAGCTATAGAAAAAAAACCCTTTAAAGCTCTAAATGATGTGATATTTCCCATCAAACCAAATGAGAATCTTAGCTTTTTAACTAGCCTTCTTTAGATTATGGATGATTGGTTTTGGATTTTCTTTTGCTCTTTTGAGTTTTTAACATCGTTTTCCATAAAATAACCACATATTTATTTATATGTAATGTATACAAAATATATTACAGAAATAGATTAAAATAGAATAAACTATACAAAATAGATTAAAGTGAATTAATACTTCACAACCTATTTGAATGAATCGAGCTCTCAAATCCTAATATGAAAGGTGGACAAAAAATCAGGTGCTCTAGTTATACAGTGTTCAAACTCAATATACGACAACTTTCCATCTCCATCTACATCAGATTCTTCCATCACTTTTTCTGTAATCTGCTGCCGTTCTTCGACTGAAAGCTCCTGTTGAGTGAGTAAAGTCAACGCGATGTCTAGGTCATTAGGTCCTATGAAATCGTCATTATCAAAGTCTGCAAAAAGTTTATAAAAATTACAAATAAACTTCTATAAGCACCATGAATATAGGTTTACCGTATATCCTAAAGGCGTAAAACACCTTAATGTCCCTAGGGGCTGCTTCACTAAACACTGACAACATGTCTAAAAAATCCTCGAAAGTCAGACTACCTTTGCCATCCCGAGAAAATACTTCAAATATTCTTCTTTTAAAGGGGTTTTCCTGAAACCGATTGTTTCGGAGCATTACGTCTTACGTTGTTTTTAACTCACCTTGAATTCTGCCAATTCCTCCAAACATTCAACAGGCAGTTTTATGGAGTAAGCTTCGTTTTTCTTCATAGTTCTTGGAACTAGGTCGGGTTTCATGTCTCTGAATTTCTTGTACACCCTAGAATATTGCATTCAGCCTTGGTAAGCATTACGTTATCACTTTAAATTTACCTGCCTTAATATTTCTTTCCTTGTAAAGAACGTACAGTCCTAGAAGCGCATGTATGTTAATTCATACGTATTACATTTTTCATAACCTTCTACAGACCTGGTAATTTATTATTTGTTGGTCCGTGAACGTAATTAGTTTGTTTCCCATTTCACTGCTGCAAAAGCACAACTGATTTGCCGCATTTCACACATTAAGCGCAGACACGAGCAACCCCAGTGAATTAGGTGCGGCCCATATAGATGAACTAATTAATCAAATGTATCGATTCAGACAAGGCTTGTGCTAGGTGCTGTTAGAATGTTTTCCGTTTTCAGCCGAAAGTGTTCGACACCATTAGGGCAATTTTTCTATAAAAGAATAAAATGTGTCTATTTATATCTTAATATTCAGATTTTTTGCAAGCGGTTGTGCGGCAAGAGTACACAATTATTAAGGACAGTTTCCAAAAATTTTAAATTGACGAACGGTTACAAAGGTTTTGTTTTTCTAGAGTTTTTTGAAGTTCAGGTTGGCCATCAGCATTTACTTCAGTTTTTCTAATAATATGACAAGAGAATAAAATATCTGAGCACATTGTTCCATGCTTTCGTAGTTTGCTAGTCTAACCATTTTTTTTAATTTCAAAATTGTGAAAAATGTAGCTTATGACTACACTCTAGCAGAATAACGTGAGGAGCAAACAAACCAAATTACACGTCTTTAAGACGTTTTTAAAAAGAGACAAATCAATAATAAGTAAAATATTCTAGTTTACTTTGTACCTACTTCTAAAGTAATAGTTATAAGGTATATATATTTAGACTTGCAGATTTATAACCATTCCGTCAGCCAAGTTGTTCAAGCTAAAAGTTAAAAAGATTCAAAAGAATAGGCAGAGCCATAAGACGTATTCAAAAAGGTAAGGTGACCGGCTTAGCTGTTAAGAGGTTTGGGATTCTAAACACAAACATTACGTCTTAAAAAGAAATATTTTTGTTACATTTTCCTAAATTTTGCTCTTAGTGTCTATTGTAACAAAGCTAACTAAAATTTATCCTTGAAAAGAAAAAATGACAGAGACACAGGACTACTTTCAAGAAACCAGAAGAAGGCGTGTTAGGATTGTTGAACGGTTATAAAAAAAAACTGCCTGATGACACCTGCATTCATTCAACTGCCAGCAGCTGAAGTGGAAAAAACCTCATAAATTGTAAAGTGAGCACAGTGAATAATCGAATTACCTACACTAACATACAATACATAGATATACAGTACTTATCTCTTTTGATATTTCAAGTTTCAGAATATTTTTATTGTTACAGGTGTCTGAACCTGGTATTTGTCCCGTTGAAACTTTCATCCATTTGATACAAAACTGTCCATTTTGATTATTGAACTATTGACCCTATTTCTAGGCATGTTGAATGATTTTCAATAATAATAATAAAACAAGGCAGCTTAAACTACATAACTCCCTTTTGGAGCGGCATAATACGCCTTACGATCCTTATGGGTAATAAGCCAAGATTACAAATATAATAAAGTAATTTTTGGTTTCAAAAACCGTGCATCATTTCACTTCAATTTACCTTTATTTTAGGATGCAAAAGTAATACCCTCGGAAATTTTTTTTAACTTCAATTTAGCCTAAAATTGAAAACTAATTCCTAAATAGGAATTAATGTACCTCATACATGTCGGGCGTAGGTATTCCAAATTAAAGTATTATATTTGAGTTTTTGAATATGCGTCAACCTTGTATAGTAATAAAAATATATACAGGGTGTTACGGGACAAAATGTACATACTAATATGGGAGATAGGTTTTGACCATACCAACACATATTCAGTATCAAAAACGTTCGGAACTCATTTCTTACTGATATACAGGGTTTTGTATAAATTTTGCCCAAAATAATTATCAATCATATTTCCCAGAAATTTTGCAGAAATAAATTCAAATTGCATGTGCGTGAAACGCTTGACAATAAGAACCCAGGAAGGTAACAAAAGGTCTAAATTTCCAGAGCCGGACTAATATAGTTGTCCTTTTCATGGTGCCGCAAAACAAAGTATACATTTTTTTAAAACTTTTGGAAAAGACCAGAAGTCCACAGACTCCAGCCAATAAAAAATCGAAACCATTTTAATTGTCGCACTTTTGTTTTTTTTTTTAATTAACCGCATTTTGCATTACTAGTGGCTTACTGAGTTAAAATTTGTTCCGCTTATTTTATTAATTATTAATATTTATCACAAGAAGAGAAATAAAACAAATAGATATGAGAAAACAAAAATTCATAATTAGTATTTTTACATTAATTATTTCAAATTTACAACAACTTTAAATCTTAGAAATAATGACAAATAAAAATCAAAATTATAAAACATTTTCAAAATGAAGGCCTTCATTCTCCCTACATTTCACACTAATTTTGACAATGACTGTTGCACGTTTTGCTGTAACCAAGACAACTACTACATCAGGCAACTAGATAAATGTCTAATATTTTTGGGATGATGATCACCAATAAGTAAACAAAATAGTAAGATTTACTTGTATTTGAAATTATTCATATAATTATGGTTTTTTATATTCTCTCATCTCTATTATTTGTTTTCTGTCATTTTTTTTGTCATAGACATCAAAAAATGGTACGATAAATAGTAAGAAGCTACACAAATTTAACCCTAATATGTCATTGATAACACAAAATGTAGTTGATTACAACATTCAAAAATTGTAAAAAAAAACCAAAAGTGCGACAACTTAAATTGTTTCGATTTCTTATTGTCTGGAGTTTATGAACATCACATCTATTGCAAAAGTTTTAAAAAATCGTATACTGAGTGTTTGTTTTGCGGCATCATGAAGAGAACAACTTTATTCCGGCTCTGGAAATTTAGAACTTTTTGTTACCTTCCTGGGTTCTTCTCCTCCATTATCCCAAGCACATGCAATTTGAATTAATTTCTGCAAAAATTCTGGGAAATATAATTGATTTTTGTTTTCGGCAAAATTTATACAAAACCCTGTATATCAGTAAGAAATGAGTTGCGAACTTTTTTAATAATGAATATGTGTTGGCATGGTCAAAACCTATCTCCGATATTAGTATGTACATTTCGTCCTGTAGCACCCTGTATATATAAAAACAAACGAATACAATGCTGTCATTAAACATTCATTATTCCTATCTATAACATTCTATTTTATATTTCATTCATTCAGTGTAAGTAGGTATTAGGTTCAAGAAGTTCAGGTTAGTCTGGGGGGGGGGGGGTTGCACAGTACATCCTATATGTACTGTGCAAAAAAATGGCAAAATATTTTAGTACATAGAATGCTTCTTTTCAAATAGAACCTCCTATATTGTGACATATTTTGCGTGTGACATATAAGCATTAATCTTATTAGTTACACTTGAATATTTTTTTATTTTATTGGTTACGAAATGTAAACAAAAATCGAAACTACATGGAATTCTATGAAATTATGTGGCGGAACTTCATCACCAACTCACAGGTGGCATCGCCGAAACTTCACTCACCGCCTCACAAGTGGCAGCATTAGTCAAAATTCTTCATAACATCACACCGCCTTTCCTGCGACGAATTTGTCTTCAAATACAAGTTCCAACTATGAACTCTCAGCACGACGCTTAACGCAGAGGTCTACCACGCCTTACTGACGAGTCCAAGGTAGACCCCGGGACGAAACGCCAACACCACATACGTAAGCTATAACGATCTCAGGTCGTCCCAGTGGTGTTTTCCTGAATAACAAAAATCCTTTCTGGGAATAATTTCCCATCTATGGCCCATCATTTACAACACCATAATTGGTGACCCTCGACAAAAGATACACGCAACCTTCCGAGCAAAAGGCCGCAACGAGGATCGCTTCAACGCCACGAGACTACCAGAACAGCATCTCTCTCACACCCACCGCACGCAGCATCCAGTCAACTCTCTCTTCACTCCCTGCACCGCAGAATTATCTCTCACACATCACTACCTGGTACCATTCGCGGCAACACTGGCACATCCTCCATCACTCAACTCGCTCAATCAACAGCAACACAATTTCGTCCCGTCAGTCCGCAAAATGAGCCTCGCATCTCTCCCATCATATAACCTCTGTTCTCGTTGTCACTGGGAGGGGAGTATTGTGGCGGAAGTTCATCCACCGACTCACAGGTGGCAGCTCCGAAACTTCCCTCACCGACTCACAGGTGGCAGCATTAGTCAAAATTCTTCATAACATCACACCGCCTTTCCTGCGCCGAATTAGTCTTCAAATACAAGTTCCAACTATGAACTCTCACCACGGCGTTTAATGCAGAGGTCTACCACGCCTTACTGACGAGTCCAAGGTAGACCCCGGGACGAAACGCCAACACCACATACGTAGGCTATAACGATCTCAAGTCGTCCCTGTGGTGTTTACCTGAATAATAAAAACCTTTTCTGGGAATATACTTTTTATATATGGCTCATCATATTCGACGCCATAATTGATTGTCAGATGTATAGGAAATGACAGAATATAAAAAAGTTTTATTATGTCCAATTATATGTGGTTAACGTCCTTGTTGCCAATGAATAGGAACAGGTTTACGGGTATAGGACTGAATAAAACCAGCTCTCGTTAAAAAATTGCCGACGTTTCGATTGTATATTACAATCTTCTTCAGGGCTACAAATATAAAAAAGAAATTGCACAGCAGGCCTACAAAATAAACGTAAAATTTGTTTTTAATAAATATAAATATAAACATATAAACATTTAGACAATTATTAACATAACGACAACATAACGTAACAATAGACGATCACTCGTATATGATTTTACTGACCTTTTTTTTTAAGTTGAGAACATAGTTGTGTCAATGGAGTTTAGTGCACCAGTACACACAATGGAGGAATTGGAATGGACCAAACCAGGCACTGCCGTCTCGAAATAATTGTAAGCGGCATCTTTCTCGACAGAATGCTCGACCAGAAATTTCGGTCGGCCTGAGCATTTTACATTTTTTGTCGGTGTAGATTTTCGGAATCTAAATACTTAAAATTCTGTTCCAAATCAAGGATTAGTACTTTATTGAAATCGAAATCATGGTTGGTAGAGAAATGATGAACAGCTAGCGCGTTCTTTTCATTTCGGTGTTTGTTGGACTCTTTGCAGTCATACTTATGTTGGGATAGTCTGGACTTTAAATACTGCCTAGTTTGGCCCACATAACACACATTGCAATTTCCACATGGAATCTTATAGACAAGGTTGGAATTGAGTTCTATTGGTGTTTTGTCCTTGAGTTTGGTGAATATGGTACCCACTATTTTAGTATTGTAGAAAGCTAATTGGCAGAGTGGGTTGATTTTGGAGATCTGTTTTTGAATTTTTTCTGATAATCCCTGAATATAGGGGAATTTGAAATATAGTCGTTTAGCTTCTTTTTGTTTGGTTTGTTGTTGTTTTAGGGTGTGTTTATATTCGTTTATAATTCTATTGATAAGAGTGAGAGGGTAGTTATTATTTAAAAGGATTGACTTTACTTTGTTTTTGTTGTCTTTATGAAACTCAACGCTCCTCAATGTAAACGATCTGTAAAAAAGATTTTTGATTATCGAAATTTTTTGAGTTGTAGTATGTGACGACAGGTAGTTAACCACTCTGCCAGAAGCTGAAGGTTTCATGTACCAATTAGTTTTAAGAGATCCGTCAATGCTACGAACAATCAACAGGTCAAGAAAAGATATTGTGTTATTTTTCTCCACTTCTATTGTAAATTTAAGCTTAAGATGGAACCCGTTAAAATGTGCCAATAATTGGTCTGTCGAGCGTTTGAGGCAAGCCAAAATGGTATCATCAACATATAATTTAATAAATGCTAATGGGAACGGGAGTTTATTTGTAACCTCTTCGATTAAGTCATTCATGACTAAATTTGCTAAAATGGGGCTAGCTGGGTTGCCCATAGCGGAGCCATCAAGTTCCTGGTACCACTCTGCGTTAAACCGAAAATAGCTACTGTGGAACAAAAATTCAACAATTCGAACGTACGAATATATCGAGTGGAATGGTCGTATATGCTGAAAAAAATCGCCACCTCTTTTTAATTATGGACACCACCAGTTCTTTCGGTATATTCGTAAAAAATGATACGAAATTTGTAGCCCTGAAGAAGATTGTAATATACAATCGAAACGTCGGCAATTTTTTAACGAGAGCTGGTTTTATTCAGTCCTATACCCGTAAACCTGTTCCTATTTATTATGTCCAATATTTATAGAATAAAAGTTTTTTTTTTATTTTTTATTCTTTGTTTTGTCATCTGATGGTTTAATCTACAAACCGATTACGTCTAAAAAATAAATGTTTAAAGGAGCGGCAGAAAACTTCTTATAAATAATTTAAAAACCAAACTAAAGAAACCGTAAAAAAATCTACATATGATTTAGCCTACTCACGTTACGTGTTTTTCTTTTTTTATTAAACCAGTATTATTTTTCTTTAATGGTATTTAGTATTAATTTTCTAGCTTTCCTGTCAGTAAATCTTTATTTTCTGTTATCTTATCGCAGTTTCGTATTACCCTGGATGTAGCTTAAAAATGTCGTCTACTAAGTTACAGCTAAATAATAATTTCTTCGAAAATATAACAAAATGAGGCTGTTGATAATAAGAGTATGTCGCCAGCATTTATCCAAATTGATAAACTATGCTCTGAATTTCCAGTTAGATTCCAAATAAAGTTTTTCACACAAAGACCGGCGGTAGTGAGATTCAACTTTGGATAGTTCATAAGAACTTCTTCGTTAACATTTCTTCGTGCTTTGTGTCGGTTTGTTTAAATAATTGCGCTTCTGAAGATTCTTTTCCAAAAGACTTTTATTATGGAGTTCTTTTGTTAAGCATATTAGAACCATGTTTTGCTTAAGGTAATTTGTATTTAAAAACATCCTGCTTGCAAACTAAGCTAAATTATCCCTATTTTGTCATGTGATAAAACATAGATGTTCTTCTTCTCGATGGACCTTATTATATTCAATATAGTTTTCTTTCACTCCATTTCATACTAGCCCAAAACTTGATGAATATCGTTTCTCTTTCATCTTCACCTACATTTTCATGACGGCCTGCAGTCTTTTTTTACCTTCTTGTTCTGTACTATGACTGATTCTCGTCCATTGTAACTTTTCCATTTTAATTTTCTTGAAATTTCCTCAAGATATTGGCTTTGGTAATTTATGCCCTTTTTTTTAATAATTGAATTGCCTCCTTTCCACTAATTAGAAGAGATGTGAGTTTACTGAGCAGAAAGGCTCAGTAAATTTCACTATACTTACTATAGCACTTACTTTTTTCCACTTAGGGCATTACCATCATAATTGTCAATTCAGCAGCATGCAAAATTGTATCAACGTTAATAAAAACATCTGTTTCTTCTGGAATAAATATCAAGAATTATCATGTGGTCACGACCGAAATCACTAGGCAATAAATTTGCAACCAACTCAACACAAGCTTTAACAAAACCATATTCAACAGAAATAATTTAGTTTGTTTACAATGTTTTAATGATTATGGATAATCATAACTTGTTACCTTAACAAAGGTAAAAAGAGGTAGGTACCTACTAACAATAAAATGGCTGTAGGTCCCCAGCCAGTACCGTGATAAAATGACCTTTATGAGTAGATAGAATAAATTTTTTTAAATTTATTGACATCTTCGATGATCAGCACCTTGAAATGACTGGCAGCTTAAGAAAGGATGATTTAGGAGTAGATCACTAATTTGTTTTTGACTTTAAATTAATTTACTAATAGGATCTACACTTTTTTATTCTTGTCAAATTAACGAGAAACTGCCCATTTCTGAGAAAGCTGTGACTTTGTGGTTTAAAAAAAATTGTTTTGGGAAAAAATTGACAGGAAAAATTGTTTTCATATCCTCTACACGCTCTACTAGATCCATGGAGTTGTGATTCACTATGTATAAGTGTATCAAAGAGGTAAACTATACAGGGGGGTCATTTTAAGTCGTTCAATCAACTAGCAGCTTTTTTGTTACACTACATAAAAATCTGATACGTGGGGATCCAGAACTACCGACGTTGTTAGCTGCCAGGTTTGACACATACGACGCCATCTTGAATTGTTTTAAATGGAAACACAAATATTTACCTACAGTTTAATATAGCTGAAGTAACAGATTACAGAAATGTGTAACTTCGTATATCTATCTCTAGGCATTTCGATTCACTCATTGGATTAGCAGATTTCCTGTTAAACTTCGGAAAATTTTGATATATAAGGGTCTAAAGGCATCTCAGGCCGATCTCGGATCCAGGGCTAGCAACGTTATTGGTTATCCGGTTTGACAGACGACGCCATCTTTTTTTTTTTTATTGGAAACACATATATATATTTACCTACAATCTAATACAGCTGAAGGAGCAGATTACAGAAATATATAATTTCATATATTTATCTCTAGGCGTTTCGATTATACAGGGTGGTAAAATTGGTGATTTTCTAAAATCATTTTAATTCGCTCACTCGATTAGCAGCCTTTCTGTTACACTTCATAAAAGTTGATACATGGGGGGTCTTATGGCATCTAAGGCCGACCTTAGATCCTGGGCTAGCGACGTTATTGGCTGTGACAGATAATTTCTCATAATTTTTTTTTCGCCCGCTCGCGTCCCACCACAGCTACTTGAGGTACTGGTGTCGTCGTCGACCAACTCTTGACTCCCGTGCTCACACCCAATTACGGTCAAACACTTGGACCATATATTTGTAGGAGCAATGGCTTCATGCAGTCGGCCATCCTCATCTATCAATACTCGTGCCAACTGTTGCAATCTGGACTGCCCCATTCCTTTACACTGCTCGCGTCCCACCACAGCTACTTGAGGTACTGGTGTCGTGGTCGACCAACTCTTGACTCCCGTGCTCACACCCAATTACGGTCAAACACTTGGACCATATATTTGTAGGAGCAATGGCTTCATGCAGTCGGCCATCCTCATCTATCAATACTCGTGCCAACTGTTGCAATCTGGACTGCCCCATTCCTTTACACAGCTCTATCCCACTGGCCGTGCGCTCCCGCCACCTAGGATCTGCTCGATCAAGAATTCCTTCTTGTTCTACAGGTGACAGCCGGCGAAACGAAGGCACCCACTGTTCTCGTCCCAATTTAGCAAACAGTACTACACCAGCGTAATCAGCTTCACTTAGTTTCCACTCTGGAGGGTGCTTGAGTGTAGGTGGTGGAGGGTTAACGCTTCCACTCGACTCAAACATGGACGTTGGTAGCCCCCCATACTCCGCCTCGGTTTCTATTGAAGTTTCACTCCCTCCCGCAACGGAGGGTGGGCTTAGTCCTCCTCTAGGTATTGGTTCCTGCGTTTCAGCGGAAGTAGTGCGCAACCCAGCACGTAGACCTGTTGGACCACCTCCGTAAAATCTGGAGTGTTGTCCCTGGCTTAGGAACTGCCATGTGTTGTCAAGCCCTCTGTCAGTTCTAGTGAACATGTTTTGCGTATCTAGATCAGGAAAGAGTTTTGATGGCCCGGGGGAAACGCGGCCCCCCTGAAAACCAGGCCCAGAGGGAGGGAGGCCACCATACTCATCGAAGGGCGGGAATGGACCACTTGGGGGAGGAGCAAGAGCAGGAGGCCTAGGGTCCTGCACCACGTAACAGCCTGCCATTGGATGCACCTCGGCAAAACCGAGACGCACCCTAACAAACCAACGCAATTTGTACCGGTCGTGCTCTGCGTTGGTTGCGGCAAATATCACGTCCGCATGCAATTTAACTGCCCAGCGGGCCCGATTCCCCTTGCGATCAGTGGCGACCATGAATTCCTGATCTTGAGCAATTCCATTGCCTAACCGCTCGGGAGCGGTCACAGCTGCTGTGGTTATCTGAATAGAATTCCTATACTGGACACACCGAATCCATTCCGCGTTGGATAGAGCGCGGAACTGCTAACTAGCACGCCTATATGTGGTGTTTTAAGATCTACAAACTCGACGACCTGATTGGCCAAGGCCTCTGTTCCCCCCCACACTACCGGAGCTATCACACCGTGGGCCCCACATCCACTCGCGAAAGATGGGATGAATCCAATCAACTCGCCACTCTGTAGTGGGGTAGGATTCACCATGACCATTGAATGATAGGCTCTGGGACTAACAGTGGTAGTTAGCCCACTAATCATGGCTCCTAAATTTCCGTTGTAGCCAATGTCCTTGAGCACTTTTTGAATCAGGGACATTATTGGGATCACCATCTGGCATCTTTGGTATCCCTGATAGGTCTGTATAGTCCCATGAGAACTTCACCGTCCTCAGCAACGAAGATATGATTACGTATCGAGGAGTCTATTTGTTGAGTTCGGACCCAACCAGAAACATGTCCGACTGCCAAGACTCGATTCAAAGCCTCTGCAACAGCAGTAATATGCTCCTCTTCGTAGAACTTTTCGCATAAATCTCTGGTGAGTGAGACTGTGTCTAAGAAGGGTGCTAAAATGTAGCCTCGCATGCTTGCGGGAGGCATAAAAATGCATAAACTAGGTAATGGGAACACCACCGGACCCAGGCCTCCGCGCTGTTGCCAATACAACTCATGTGCAAACTGCATGTAATCTTTCAGTTGTGAGATAGTAGCATAACGCGCTGCCCACAAGTGGGCTGCGAGATACATATCTCCGGGTCTAATTCGAATGCCACCAGGACTGAGCTGAGGTGTGACATTCATATCTGAAATGACAAAGACATTTGGGATAGATGGCCACGCCATCACAGGAACCCATTTTTCATCTAAAAATAGGTGTAGTGTACGGCTCCCTGCAATTGTGAGAACAGTTATCATGTCTATTTCGGAAGGGAGCGAGTATCCATTTAGCGACTGCCAAGGTATGTAGTTCTTCTCGACTATGGAATTACCATCATCTATAACCAGTTGGCGATATGGCCCCCAAGACCCAGTGTAGTGATGGTCAGGACGCCCATCAGCATTATACCATACCTGGTCATTATGTATTCCCGCAGCGTTAGCAGTCTCGACGACCATGATTGCTAGCCGAAACAGAAAACGCTGATAATTGACCCCGCAAAGTAACATGTCACGCCCGTGGCTGACTACGGTGGCTACGTCTCTTGGGGACACGGGGGGATCCGTGAAAACTGAAGTAAGTGCCCTCCTAGCTGCCATCGCCCCCTCCTCCATTTTGGGACTGAAGGCGTTGGCAACACCAGGAGCTAGAACCAGTTTTTCAGGCTGATCCCACTGGGCTGAATCCACGATCTTGAGAACTGATCTCCACCTCTCTAGCAGCAGTTGATTGCTGATCAGGGCCCGCACAACTCCTTTTAATTCCCCAATCACCTGACGCTGGAGCGTGAGCTGAGCAGGGCGCAGGAAGGCTCGAACTTCCTCAGAAGTGATTAGTTGCTCCGCTTCAATGGAACAATTCCCGGAGAAAGCACAGGCTATCTCACCACTGTTAATGACTCCAACATTGCGAAAGCCAATCTTAAGTGGCATGTGTGCCTGCGTTGGTTGCGGCAAATATCACGTTCGCATGCAATTTAACTGCCCAGCGGGCCCGATTCCCCTTGCGATCAGTGGCGACCATGAATTCCTGATCTTGAGCAATTCCATTGCCTAACCGCTCGGGAGCGGTCACAGCTGCTGTGGTTATCTGAATAGAATTCCTATACTGGACACACCGAATCCATTCCGCGTTGGATAGAGCGCGGAAACTGCTAACTAGCACGCCTATATGTGGTGTTTTAAGATCTACAAACTCGACGACCTGATTGGCCAAGGCCTCTGTTCCCCCCCACACTACCGGAGCGATCACACCGTGGGCCCCACATCCACTCGCGAAAGATGGGATGAATCCAATCAACTCGCCACTCTGTAGTGGGGTAGGATTCACCATGACCATTGAATGATAGTCTCTGGGACTAACAGTGGTAGTTAGCCCACTAATCATGGCTCCTAAATTTCCGTTGTAGCCAATGTCCTTGAGCACTTTTTGAATCAGGGACATTATTGGGATCACCATCTTCCCTTTGGCATCTTTGGTATCCCTGATAGGTCTGTATAGTCCCATGAGAACTTCACCGTCCTCAGCAACGAAGATATGATTACGTATCGAGGAGTCTATTTGTTGAGTTCGGACCCAACCAGAAACATGTCCGACTGCCAAGACTCGATTCAAAGCCTCTGCAACAGCAGTAATATGCTCCTCTTCGTAGAACTTTTCGCATAAATCTCTGGTGAGTGAGACTGTGTCTAAGAAGGGTGCTAAAATGTAGCCTCGCATGCTTGCGGGAGGCATAAAAATGCATAAACTAGGTAATGGGAACACCACCGGACCCAGGCCTCCGCGCTGTTGCCAATACAACTCATGTGCAAACTGCATGTAATCTTTCAGTTGTGAGATAGTAGCATAACGCGCTGCCCACAAGTGGGCTGCGAGATACATATCTCCGGGTCTAATTCGAATGCCACCAGGACTGAGCTGAGGTGTGACATTCATATCTGAAATGACAAAGACATTTGGGATAGATGGCCACGCCATCACAGGAACCCATTTTTCATCTAAAAATAGGTGTAGTGTACGGCTCCCTGCAATTGTGAGAACAGTTATCATGTCTATTTCGGAAGGGAGCGAGTATCCATTTAGCGACTGCCAAGGTATGTAGTTCTTCTCGACTATGGAATTACCATCATCTATAACCAGTTGGCGATATGGCCCCCAAGACCCAGTGTAGTGATGGTCAGGACGCCCATCAGCATTATACCATACCTGGTCATTATGTATTCCCGCAGCGTTAGCAGTCTCGACGACCATGATTGCTAGCCGAAACAGAAAACGCTGATAATTGACCCCGCAAAGTAACATGTCACGCCCGTGGCTGACTACGGTGGCTACGTCTCTTGGGGACACGGGGGGATCCGTGAAAACTGAAGTAAGTGCCCTCCTAGCTGCCATCGCCCCCTCCTCCATTTTGGGACTGAAGGCGTTGGCAACACCAGGAGCTAGAACCAGTTTTTCAGGCTGATCCCACTGGGCTGAATCCACGATCTTGAGAACTGATCTCCACCTCTCTAGCAGCAGTTGATTGCTGATCAGGGCCCGCACAACTCCTTTTAATTCCCCAATCACCTGACGCTGGAGCGTGAGCTGAGCAGGGCGCAGGAAGGCTCGAACTTCCTCAGAAGTGATTAGTTGCTCCGCTTCAATGGAACAATTCCCGGAGAAAGCACAGGCTATCTCACCACTGTTAATGACTCCAACATTGCGAAAGCCAATCTTAAGTGGCATGTGTGCCTGCGTTGGTTGCGGCAAATATCACGTTCGCATGCAATTTAACTGCCCAGCGGGCCCGATTCCCCTTGCGATCAGTGGCGACCATGAATTCCTGATCTTGAGCAATTCCATTGCCTAACCGCTCGGGAGCGGTCACAGCTGCTGTGGTTATCTGAATAGAATTCCTATACTGGACACACCGAATCCATTCCGCGTTGGATAGAGCGCGGAAACTGCTAACTAGCACGCCTATATGTGGTGTTTTAAGATCTACAAACTCGACGACCTGATTGGCCAAGGCCTCTGTTCCCCCCCACACTACCGGAGCTATCACACCGTGGGCCCCACATCCACTCGCGAAAGATGGGATGAATCCAATCAACTCGCCACTCTGTAGTGGGGTAGGATTCACCATGACCATTGAATGATAGGCTCTGGGACTAACAGTGGTAGTTAGCCCACTAATCATGGCTCCTAAATTTCCGTTGTAGCCAATGTCCTTGAGCACTTTTTGAATCAGGGACATTATTGGGATCACCATCTTCCCTTTGGCATCTTTGGTATCCCTGATAGGTCTGTATAGTCCCATGAGAACTTCACCGTCCTCAGCAACGAAGGTATGATTACGTATCGAGGAGTCTATTTGTTGAGTTCGGACCCAACCAGAAACATGTCCGACTGCCAAGACTCGATTCAAAGCCTCTGCAACAGCAGTAATATGCTCCTCTTCGTAGAACTTTTCGCATAAATCTCTGGTGAGTGAGACTGTGTCTAAGAAGGGTGCTAAAATGTAGCCTCGCATGCTTGCGGGAGGCATAAAAATGCATAAACTAGGTAATGGGAACACCACCGGACCCAGGCCTCCGCGCTGTTGCCAATACAACCCATGTGCAAACTGCATGTAATCTTTCAGTTGTGAGATAGTAGCATAACGCGCTGCCCACAAGTGGGCTGCGAGATACATATCTCCGGGTCTAATTCGAATGCCACCAGGACTGAGCTGAGGTGTGACATTCATATCTGAAATGACAAAGACATTTGGGATAGATGGCCACGCCATCACAGGAACCCATTTTCCATCTAAAAATAGGTGTAGTGTACGGCTCCCTGCAATTGTGAGAACAGTTATCATGTCTATTTCGGAAGGGAGCGAGTATCCATTTAGCGACTGCCAAGGTATGTAGTTCTTCTCGACTATGGAATTACCATCATCTATAACCAGTTGGCGATATGGCCCCCAAGACCCAGTGTAGTGATGGTCAGGACGCCCATCAGCATTATACCATACCTGGTCATTATGTATTCCCGCAGCGTTAGCAGTCTCGACGACCATGATTGCTAGCCGAAACAGAAAACGCTGATAATTGACCCCGCAAAGTAACATGTCACGCCCGTGGCTGACTACGGTGGCTACGTCTCTTGGGGACACGGGGGGATCCGTGAAAACTGAAGTAAGTGCCCTCCTAGCTGCCATCGCCCCCTCCTCCATTTTGGGACTGAAGGCGTTGGCAACACCAGGAGCTAGAACCAGTTTTTCAGGCTGATCCCACGGGGCTGAATCCACGATCTTGAGAACTGATCTCCACCTCTCTAGCAGCAGTTGATTGCTGATCAGGGCCCGCACAACTCCTTTTAATTCCCCAATCACCTGACGCTGGAGCGTGAGCTGAGCAGGGCGCAGGAAGGCTCGAACTTCCTCAGAAGTGATTAGTTGCTCCGCTTCAATGGAACAATTCCCGGAGAAAGCACAGGCTATCTCACCACTGTTAATGACTCCAACATTGCGAAAGCCAATCTTAAGTGGCATGTGTGCCCCACTGATTGTAGGTGGCAAGGCCTGCCACATCCGGCTGCTCACAAACCCACGAGCCTCAGGCTCACTAGGGGCAACGGGAGGGATTGAGGGACGAGTGAGGCCAGG
The DNA here is from genome assembly GCA_951812265.1 of Taphrorychus bicolor. Taxonomy (NCBI): domain Eukaryota; kingdom Metazoa; phylum Arthropoda; class Insecta; order Coleoptera; family Curculionidae; genus Taphrorychus; species Taphrorychus bicolor. The sequence continues at coordinate 7,139,080 of OX638307.1, forward strand.
AGGAGGGACTATCGGTATGTCCCCGCCAGCGCCAAAGTAAATTGGATCTTGTACAGGAATGGTTCCCCTCGCAACAAGAGTTTGTAATTGCGCTTGTAGCTGGGTGTTCAATGTGCGCACTTGGGCAACCTCGGTCTCTAGATGCCCTCTGGCCTCCCTCTCCGCTGCGAGAGCACCATCGGTTATCACTGGATCAGGCGGGGGTGGGTCTCCTGTTGCTGGAGGCGCAGGAGGCTCACTCCCGCCTGGCTGCTGCTCTTCGCCCGCAGCAGCTGGGGCATCACTTGTTATTGGTTGGTTCAGAGGACCAGCCGCCTCGTTCGTCACTTGATTCGCATCGGTTGGCTCCATCATAAAAGACAGATAGTACGACGAAAACTAGCGTTCAAGTGTGTCACAGCCAATATCGTCGTGTCACAGATAAAACGCCATCTTGAGTTTTTTAATGAAAACACACATATATTTACTACAATCTAGTACATCTGAAGGAGCAGATTACAGAAATATGTAACTTCGTATATGTATCTTTAATAACAGAAAATTTGCTAATAGGGTGAGCTTAAAACGATTTTCGAAATTCAACAACTTTACCATCCTGTATAATCGAAACGCCTAAAGATAGATATACGAAGTTATATATTTCTGTAATCTGGGCTTCAGCTCTGTTGGACTCTATGTAAATATATGTGTTTCCGGGCAGCCAATAACGTTGCTAGCCCTGGATCCGAGGTCGGCCTTAGATGCCGTACGACCCTCATGTATCAACTTTTTTTGAAGTGCAACAGAAAATCTGGTAATCGGATGAACGACTTACAAGGACTTTTGAAATTCAACAACTATTACCCTGTATAATCGAAACGCCTAGAGACAGATATACGGAGTTATGCAGGGTGTCCGGAAATGTCGCGCAAATATTTCGAGGAGTGATTCTAGAGTAAAAATAAAGGTCACAAGTTCCTATAACATTTTTTACGAAAACTCAAAGATAAAGGATCTACAACATTTTAAAGTTAAGATTTTAAAAATATATTTTCTTTAATATTTTTTTTGTTTCGTATTTGATCAATTTGAAATTTGGCATGCTAATTACTCATATTCAGGCGCAGGATGTCCATCCCTCAAACCTAAAGGGCTGGAACCGTCCTTGTCATGTACTTAATAACTAGAAACTTTTTTGCTTTTGACGTTTTGCTAATTTCAATTACACAGGATAAAAGACCACTCAAAATCACGCAACAAAGGTTTACTTGTTGCACCTTCGTAAATTGAACCGTTTTCGAGGAAAATGACTTTAAAGTTTGTCTTGCACAGCATGCATGACAACTGATTTGTTTTATTTTCAACATTTTAATGAAGTGTGCCTTGAGAACAAGTGCTATACAGTTTTGTGCATCTATGAGATCAAAGACAGCCATTTTGAAATATCAAATTGTTTATTTTTTAATAAAAAACGAAGAATCTAAATAATTAATTGGGCACCGACACGCAATAACTTACAACTCATAATTTAATATTAATGACAGCTTTCACTTTTTATAATAGATTTTCGAATTGCTGTCCGTCTTCCTTAATGCATAAATTAGGTCTTCTCAAAAAATTACGACAAACTCGAAAAAAAAATTCCTCCTTTGGTGCAATTGCATCATAATTAACGATAATTCGCTCTCTCGTGCGCTGTTTACTGGCGTCTGATACACTAAGGATTTTAAATGGCCCCAAAAGAAAAAGTCCATTGGGTTTAAGTCTGGCGATCTGGGAGCCCACTCTACATACCCACCGCGTCCTATCCACCTGTCAGGAAACGTTTCTTTTAAAAATCTCTTTACAGCTAGGCCACAATGTGGAGGAGCTCCATCTTGTAACAACCACATTGAATTTCTCAAGTGAAGGGGTACATTTTCCAGCAGAACAGGCAACTGATTTCTTAAGAAATCTAAGTATGTTTCACTATTCAGTCTAGGTGGCAAAAGGCAAAAAATATGGTCCGATTAAATGATCTCCTACTATGCCAGCCCACACGTGAACGGAAAATTTGTTATGAAAATTACGTTACTCTGTCGCATAAGGATTTTCTTCAGCCCAATAATGTTCATTATGTAGATTTATTACGCCATGGTGTGCAAATCCAGCTTCATCCGTGAAGATCACACTCCCCACAAAGTTTTCATCGCCGTTGTGAAGGTCCAGGATCCTATTACACATGCGCACTCGTGCCATAGGATTTTCAGGACTCAATGCATTAACTTGTCGCTAATGGTAGGGATGAAGGAGTTGTTCTTGTAATACCTCGTGCACTGAACTTTTTGGAATATTGTCCAATTGAGTACCAATTCTTCTTACACTAAGGTAGGGTTATTCTCGATGGATTCTAATATGCGTTGTTCAACTTGAGGCGTTCTGGTTCGTCTCTGTCGACCTATGTCATAAAAGTTCCGCTTAAAAGATCCGAATTCTCCTAGCCTGGTGTGGATAGTACTAAATAGTCGTGACTGCGGAATTCTTCTATTTGGGAATGCTTCACCATAAAAACGGTTTGCTGCTGACACATTGCCACCAGCTACACCATAATAATAGTGCATATCGCGTAATTCATTGTTGGAATATGTATTATTATCCATTTTACTCAGTAATTAGCATTAAATTCACCAACTGGATTTATTTAAAACAAGTTATTAATAATCTGTCCAAAATGTTTCCACATTATTGCTTCTGTTCCCATAGAAACGTCGAATATTTGCAGCAATATTACAGCAGAACTTGTGACCTTTATTTATTATGAAATATTTGCGCGACATTGCCGGACACCCTGTATATTTCTGTAATCTGCTCCTTCAACTGTATTAGAGTATATATGGTGTATAAGATGGCGTCGTTCTGTCGAACCGGGCAGCCAATAACGTCGCTAGCCCTCGATCCGAGGTCGGCCATAGATGCCATACGACCTCCATGTATCAAATTTTTATGAAGTGTAACAGAAAAGCTGCTAGTCGAGTGACTGACTTAAAATTATGTCCCTGTACATCCAAATAGCGTATTACCCATGAATATCCATTAATAGGTAATACGTCTAAGTATCAAATGTTGACATTGATTTTTTAAGTGAATATGACAAAATTTGGAATGGAACGCTTGAGTTAAAATATGCGATTAAAAAAGAAGCAAAAAGATGATTCTACGATTTGAAGTGCAGTAATTATTGTTCCCACGCACACCCTTTCTGTGTCTTTGATGGAAGCCAATCATGAATTCAAGGAAAGGAAATTTATCACATTTGAGTTCCAGAAAGATTCCATGATAAATTTGGGATCGACTTTTCCATTCTCCTAAATTTTGTGGTTGTCCGGTTGCGGACTCCAGTAGAAAGAGTCACCCTGTACATTTATTTGAATAATTAAAACGCAAAGGTCAATATTTTAAAACAATTTATTTACCATACAAGTTACCTTAGTTAATTAAACCTTAAGAATAACAAGATTAAGTTGCAATACATGAATATTAAATAGCATAAATATTTTAGTACAATAGGCTTTAGCAATAACAATAGCTGCATCTATAAGTTGAAAGCGCGGAAGGCCTAAATTTCATTGAAAATATTAAGTTATTTTATAATTATAATACATTTTGTTATATTATGGAATCGTCTTACCTACCTAACTGTTGGTGTTGAAAAGAACTTTGTAATGACTGGTCTCAAATATGTATATTTAAATGCTAGAAATATACATATATATTCATGAAAAGTTGAGGCTAGATTGTATAGCCTCTGAGACTGAAGCGTTGTTTCCCAAATGAAATCTAAAAGCACAACCCATGGAGAAATATCAAATTATTAACATTTCTAAAACGTAATTTCAATGAAAAAATCTAAATATCAAAATACTTGAACACAAATTGCTTTAATCCGGTAATAACAAACCCCTAAGGCATTTGGTGACGTTTTAAGTCTTACAGTTATTATTACTATCTGGTCAAGCAAGAAAGGCTTCTTCAGTGTAAATAAAACTCAGATAACGCTTTTTTAAGTAACTTCTGGCGTAGGCACTACAATATTCTTAAAATAGATTTGTTAAAAAATAACTACTTTATACATCGATTTAAACACCAATAATCACAACACTAATTATTACTGTAAAGTTTCGTAATATAATTAAAGCTTTGCTCTGGTTTTTTGCAATTTTAAACAGGCATGCCTGTAAACAAGAAACAGTTATTTAAGGTTCAGAAGAAAACAGCGCTGCAGTCTCAGTTTGTATACGAATACAAGTTGAAATGTTTAAGTTTTAGAGATACATTGTTCCTAGTTTTGCTAAACACTTATCACAAATTATTTATTTTTTGTTGCTATCTAAGATATAAAACAAATTTGTACTTTTTACATTCCAATAACTAAACCTAAACATTTTCTTATATTACGTATACATGTATTATGAATTTGTTGAAACAAAAAGAATCTTGTTTCTAATATATTATTGCCACCCTAGCATTAAGTTCAGCACCGTAATTTGGACTTGAGCCCAATATTAAGTATAATTCTAGAGTAACAAAATTCAATTAGTAATCACATTATGATTTTTTGGAATTTTATAAGTCTTGACATTACACACTCAAAGGGCACAATAATTATGTAGAAGCATTAAGTCAGTAGGATGAAAGACAAAAAAACCTACTCATTTAGTGCCTCCATCATTTGGGTAACTAAAAAAATCACTCCTATATCCACTTAGTTGCATAGATTAATTCTAATATTACCGGACTTTTATAACACTTTTTTAGAAGGCATATTAAAAGTAATCTATAAGGACTGCGTAAATAGGCATCATAGCAGGCTCTTTGCAGCAACTGATATCCAAATGTACGAAGTAAATTAATACATTTACGTTATCATAATTTACCTCGCAGATTTGCCATAACAGTATAGCAAAATTAGGTAATTGATATGCTTTTTTTATCAAATTCCAAAATTTTTTATATAATATTATTTAATATTTTTAGAGCTAGCGTTAAGTGCCCTAGTAATAATTTTTATATTAAAATCTTTAACAGTTATGTCAACTGGTTGAACGTAAACGAATTATAATATTACCGTAGGTACAACTTTTGTTCAACTGTCATATATACTTACATACGTAATCTAGTGCATTGTTACCATATGCAAATACATTAAATTAAGCGTTAAGGAACATTCCATCCCAAAACGAATATCTAATGACTTAAAAAGTAACCTAAAACCAACTAGACCCACCACCCAATTTGGAACCAATCCCCCCTATTCCCTTTCCCAGAAAATTGCTAACCCTCCCAGCTACCATATTCCCAACATTAGACAAAGGATTTCCATCATCTCCAGCTAGACTTCCCATTAGCGATCTACTTCTGCTGTCCGAATCATCTTCCGCCATTTCTACCGCACTGTAAAATAACATTTGTGTTTAGACAAATATATATAGAGTATAGTGTCAGAATGTTGAGAATTTAGTACCAAAACAGGTACCCAGCTCCTTTTATTGTTCTTTCATACCCTGCGAATTATAGTAACTGTCTTATATGAATTTGGGTGAAATGTCCACTAAGTCCACTTGTCCTAAGTCTGTTAAAGTATGTCCCAAATAGATTTTTGTTGTTATGTTAGTTCAGGTTTGCAATCTTAACTAAGATTGGTCCAGTTTCGTCTCTATTATTTATTTTTAGTACTTGCAAAGGACGATTTACTGAATTTGTTTTGTCTTAAAGCAATAACATTCCAGCTAATCACAAACCTGTACTCTATTGTCACGTCAACTCAAAGTGGTTAATTTGAAAACATTTTCACATTTTCAACGGTTAAAGATGTCTACATTTGAAATATGTGTAAATAATAAAATGTTCTTACTTTGATCTGATAATTATAAAGAGATAATAATAATAATATGAAGTTATACATAAATATAAAGATAATAATAAAAGAGTTCAAACAAAAAATACTTTTAATATTTCAATTGAAATCAAATAATTGCCCTTATAAAAATACTGTTCAGTTTCAAGCATCATAGTTTTGACAGAAACTTGATTTGCTGGTAAGATATATCTATAACAATTATTATTCGCCTTTTCAGTGGATATCCTTCATTTGTACTTCTCGGACTGGCCAGCTGGGTGGACCATAGTTTTTGCTGATGCAGACTAATTATGCGAACGATTCGGCGCATCTCTGTATTTCTTGTACTATACCAAGTTAATGGCTTTATTTGGTTTGTACTTCTAGGGCTGTGTTCTATGGTCTTGATCAAAATGGTACAGAGTCGTTATGAGAACAATGCGGCGATAGTCCGATTTAACAAATACATCTAAAAAGCGAAACTGATTCTAGAGATACTATTCTCTTATTAGGCACATTTCTGTATTTCTTTGCCTATCCCAAGTTATTCGCCTTGTTGCTCAACACTTTCGGTTATACAGGAAACCAACCCCATCTTTTAAATAGAACCACCCAATTTTGATTGCAAAATTTCATTCTACTGTCAGTCCTAATTTATTTTCGTCAAATGAATCATGCTCGTAAAGATAACAGTTTTCGAGAAAATGCAGCCCGAAAATCGGATTTTTCAACTTTTGATGTAAAACTTCTCCTGTAAGACTGTGACAGTAACAGCAACACATTTTGCACTTTCCTGCCTTAGTTTTTTACAGGGTTACTACCACTACAAGACTACCACCAACGGTGGTACTCCTATTTACTTTAATTTTTTTGTTTTTTGACGGTATGTCAAATTTTGAGGGGTTTGTGAAAAATAAATAATGTACGAAAAACTTAGATAGAAGGGCAGCCGTTTTGATACAACTTCAACAGTTTAGGTTTTACATAAACTTACATAAAAAAAGAATACGATGTGCATTACACCGTGTAATATTCACTACTTAAATACCGAATATTTTTTGATCCATCCTACACTGGGCAAGCGTGAAAAACTCAGTGCCTAAATTAACCCAGTCTTTTAACTCTAGACACTTTCACTACGTCACTCACAGGTCACGAAGAAAATCCGTGTCTTCAACAGCACGTCATCAAAGCCCGGAAAACACTTTCGAGTGTACTACGTCTTTGTTTTAGTGTTTTCTTTGTATTCACTCATTCATTTCAGCCTGGGTCAGAGTTACTGCGCGTGAGGTCGTTCGATCGAATTCCGACTGCCTTTGTTTTTTTTCTTTAGTTTTGTAATAATAATAATTTACAGGGTGTTCCAGCTCAAAGTAGTCAGATTCAGAGTCAGATTAGTGATCGAGTTAACCCGCGTAAGTTTCCGAAATGCATATAGATTCTACGAAGGAAATTAGTAAACACGCATTTTTTTCTTTTTAGTGAATTCTGTCCTTAAATAGACATTTTACAAGCTAACTAGCTTTTAAAAACGGATTTAGTATTCATTTAAAGGGCACACTCATATTTTTAGCTTAACATCTTGACAGTTTTTCAAGAAGAAATATTATTCAACATTTAAAGAACCACAAAGCTTAAAATTACAAAACAAAAATCTACTAAAATTAAGAAACTGTAACCAAAGAGAGATGATCGTATAATAATAATCATTAAATACCTTTCGAGAAGAGTTTTACTTGGTAATATAACCGCCAAAACGGCCTTAAAACAGAAAATCAGAAAGTAAATTTTCATCAACAACAAACCAAAAAAATAATCGGTAAACAACTTTGTTTCCCTTTAGTGATCAAAAATGACTAGAAACTAACAAAACTATATTGTAAATGCATTGGACTCAACATTGAGACTAACTCAATATGACTAAACAAGCCCACAAAAGGTTCGCATGGCGTGAATTTCGATGACATCTAATTAGTGATACTGAATTTTTAGAGTAGCATTGATTGATTCAATGGTACAGATTTTTCTCGTTGAAAATTGTGCCTAATGGTAAACTGTCTATAGGGTGGCCCATCGAAAAGGATCAACCCTGTTTTTATATACAGTGCGAGTTTCTAAAATGGAACAAATTCAGTAAAAAAAACAACCATTATACAGGTTGCCCCAATTTGGAGATATGACGTCATCAATTGTTTTTTTAAACGACAACTGCTATTTTTGTCAGTTATTTTCATAGTGTACATCAAGTTATACATAGTAGCCAATTTTAAAATTTTTGTAAAGTGCCAGTCGCAAGATAATTAACAAAATTTATTTTATTTCAATCATCAATTCATATTAATTATTTACCTAATGAATTTACCCCAAGCTACCCTTTCATAGATACCTTTGACTTTCTGGTAACGATAATTTCTACCAGCATTAGGTACGTTTCATTAATGTCAATATCAAATGTACAGTTGATAGCGTTTTACTTTTCTTAAATATCTTTGCTTAAATACTTGATAATAATAACTTAATTACTCGTTTAACGTAATGTCTTACTTAACTGAAAGTCACAAGATTGAAATTTTAAAGATGATTGGATACGGAGATAGAACACGAACACAACATGAAGTAGTTCAATTATTCAGAGACAAGCATCGTGATTTGCCACTCTTATCTCGAAGTACTGTAAGTAAGATAGAAAAACGGTTTCGGGAAAACGGACATGTAAGGAAAACATTAATTCATCGAAAGAGTGCACTAAGGGAAGATGTCAAAGTTAATGTATCTGTTCAACATCTGTTCAACAAAACCCTAATATTTCCACCAGGCAGCTAGCTAATCAACAGGAAATTAGCCAAACTTTAGCAGTAAAAATTCTCAAAGCCCAAAAGTTGCATCCTTACAAATTAAAAATTCTCCAGGAATTGACCGAATGATCCTGATAGAAGACTTCAGTTTTGCGAGCAAATGATGGATCTCCTGAACAGAAACGTTGTGAACACAAACAACATTGTGTTCTCTGACGAACCGACGTTTACGCTAAATGGTGAGGTAAACCGACAAAATGTTCGTTATTGGGCAGACGAGAATCTCCACTGGATGAGAGAAGCTCACAGTCAACGCCCAGAAAAAGTCAATGTTAGGGGCAGGAATTGTTGATAATCAAATTAAAAGACCAATGTTTTTTGAAGAAAATCTCAAAGGAGCGAGATATTTAGAATTTTTAGAAGAGGAACTAATTCCAAATTTGGTTAGTCTATTTCCTTGTCCTATAGAAGAAGATATCCTCAACAGAAATATCTGATTTCAACAAGATGGTGCTCCTCCCGATTTTGCCAGACCTGTTCGCCAATACCTGAATGAAGTATTTCCGGACCGATGGATTGGTAGAAGAGGCCCCATTAAATGGCAACCCAGACCTGACTCCATTGGATTTTTTTTGTGGGGTAACTTAAAAAGCAAAGTTTACCAAACGAAATCTGAAAATGTTCAGGAGTTGAAAGCACGAATAAGGCATGAGTTCAGACTAATTTCCCCCGAAGTATTTGCAAACGTGCAAAACGCATTTCAGTTATGTACAGGGTATTGCCAACTAGTGAATGGATATCATTTTGAGCATTTATTGTAGAATATTTATTAATATGAATTGATGTTTGACATAAAATAAATTTTGTTAATTATCTTGCGACTGGCAGTTTATAAAAATTTGACAATTTGCAACTATGTATAACTTGATGTACACTATGAAAATAGCTAACAAAAGATAGCAGTTGTCATTTAAAAAAACAATTGATGACGTTATATCTTGAATTTGGCACAACCTGTATAATAGTTTATTTTACAAAAAAGATGGCAATCTAAAATATAAATCGACGGGTCCGAGCGTTTTTCCAAAAAATAAACCTTTTATCTTACAGAATTTGTTTCATTTTAGAAACTTACACTGCATATTAAAAATCGCTCGAACACCTCAACTTTAGTTCTACGTAAAACTATTCAAAAATGTATTCCCCTTAAAAACTAAGGTTGACGTGTCCTAGCTAAAATTTTCTATGTATGTACTCAGTTGGAAGAAAAATGGGGTGGATCCTTTTTGATGGGCCACCTTGTATGTGTAGTTAGTGATAGTCAGCTTTTAGAGTAGCATGGAATGATTCAATAGTAAAGATGTTTTTTGTTTAAAATTGTGCCTAATGGAGAAATTGTATTATTAAAAAACATACCCGTCAGATTGTCCCAAAGTTAAAGCACAGGTCGCTTCCTCAGTCTGCATTCTTTGAGCGATAGTTTGATAAGCTTTTGAATTAAGCTTATCTTCCATAACGCCATGGAGCTCGAAATCGGAGAATATTTTCTGAAAATTAAAATAGTCTCTCATGAGATCCCTATAAAAGAAGACTAATTCCGAGTTGTTAAGTTAAAAAAAACTGCAAAACATGTTTTGCAGTTTTTGCAAAAAGTATTTCAAAATATATATTTTGTCAAACATATCAAAAAAGACGTACCTTTACTATATGAGCAAGGCACGTGCACTGGTAGGGATGCAACGCATGGTCTAACCTTTCCGATAACCAGTTACAAATCATATTCATTTGAGCTGTATACCATTGTTCGAAAAAATTCAAAATCCACAGCTCGTCGGTCACTTTCCCTCGTATCTGTTCCATACTATTGCGCAGGAAATTTACATAACTTTGTCCGACATCTTTTCCGGATCCCGAAACGTTCTAGAAAAGGATTGAATGTAAACTAATTCGTGATTTACCTTTAAAGATGGTACTCACGGTAAAGCTTAGTATGGAACCAATAAGACTACCCTCGTCGTAACGCGACAGTTTAGTTAACGTCGCTTCTAAGACGGACATCAACTTGGTGAGCATTCCCTGATTCATATTGACCAAAGTTTTATCAATTTGGTCGTCGATTTTAGTATGGTATTGATGCTGCAAACAAAACGCAGTTGTATTTCAATTATCATCAATTACTTATCGAACATACTAAGTCAATTCCATCCACGGCGCAAAGCTTGAAAGACTGATTCTTTGCATCCAAGATCACGTTTACCATTGCGCACATTTCTGCAGGTAAAATATAATCAGTTGACAAGAAGGTGACAGATTTTTTGAGCCACTGTTGGAATGCAGTCTCAGTCCTTTGAATGCAGGACTCTATCATATCGCATGCCATAAGTTTGAGCCTCTGTTCCAAGTGTTGCCGAAATTCGGTGTCTGGCCAATGCAGGTCTCTAATGAAAGATTGGAGAGCGTCCAGTTTCCAAAAAAGGTCCTCCGAAGTTGCGCAACCATTTCTGTGACGATTTTATTGCAAGTTATTTCAGATTTAGGAATAAGAATTGAGCTATTTACCCTTTAATTTCCCAGCGTTCTTTTTCGAAACCTTTGTGGATAGATTGGGCTATAGAAGATTCCATTAAATCTACGTATCTCACAACTAGAGGTGCGAATGTATCCCTTAAGTGTTGATGAAAGCGGCCATTTTTGAGGTTGTCTAAAGCATTTTACAAAAAATTATAAATCACCATCAAGGATTTTGCATAGTATATTACTGGCTGTATAATAGTGACCAAGCTTGTGTTATGTATGACATGTATTTAAATTAAAATCGCAAAATGGTTTAGTGATAGTATCTCTATAATTATCCAGCCAGTAAAATAGCAGTAGGCACGATTATTGTACCATAGTTTATATAAATATGTATATCAGTTGCCTGTGATCATCCCCTCACCTCCCTAATGCAGCTTATCAAATTTTGCCCTACCACCATTATGAGGCATCGACATATAACATCGAAAAGTTTAGCAATAAACTTTTGGTCAGATATCCTTGTGTGTAGGTTATTTCATGCTTCAGAGTACACTCTATTCTACTTAGACTTGCACTGGTCTTTACGAGAGTAAAGCAACTGATATGTATTATATAAACAGTTATTCTACTGAATTTATGCATTGGAATATACAGTGAGATTTTTTTAACTTTGAACATATAACGCTATTTCCCCTATGTTCAATTTAAAAAAAAACCATCTCAATGCATTGCTGTCAGATCTTAATTTCTAGGTTCAGATATCTGTACAGGTAACTTTAACAGCTCGAAAACTTTATTTTTTATAACGCTGCTTTTACTAAACTTTTTGCTGAATATTTTTCATAGACTTTAGATAATGTATTCTAAACAGGAAAAAATAGAATTGTTTAATCTTTACAAAAATGAAAATAGCCTTAGGAGAGTGCGTGATTTATTTGCAACGAGTCATCCAGACAGGCCCATTCCTTCTATTGGAACGATACATAATATCGTCAAGATGTTTAATTCAGAAGAATGTGTAGTTAACTCTCATAGGAAGAGGAGCAAACAACCGCATGTTCTTACAGAGGAATTAAAACTGGAAATTTTATGTTTTATGGAAGAAAATCCTGGATCCACCTTAAAACAAGTGGCTGATTATTTCCAAATTTCAAAATTTTCTGTGCGAAGGACCCTAAAAGAATTCAAGTTCAAATCCTACAAATACTCTAATTATCAAGTACTCTATGACGACGACAAAGAGAGACAAACAGATTTCTGTGAAAGCTTCCTACATTTACTCCATAGGAATGGCAGCATTTTGCGAAAAATTGTATTTACAGATGAAGCATCCTTTTCATTAAATGGTTGTGTAAATTCCCAAAATTATAGGTAATAGTATATTGTTTAACGAGTGACGAAAATAGCATTTTCTCTCGCAAGAGAGCAGTTTACCAACCGAGGCGAAGCCGAGTTTGGTAATGTTCTCGAGCGATAGAAAATGCTTTTTTGACGAGTAAAACACTAGTAGTCTTCATTAACTTTAAAAACAATCTCTATAGAGTATTTCTTTCAAAAATTAAGGCGCGTCATTGTCAATATGACACCTCGACTGTCAATGAATTTAGTTTGGTCAAATTTCAACACTTTGTTTCACTGTTCTGAGGCCCGTGCAGGCAAAATATACATGTTTTTGTATGATCTCACCATTTTCCCTGGTGTTTTATAAGATTAGACCAGTTAAATCGCATTTAATTGGCGATATACAGGCGAAATTAGAACAACTTACTTTCGTCACTAGAGACGAAAGTTAACGTTATGGGATTTTCTCTCACTAGAGACGAAAGTTACGTTTTCGGCTAGGGCAAGGTATGACAAAAGTTGTTTATTTTTACATGGTCGTAGAAAAAGAACTTTTTTAGCAATCGCCTGAATTCTCTTTTTTAATATCCTAATTACCTACTGTTTTTAGATACTGGTCTCAAACAAATCAGCATTTACAAAATTTAACTCACTCCCAATATAATGCAAGAGTCAACGTGTGGATCGGCATAATTGGAGATACACTTATAGGACCATTCTATATTGAAGGGAATTTAAATTCGGCTAAATTTTTAAACCTGCTCCATGACCAAATTATGCCAGAAATTGAAAATTAGAATCTTGAAAATCCGTGGTTTCAAATGGATGGCGCTCCTGCTCATTCCACGAACGAAGTTAGAAATTTTCTCAATCAAGAATTTCCTGACAGGTGGATAGGAAGGTTTGGGCCTATTTCATGGCCACCAAGGTCCCCTGACCTCTCCCCAAACGACTTCTTTTTATGGGGCTATCTAAAGTCGAAAATTTATAACAATATTGAAATTGAGAATGTGGACGTTTTAAAACAACGTACCCGAACAGCCTGCAACGAATTTAATCAAAATTTCTTAAGAAATACAGTTCGTACCTTTCAAGATCGACTTGCATATTGTTTAGAACGCGAATGGGGACAGTTGGAGAATTTGTTATAAACTTGTAATTTTCTAGTGTTTTTAATAAATGTTTTCTTGTTATAAAAATGTTATTTAATTGGTGGATATCATTGGCGGATTAGGACAAAGCAGCAAATTACACAACTATCTCTGTGCCTGTGCCTCTCTGCTTTGGCAGAGAGATAGTTTTGTAATTTTCTGCCTAGTCCCAATCCGACAACCATATCAACGAGTTACTTTTCTAGGACTGTATACCTTTTTATCAATGTTAATTAATGTTTAAAAGCGATGTCTAAATTGAAATAATTAACGAAATATATTTGGAGGCTTTTTTGACGTTTTACCTTTACCTAAACATCAACGTCTGACACCAATGCTTTGAGATGATTTTTTTAAAATTGAACATAGGGAAAATTGCTTGTATGTTCAGAGATAAAAAAAAACCTCACTGTATATTTGGTTTTGAATATCTTGCGTACCATCAGTTCTGAGATAATCGTTAAGGATCTGGAAGAGTGGGAAGGAATCCCATGTATCAGCTGGTTGTTCAGCCAAAACCCTGTCCATGTCAACTGCAAAGAGTGACCAGAATATTTCGGCATGCTCCACGAGGAGGTCGCTAAACCATGCAAATGCCTGTATATGTGAACAATGTATTAGTTTAGTTGGCAAATATTATACAATATTTGCATGTTGCCTAAGAACAATATAGTTGTGGTATACTAAATGCTGTAATGTGAAGTCCGACAATTACTATAAAAAAAAACTATATTGTCTCTTAGGTTTTAGATGACGTTAAGATTATTTTGAAACACTGAATCATGCCACAGGCATGCCCAGATATTAGTCTATTGTGAATCTGAGCATGTTTAAGATCAAGATTTTTTTTTGGTATGTTAAATTGCTCATCTAGTAGCAACCCGAACATATGTGACAAGCGGATATAGTACTGTTGTGAATAATATTTACAAATATTATTAATAGAAATATTCGCTTGTTATAAAACATATTTATCTACAAGAGGAAGTCAATGGTCTCAGCTTGTAACTTTTTACGTTTATTATCCACCAAGCATACAAAGACACGCGACACCAGATACAAAACACATGTTGCATGTCCAGACCACCGACCCGGTTGGCAGCACTCAACAGTAATCTCAATTTTTAATCAGAAGTAAAATTTTTTGCTCGTATATTACTGTTGCCACCGCAGTTGTAGGGAAAGCAATCTTAATGAAAAATTAGAATCACATTAGATCCTGTTGCTTTTCCGAATTTATTGCTGGTCTCTTCAAATTTGGTTTTAATTAAAAGTAAATTACGAAATTGCATTTATTCGTAATGAAAAGACCAAAAATAAAGATATTATAAAGAAGAATGAAGAAGATAAAGAATAGTACGTGCCGTGGGATCTGGTGGGGTGTAAATAGCATGCGGAGGCATGCAATAGCGAGACGCAGAGTTTGAGTGCTGCTTGGCGAGCCGACTGGGGGTACCCGGAGAGCCCTGCGGAGGCACCGGTTGCCCCTGCCCTGCCGCCTGGGCACTTTGGGCCGACTGACTGGCCACAGGTTTTTCAGGCTTACGCAGTTGCTACAGTTACATACAAAATTACACAGACATTACATAACATAAGGGTACTTAAAGCGAGGAGAAGCGTTTTTGCCATACCAATAGAGTTAACACGATTCTAGAATTAATAGAATTTTGAAATTGCAAACATAATGCATAAATTCTATTATTTTCAAACACAGGCAACTCATCAAGGTATGAACGGAAACTGTGCTTGGTTTCAGTATACAAACTTTTACATTTATTTTCAAATTATTTTGGAGTGAAAATCAAATTAGTGAAACCAAGTACTATAATTTTGTTTAGTTTTACACAGGTTAGCATATGCACAAGAGACAAGAAGTCAAATTTAACATCAATGCACCCCACTTAAATCTATGAAGGTGCTGTTACTTAAAGAAGTTAAGTTTCCATGAAATTCATAATATAGTTAACGAGTATCTAACGTAAATCATAGAGCACCCCCTATAGATTTTTTCTTTAAATAGAGTTCTGTTTTTTTTATGTTAGAAACAGACATTATTACTGGAAAGAAGGCTTCAGTGTTTTATTATGTTTGTAATAATGCAATACTTTAATTTTCATAAGTCTTCTATCCAATAAAATTAAACGATGTGTACCGGAAAGTTTTTTTAAACATATAGAGTGTAAATGGATATCATAAAAATTTGATGTTCTAAGATTCTTACCTCAGCATAATGTTCTTCGTTTTGTTGTAATAAATCTACGCAAAGCTCTGCTAGATGGATTAGATCATCTAATTTTTTGCTTGGTGATACCATGGTTTCGCCTCGTAGATCCTCTGAAAATCGTTGTTTATAACTAATTATGTTGATATTTAAATATGCACAAAATACCCGCCATGTGCAATAAATCAAGTAATTTTGTACTATCAAATTTTTGAAGGTTTACACCGCCTGTCGAAATAAATTATTTTGACATCAAAATAATGAAAAAAAAAAATCTGAAAACTGATTTCCGGACTTTGAAGCTGTCGTCTAAAGAAATTTTTCCCTGACGTTTTGTTCACAACTGCGGCGAGGCAATGAGCGAAGTAATTTTCCTTCCTTCCCGACGTTGCCCGATTCGACCATAGAACGCTTCGTCGTATTTATACCCTCGCCTCCACTCTGGAGAGGAAAGGGTGGGGTAGGTGCATGAAATTATGATCTTAATTTCACTTCCAATGCGAATTTAGGACCATACTTGTCTGTTGAAATTGTTCTGGTGCTTAAAGATCTCAGTGGCTTCTATTAGTAACGTTGCGATTGATATCCGCATCGTTGAAAAGAATATCGTCATCTTCAGACACTCGCTACTACTCACTTTTGCGTTGGTTCCAGGCTGCCACTCATTTTGTGTTCCGTAATCCTAGCTTTAATAAAAACTATAGCTGCATGAAACCCTGTAAGCTCCTGTAGTCTATAGAAAATTTCTGTGGTCCTTGGCCCATTCACCTCTCGTTGTTCCTTCCTGGCGATCCACATTTCTTAGGCGAATTGCCCTATCGAACTCGTGCTTGCTATATCCGTTGTAATCAAAGACTCCACATCCTTCATTTCTCTTTCTAATGCAGCCGGCTCGCATTTTCCCCGTGCGTGGCGACGAATGTATAAATACAACGGAACGTTCGCCCATTGCCTCATTGTCTTTGATAATGTCTGCCACAGTTGTGGACTAAACGTCAGGAAGAAATTCCATTGGACCGCAACTTTTTAAAGCCGGGAAAACACTTTAGAATGTAGTTTTATACAGTATTTTCCACATCGCACAGACATAGGGCCTAGATTTCGAAATATACTGTCTGGCGACGAAGTTTAACCTTCGTAAGACCTTAAAAAGTTACCTGTAAGACCAAGGGGGGTATAGGCTTACCCCAACGGTTTTTTGTGTTTGTCTGAACTAAAAACATTAAGAAAGTTTATTTTATATAAAAAAAACAAACAGCCTTATAATGCAGCATTTTTATTGTATTATAATATTTATTATTATTGTAATCAGTTGTAATTACTGGCATTCACTACAAGTAAAATCAACTGTTGAATGCATTTTACATACATGTTTATTACATTTGCAACATTTATTTCGGCTTTTCTAATCCACTTTTCTTTTGCAAAGATGACATCTGCCAATTTCGGTCCTAACGGGACCAGAGGTATAATCGTAATATCTTGAAAGTTCTGGCACTACAAGTAGCATATTTTTCTTGATATACGTAGGTAGAGTAAAGTTGGTGTTATGTCGACGTATTATATTTTTCACTCCCAGCTCTTTTCCTAGCTCTAATAAAAACGATGTTCGACTATCGAGGTTAGCCTTATCCCAATTTGGGTTTCTAGTTATCCAGAGCTTATAGGAGTTGATGCCACCAATATCAAGGAGATGGAAGAACATTGCTAACGGCCAATGGTTTGTTCTGCGTTGGGTTGTGTATTACTTAGCCAATTTATCGCTGGTGTCAACCGCCCCTTTGGTTTTATTATAATGTAGTATAATGTCAGGTTTATATTTTTCATTGTCTCCGCCAGTCTGGTCGTCTTTATTTTCAGTGGATAATAAAATTACTGCAGCCCTTCTTTTACGAACGGGAACATACAAAACCATAGTTTTATCTTTCATAAATGCAAACATACTTGAGAATTCCTTCATGTATGTAGCAGAAAGCAGCTCCCTAGGAATAAATGTCTTTGTGAAATGAATGAAAATGAATTTTTGCGCAAAGTCCCACACGATGAAAGATTCTTTTCTAGAAGCTTATCAGCCAATTCTAAGCTGGTAAAAAAATTGTCCATAGTTATTCCGTGGCCTTGCGGTAAATGTTCCACCAGATCCAGAACTACTCTTTGGCCTTGTCCTTTTTCTGCCTGGTTGCCCACCTTACCTATAAAAAATTCCAAAGATGGAATCATAAAATTTAGTTGTTACATGAAGTAGAATATACTTACCTAAATATACTTGCATATTTATGGTGTATGATGTACAACAAACTGCCAGTGACCAAATTTTTAACCCGTATTTATCTGGTTTGCTCTTCATATACACTCTAAATGGAGCTCTTCCTCGAAAAGGTACCAATTGTTCATCGACGCATAACTGCTTTCCTGGATTGTACGACTTTTTAGAGTTAGTAACGAAATGGTCAAAAATAGATCTGATTGTAGCTAATTTGTCTGTAGCTCTTCTTTCTGTTCTAGTTTCGTAGTTATCGAAACGTAGAAAACACATGATTTGTTTAAACCTATTTCGGGACATTATAGCGGATGTTATTGGTCGACAAAATACAGGATCTTGATTCCACAATATTGTTAGAGGCTCCTTTGAGCGATGCAGGGCACCAACAATAAACAACCGACCTATTGGCCTCAATTTCTTCTCGAACAATCGGCACAAACTGTTCAGTTCTATCTGCATATCATGCCTGACCTTTTCTATTTGTTTCAGCTATAATTGTGTCCATTATTTCATCATCAAAAAATAAACAAAAATCCTCCTTCTTAGTGACAAAATTTGAACCGTAGGGAGTTAGTCCGGTATTTACTTTTAGAATATTATGTTTTTCCCGTTTGACTCGTAAATTATACGGAACTTTAGACCACAACGTACCATCTTTTGCCGTATGGTCCAGCACCTTGCACATCCTCACTATTGGATAAATCCAGCGAATTATTTTCAGCACCTTCGCCTTGTGTTATGATATCATCTACTTCTTCGAATTCGATCACAAAATCATTATCTTCAATATCACTTGCAGTCTCATCCAATGCATTATCTTAAAAAAATTCATTGGATTCTAATATAGCCTGTAATTCGGCATCTGTTTTCTTTTCGCACATTTTAGCACTTGTAAAACTGTCGACACGAGAATCGATACTATTGCTTCGAGTTATAACCAGCAACTGCACATCCGTGGCGCGCAGTGGCAATACAACCGTCCCAGCGGCATCAAGGTCAGACTACGAAGTGGGAGACGTTGAACAAAATGGTGGGGTACATGCATGCTCTACTCGGAGTTTTTTAGCATATTGTTATTACGCATCCATAAAAGACCGGCTGGGGTTTAAATAAACCCCATGTTAGGAATTATTTCGTAAATCAAAAACAGAAAGGAAATAGAGGAAAACAAATATTGTCAATAGTGTCTAAAACAGTAATTTGAAAATAAAGTAACGGAAATACTAAAAAAAGAAAAATTTATGAAGTTACAGTAAAAATTATTACTCTGGGGTACACCTGTACCCCGCTTGGTCTTATGAAGGTTAATAGTAGAGTAACCAGACGACAATCTCAGTTAGGTAGAGGAAACATAAACCGTTTTCGTGGTATTAGAGCTCGTCAGTAGAGCTTACCTCAAGCCTGACAGAAAATGGAGTTCGATAGCGTTTGATTCCGGTTATTAGTGAGATAAATGCGTGAATGTGTATGTGACTACTGCTGTTTATTTCACAAATGTGAATGAAAAACTGTGTGTACGTAACCAAAAAGTTAAATATAGCTTCGAAATCGGCCATCTGTCTGTGCGAAGTGGCAAATATAATAGAAAACTGTTTGGCTCATTGCACAGATATGTCCTTTGTGAGATACAAGCCTCCCAAGTTAGAGTTTAAGAAACTACTTTTAATCATAAACCTTAAGGGTTTTTTTGACAATAATTACTCTTCACTTAAGTGAGGTATTACATGTGCACTGACCTTCAATTTTTGCCTCCGACGATAGTTTGGTATAGTTGACTAAAGCTGCAGTTTCCAAACACTTCTTAATTACAGCTCTTACTTCATCCGGAGCTACAGGCGTAGCAGCGTCTTTCATCAAAACTCTCTCGAGCAAGGAAATTGTAGCTCGAAGTGCCCCTTCTGGTCTTCCAAATGGAAAAGTGTATCTGAAACACAATTTTTAATCAACACTTATCTAAGTGAATTGAATTATGGGCTAAAAAGTAACTTTTAAAATGTTTTGTTCTATATTGGTACTTCCAAATGAGTATGTGTAATTGTGTGTTATAATGTAGAGCTGTAAGCACCTGAAAAGCATATAAAAAGCTTCCAGAGTAAGTAAGTATACATACCTTTATATAGATTCTAAAATTTAGTTTATTATATAATGCTTCAAATAATTTATAAAAGCATAGCTAGAACGATTGTAAAGCTGTCATGCAACTCACTAAACTCACTAAAAGGTGACTTATAACATAAACAATATAGTTTTATTAACTCTCCTACTTCTCAGTATGTAAACATTACCGCATGTATACACTGACAGAAGCAGAGTCCATGGTGATGTGTTGAATCCTTGTATTTGTTCGTTCTATATGTTTAGGTAGTGTTTATGTTTCTGTTGATTCAATCGCTTCAGGGTTTTAATGTTTATTTACTGTATTTTTTATAGTAAAACCCTAAAGTTCTTGAATTATGAAAAAAAAAGTTTTATTGAATTTACCGAAAGTTAGTCACTTGCTGTTCAAGCATCACCCTCAGCCTTTCTCGAATTTCTTGGAACTTCTCTTTTTCTTCGTATGTAACACTTCCCACACCATCGGGTACTGGTTCCATGCTGCAAGCAATATTAAATGAGCACTGAGAAATAATTTATGCACTATTTGGGACCAAACTATTTACAGCACGAAGAGTCAGACCTGGTAAAAATAAGGTTAACAGTGAATACATCGAAAGTGTGCAACATTCGAGTCCACTGTACTAGACTCATTCTTAGCTAGGTCTTCTACATATGAATAAATTGATTGATCCCTATCTGTCATTGTACAATAAATTACACATTGACTCAAAGTAACTACGTTGTACTGTATGTGTTTAGGGAATTAGTGATTATTATCTCTAAAATTGTCACACGTCACAAACACTTTAATTTAAGTTTTGGGGTTCATTGTGTACTATTGCATTCAAACTGAAAGTGAGCGATTAAGAAACCGTGTGTGAGTTTAGTGCAAAAATCAGTGTTCTTATTATTAGTGTGTTTCAGGTCATTCAATAAATTACAATTGCACACTTACTTGCCAAAACCTTGAGGACTAGTTGGCAAATTGTACCCGACTTTTTCGTCGATTGCATGTGACCTAAAACAAATTTTTCAAATCGTTTATCAATATAGTCAATTTCACGAGCAACGCCAATGAAGTTCATTTAACTCCTTTAGGGAAATGTATATAGTTCTTTTTGTGGTAAATCGTCCTTAGCGATATATTAGATCATTTTACAATAAATAATACTTTGAATCAGTGTGGTACGAATTAAAAACAAATTACTACTAACTTATTTCCGTGTACGTGACTGGAGCAAAATGCGTAACTGAAGTGAATAAGCGTTGGATCGATCATATGATTTTTGTCTGCCTTGTCCAACAAATCGGACAAGTACATCAGGTGTCTGTAGCACGCTCTAACACCGTACCGGGCGCAGTACTCATCAAGAATGAATATTTGTCCAGAACTAAACCAACCCTACAAGAAAAAATGACTGGCTCTCAATCTTTTAATTGCAAATTGTCTTTACATACCAATGAGCAATAAATATCTGCCAGCCGGTAATCCAGTGTTAAGGACTGAAGCAACTTAAAAAGAATATGATGGTCGAATTGGCAAGGATCTGCGGAAATAAAATCTTCCATTCCGTGTTTTCTGGCTCTGTCGGCATCTACAAGTTAAATTATGTATCAAATGAAGTCCTAACACATCTTCATAAGAGCTCTTACCTCCTTGTATTTTCGATATTGTAGAATTTTTGTCCTGCAGCGTAACAGGAGGCGTAGGCTTATGAGATTGACCTGTAGCGCGATACATCGCCATTACCCAAAGGTGGCACTCATTTTCATCGTCGCTCGCGTAAATTATGCTGTCTCCTTCTCTAACGGCATTAAAAAAGAACCTACCTCCTTCCAAGTCTGGAAATAAGTTGTCATTTGTACAGAACTTCTGCTACTGATTGTCATAACGAAGGTAACTTACGCTTACCCGTTCCCACCATCAGCGTAGCTTGAAAGAAAATATGCAGTTATAAGTAAGGGACTTGGCAATTGGTTAAATTATGTATATGTAGGTAGTAAAACATACTCAAATGGCACTTTCATGAAAAAAATAGAGCTTAGTCACATTGTGCTGCCTAAAACCTCGTATTTTTTCTATTATTTTTAACCTTTGAAGAAAATTAATTTGTAAACGTCATATAGGTAGTCCATATTTACTATCTTATGTCTTACTTAGTATTTTAATGAATGAAGAAGGTATTGCCCTTCCAGCTACCAAAGCACACTGTCCGACTATATTTAAGGTACTTTTACTTCATTAAAAAAATAAATATACCTAAGTCCATGTGTTCATGTACAACAGATCGGAAATTTGATTATTACATACATTTGATGGTGATCTTTGATTGCTGGAACGAGATTCATTTTTAATTTTGGAATTGTTTTGTTTATTTTTTAAATTTCTTCAACAATCTATTTTCCTCCTCCATCCTGCACTTATGATTTTGGACTTTTACGAATCTTGAAAATCAGAGCCGAGAATGCGCTGTCAGATTTCATCTATCTATTATTACAGTTTTGCCAATACCCCATAAACGCATCGAAAAGGCGCCACCCTGTACATGTATATCAATGTTCCATGCGAATTAAATACATTTTGCAAATTATGTCTTTTTCTTATTAGATTAAATTGTAAAAGTAAATGATTTGTATACTAGTTATACAAATATTTTGTTCTCGTCATTACATTTGAATTCATATTGCCCTTCGCATCGCATGGAATGATGGGTAAGACCGCTTTCGGTGGCCATATTGATTTTTATCATTGATTATGGCTTTTTATTATGAAATACGTTATTTTATATCACTCATCCTGATTTATGCTTATGGATTATTGTTTTAAATCACATTTTTAATATTATGATTAGTAAGACTGTAGTTTTGCTGATTATCGTTTAAACTGAAAATGAATAAACTTTGAGGAACACGAGGGATTATTTATTTTTCTCGCATTGCCCCCCAATTCCAGTTTAACCCGAATTTCCAGTGATCCACAAAGTGCATGTAACCCTGCATGTAACTGATGGCAAATTAATCAAGTACTTTTGGAATTCGCCTGACATCATTAGTAGGTAGTTGCCGGATAGTACCGATTGATCATTAATATAGCTATAATTTTCATAAATGCCCGACTATACATCTTACATACCTCACCTAATTATACATTTTATGATGGGGTCATTTTATCAAGTACAATAATAAACAATAAACACTTGAGGTTTCATTCACAAATTACAAAAACCAAAATCCTAATGGCTGCGAGCTGAGTTATTGCAGCCGAAAAACCGCTTAAAACAATATGCAAGAAGAAGAAACAATATATGACGCGATGGATCGTTTGCATGACGTTGGCATCAATTTAAATTTATTATTCTTATATTAATGAAACATTTTTGAGAGATAACAGCATGTTTTGAATTAGTTTAGTTTAAAAAGAATTTCAAATTTAAAACTGACCGGTAATGTTAACGTTTATTATTAGTTGGCGTCTCCATCTAGCTTGGATTAGCTTGAACCTACTTCGTCACAAATGAGGCTACTGAAATAATTATTTCTTAGAGTACCCTGTAGGTAGATGTCCGTAGCGCATTTTTCAGTGATTTTATTTCTTACTGTGCCCAAACTACTTTAAAAATAATCCAGTGTACTGGTTAATAAATTAGTTTATATAGATTGGTGTTTTTGAATTAATTAAAGGAAATCAAACAGCTACGCATCATTAGTATAACAAGCGAGGTCCAAGATCAACATCTTTTCTAAAGATTTGGCAGAAATAGCTTTACCTAACTGAAACTACAACGTAAACTTAGTGTTAGATTCCAAAGAAATAAATGTGAAGCAAGAGAAAAGAGTATGAATGAAATAAATTACCACTGGAAGCTTCAATATAATCAACGGTGTATCCATCTAACTGCATCATCTCGGAAGGTTCGGATTTCTTCTCTTTATAGCTGCACATGGCAAAAGTATACTGGGAGACTTGAACAAGAACATAGTATCGTTTTTTCCACTTTTTCCACACATTTTTGCCTAGAGCGTACAAGTAGCCACAATGCTTCATGTTGAGCGGCTTATCCATTCTACAGGCAATTTTAATGCGTAAGTCTTGGTCCGGAAGATTTTTTGGAACTGTCATTTTATGCCATTCCGGGGCCTGTAATCAAATACGTGTAAAGTTTCAATAATAAATAATTTCCACTTCTATTACCTTGGAAGACAATGGCGTCGGTTTCAAAATCACTTTACCAAGTTCTTTGTCTTCTAGAGCAAGCATGCCAGGATTTTCGGTAAAAAGTTTTACTTTAACGATCGGTAAGGGATGTGTAGTGCCAAAATCTCCCTGAGTGTCCCACATGGGTTTTGAGGCCTCTGCTTGATCAGTTTGTAATTTTTCGCCATTTTCAACTTCCATTGTACAATATACTATTCTGTTAGGTTGCAACGATTTTAAACCTCTCACTTCCATTACTATTACCTGTAACATAAAACCAATAAATAAATATATTTTATACAGTTAAATATTTTAATTAATATTAATATTTAATTAACATCTTACCTCAAGCTGAAAGGTTAACACGACGTCCATTTTAGTTAACGTAGTATCGCTGTCAGCGGAATCCCCTTCCAGTTTCGCTAAAGATCCTTGCGATCTAAAAGAAGTAACATAGTTCATCAAAAGGTGCTTCACATTATATGGATTATTATGGTTATGCAACCTGTGATTATAGCGTTTTAATTTTTGCAAGCCATATTTTAATTCCGTGGATCCTTTCGATACTGGTAGGGACTCCAAATTCGTCATCAGTAAATTTATTGCTTGTTTCTGTTCTTCGATGTAAAGGGATTCCATTTCTTTCAATACAAATTTCGGTAACAGCTTCCGGTTCTGGTGAAGAAAAACATTTCATTCTCAGACTGGTTAGGTAGCAAGTGATTTGGGGATTTTAAAGAATGAATTCTCTTGCCATTGCTTTTAAAAAGATGTACTGACTGGCAGAAAAGTAAATAGATAGAAGAACTATAAAATATATTTGAATTGAGTGTCAAATTTATTTTATGTTAATTCTTACTAGGCTTTTTAGATATGGAAGCCCTTGAAGGAGCAACTTTCTTAATAACTGAAATTTAATACTTGATAGTTATAGTATTGCGTTTTTAACGTAAAAATCTATAATAATATATGTAATTTAAGATACTATTTAAAGGGTGAATGAAGTAGCAATATGCTTTATAGAGTAGAATGTGTAATTACTTTTATCCCAGTCAATTCAAAGCAAGTCCATTATAGATACTGATCAAATTGTCGTCGGTCTCCGCACGAAGAAATGTTACTATCACAACACTGAGAATCTTTGAAAGATGGTGACAATGTAAAACAAAAGTCAAGAGTAGTTTTCTTTCTAAATAGGGCAATTGAGTTAAGGCCCAAGTTGTATTCGCAGCCTCTATGTGACGTCTTCTTGATCTTTATCAATGTCACTTCTGTTGTCTATAATTAGCATTTCCAATCTTGATCTCTTTAAGCTAACGACTTTTTAAAATATGACATTCTGTCAACATTACTCATACGTAGAGATCCTCATTTCAGTCGTCATTGTCCCTGTTCATGATTTCCGAGGAAATAATCTGCAAAAAAATATCAAGAAACAATAACTGTCTTACCTTTGATGGCTTATTGGCCTAAGCGTTTGCACAACACACTATATAACAATAAAACACTTTTACACACACGACTTATTTGACACAATAAGAAAATAAGCAGTTTTTGTTTCATAAGAAACATAATCTCACTAACATGGTGAAACGTGTTATAACCGTACCGTGGTTAGAAAGGAGTTTCAATGAAAAGGTGACGGATATTATTTTACTAGAAGTGTTCGAAGACGAAATTGAATACCAGTAATAAAATGGAATTAAATTATTAAGATCTCTACCGTCAAATACCAAAGATTCGGGAAATTCTCAAGTATCATGTCTCATAGTGCACCCAATGGCGTTAAAATTTGCAACATACTCTTGCTAGATAAGAAGTGGTGCTTCAGCTACGTGGAGTCACTTGACAAAGTCGCGAAAAAATGGTAAGATAGTGTCAAAGACCCTCATGAATGGACTTTTTCTCTAATTGTATGTTTTGTAAGTGTATGCCCTAACTTTTTATGAGAATGTGGAAATCTGTGAATCGCATAGAAAAAAAATTGCAGCACAGATTTAGATTAAATTATGCTTTAAAAATTTGGGAAGAAACTATTCTCTTCAGCGGGATTTTTATTCAGAATGGTTGACTCTAAAGCACTTGCTATAATAAGAGAGAGAACCTAAGAAATTGTTAACGGGAAAAGCATTGCATAGCAAATGCTCTAATATATGTAATAGTTATTGAAAGCGTAAGGTCAAATGGATTGACAGAGAGGAGAGAAAAGATCAGCCTAATTACTAAAGAACCGTTTAGAGAAGATGAGGACGCTTTATTAGATAACTATCATTATTCCATCACAACACAATTTGAGCCTAACTATCTCGTTACCAAATAAAATTATTAAATTTACCACGTCAGTCTAATTTCTACGAAAAAGTATGAGTTTTATGTACTTTATGTCCTTAGCTCGTTACACCTCACGCAATTAGCTTTGTGAAGGACGCTAAAATATTATTTCCAATAGTTTGATATTATTAGAAAAGGAGCGCGCTAAACCCCATACTCTCGTCTTCCATCTGAAGTTTTGTTTTCTAAAGAGAAAACGAAACTATGAATTGAGTTTTAAAAATCGGTCTCCTAGAAGATCATGCAGACATTCAAGTTGAGAAAAATGAGATGCAGTTCTTTTATTGTCATTAAAAAATATTTCTTCAACAGCTTCAGATGTCCTTGCAGTTTGCATTTAGTGAATCAACATGCTAGTAGTGAGTGATCTATAGAAAGACAAAACAGTGTTCTGCGACAAAGCGTACAACTATATTGTACGTTTTATAGCCATTTTACGTAGACCATTCTACGTCGGCAATTAAGTTTCATGACATTTCCTGACGAACGCCGCTTTTGGAAAAGTATAGTTTTTGATGGCAGGAAAACAATGGGTTTATCAATCTGTTGGAACTCAAAATTACCTTACCATCAGTTTCTATATCCTAATCTGAAGTAGATAGGTAAGTAGGTCGATTTACAAATCTATGTTGTTAACGACAGTTACTACCTGTTGATGGTTAATTCGTTTTGGGCTTAAACAAACTGACAACAACGCAAGGTTGTAGTCAATTTGACCGACAAAGAACTGTCAACAGACGAGCTGAGCGTTCTGAACAAGGGAGGGAATTTTGCCATAAAACCATCCAGGGCCAGTGGAAGACATCATAGCGAACGTGGAGAGCGGACTCCGGCAGCTGCCAATTCAGACGCCTGAACAGATAAGGATAACGACGTCATGAGTTCTACAACGCGCAAAACCACCAAAAAGCAATCTCACCTTTGCAGAAAGGAAAGCTCTGAAAGCCTTGGGCGAAGACAAGAATATTCTCATTTTGCCAGCAGATAAAGGAAACGCAATAGTAGTAATGTCAACATCAGGTTACGAAGAAAAAATCAGGACACTGTTAGATCCAACCACCTACAAGAAGCTAACTCGTGATCCAATCGCCCGGATTCAACAAACGATCCACAAATTGGATGTGCTAATGATACCCATCGTGAGTGCCATAGGAAGCCCGACTTACGAAATCGCGAAACACCTCACAAAACTGCTGCAACTTAAAATAGCTTTATAAACTGACAGCTTTATAAAAGACTCCACTCATTTAGTCGAAAAACTGCATTCTTAGAGTCTTTCTCCAGGAGAAATTCTCGTTAGCTTCGATGTTGTTTCGCTCTTCACGATGGTACCCAACAAGGAAGACATGTTCTGTTCGATATTAACCAGGAATTTCCGCAAGATATTGCCAAGTTGTTCCAAACACTGCCTAACCACTACATATTTTCAATCGAAGGAGGATTTCTACGAAGAAATTGTTGGTGTGGCTATGGGCAGCTCTCTTAGTTCAGTAATAGCCAACTATTTTGTGGAAATTTTCGAGGCAAAGGCGTTGGCAACCGCAAATAAGAGGCCAAAGTGCTGGTTCCGATACGTGGACGACACCTTTGTTATTTGGAGCCATGGCGAGGGCGAACTTTAAAACCTCTTACACCTAAACTCTATCAACCCAAAAATTCAATTCACTATGGAGATAGTAAAGGAAAGACACCCTGTTTTTTGATGTTTTGGCATCAACGAGGCCGAATGAGAAGCCTGCGCATACCGTTTATAGAAAACCAACACACACTGACGGATACCTCAATAACGGATCACATCATCATCCCAAACAGAAAAGGGGAGTCATAAAGACTTTGTCTGTGAGAGCCAAGAGAATTTGTGAGCCGGCTGAATTGGAACGAGAAATGAAGCATCTGGAAAGAGCCTTTGGTTGGAATGGATACAGCAAGCACGAGTTGGACAAGGCCGTCTGTCCAAGGAATGTAGAGCGCCAGAAATGAACAACGGGAGAAGATGAAGAAAAGCTCGGATGGACTAGTCTACCATATATCCACTAAGTAACGGACAGGATCGGCAGGCTACTGGAAAAGTCCAATGTTAAAACTATCCTTAAACCCACTCGTACAATACAACAGATGTTTAGATCTGCCAAAGACCGCAGAGATCCCCCATCGGCACCCGGAGTTTACCGAGTTCCATGCAGCGAGGATTAAGGAACACAAGAGGAGTTGCAGGTTGGGACAAACACAAAAGTCAGCAGTAGAAGAGCACGCACTCTCCGAAGGTCACTTCGCCCATTGCCTCATCGCCTTTGATAATGTCTGCCGCAGCTGTAGACGAAATGGCAGGAAGAAATTCCATTGAACCACGGCTTCAAAGCCCGGAAAACACTTTAGATTAAACAAACTAACTTGTGTATAACAGTTTGGACTGCAAACTACGACTCAAGTGTGGTTCTTTAACTCGTAATATTGTTTTCGGTAACATCGTTTATAACACTAGATTTTCACAATAATGTATTCTCATACTGAAATACAAAAATTCACATTATTTAACCTTCAAGAAGTATAAGACTCTGCAACAACTATATTGGTACTAGTCATAGTGTGATATAGTGCAGATAAATTTAGTTTTGAAACTTCAAAGGATCTGTCGTCTTCAAAACATATTTTATTGGTATCTTAACCTGAAGTTTCTGTGGAGTTGCGCTTTTGTTAATTCTGCTGATTCAGCGTTCAAATATTACACTAAATGTTCTTTCTAGTTCCATTTGATACACTTATTAATGACTAAGCTCTATCTCAATAGAGCTTAGTCATAACTTCAGTCAAAAAAGTTAAAAAAAATACCGAAAATAATATCCACAATCAAAGAGAAGAGACGGTTGAGTGCAACATCGTCTATGACGCTCTAGAAAGTTCACCTACAGAAAAATCATTGCAGTCGTTTTTCTTTATAGATCAGCAATGATGAGGATAAATGTCTATACAATCAAAAGTGAAAATCTCAGTAAAAAATACAAACATCACAAAGCCGGAGTTGCCAAGTAGCTGATTAAGAAGCAGAACACATGTGTGGAAATCATGACGATATTACGTCTTTTAAATCATATTTAAAAATTTCATTTACTTTCGTAGATTTAGTGGACCCCGGGCTATACCAATGAACGATGTTTACATATACAGTGTTTTCTGAGGAACAGTCAATAACAAAAAATGCATAAACTTTTTACTACATTTTTGTTAAAAAGAAAAATAAATAAATAAAATGGAAATATTATTATGCCATCGCAGATGGTAGTTAATAATTTATTCTTATTTATTCTTATTATTATACTAGTTGCACTACATATTCCTCAGTCGCCATTCAGAGTAACTGGATCGCTTCAAAACGAAGGAGTATTTTGGGGATCTTCAGCAATTAACCACTTAGAGCTGTACTAACACGGTACATAAAATGCACATTGGAACCTAACTAATATACAATGTTAAAATGGGTTGATGAATTATTTAGAATATCAGATTAATGATACGGCAATACCGACATATACCGTGTGTATCAGTCATATTTTCGGATGCAAAATTGTTATTAAAGCTAAAAAATTTCTCTACAATACACACGGTATACATGCAGTAATGTGTGCGGAGACCGATGATAATCCTAGAAACTTTTAAAGAGGGGATTTCAAATGAACCATGCTAGATTATACTAATTCTTAAAGTGTACCTTTTCCATCTCCGCAACTTTCTGCATTCTACCATCAAGTTCCCTCCTAATGGCTGCAGCTTGTTCATCGGCAGATTCCAGCTATTAAGCATAATAATTATAAAATTGCTTGTAAAGGTCTTGCTCTAAAAACTTACTAGCAGTGCATTATAGAGAAGTTGATGTTCGAATTTCTTTACGCCTAAAATTTGTTGAAACATGTCGAATAACTGCTCTTTGGACAGGAACAATTCGGAATTTATCGCTTGGGTTCTAGGCCTCTTGTTTTCATCGTCTTGGACTAAAAGAAAGTCAGTACTATATGGGTAGTTAAACAACTTGAGCAGTCGAACCTTTTAAAATACAGTCGAATTTTGCCATCCACGATGTGTACACTGTTTCTTTACTTAAGCCTTCCATTTCCGGTAACGATCTGGATATTAATGTCAATTGTTACGCTTTATTCTGCCCTCAGCGACACCACTTACCTAACGCGTTTTTCGATATTTAACCTAAAAACTTCTCGGAAGTCATATTGAGTCCAGGCACCTAATTGGACCATCTTAACAACTCGCTCGGATTTTAAAAATACGTCGTAATAATTTTGCACTGCGTTTTGGAAGGCTTCGTCGGCCATTATTTGGGTCTCACCTTTTAAAAAACTCTAAAAAAAAAGAAAGCCTTGTTGTATACGTGATGAATGACATTGAGGTGGCTATTTGAAAAGCTTTGGACTCTCATTCTCTTTTTACATTACAAATTTGTTACCCAACGTTTCGAACAGCGCTAATTCTATTTATTGCCAAGTGAAACCTGAGAAAAATTCTGATGCTACTTACTTATACAAAGTGTTCCAAAATTAATGTGCAATAATTTAACAGCCAATTCTAAACCAAAAAAGATGACGAAAAGTTGATATAACCTTATCCTCAAACGCTTTGTTGCAAAGATAGATGGTAGTAAACTAAGATTTTATTATTTTTTTTTATAGCTTTTTTAGTTTCGGAGATAATCACTTAAAGTTTTTAATGAGTCTAATCCATTATGCTCTACGCAGAAATATTTATTAAGTGGTTTTCAAAATCTACAAAAATATATTTAGTTACCATCTACTAGTATCACTAATAGCATATTTTTAAAGATATTGTTTTGTTCATAATTTTGTGCTTTTAGCCTTGATGAAGATTAAAGAATATATTGTAACTTTGATGCTCTTCGATACAAGAGAAGAGTTTTTAATAGTCCTCTACCTTCTCAACTACTTGATACGAGGACACTATTAAATGAAAGTTAAAAGAAAGTTATTTTCTGCGAAATATGTTGGTGAACGAAATTTTTACTTTTTCGCAGGAAACTCTAGTTTAAAATATGCAAAAAGGCAATATTTACTAACTGGAAATTGAAAAATTATCTGATTTCAATATTTCCAAAGATATTGCAGCGTTTAAGAAGGAAACAAACAGAAACAACTACTCCGAGGGCTAATACCCATACCTAATATTGAAAGCAGATAAGTTTTCAATTTCCAATTAGTAAATATTGCCTTTTTGCATATTTTAAACAAGAGTTTCCTGCGAAAAAACTAAAAAATTCGTTCACTGACACTATTAAATGTTAAGCGCCGATTATGCGAAGCTAGTTCCCACTTTTTTACTAGCTGCTAGTAAACTAGCTTTGTGTAATTGAGGCAGCATCCAAACTATCTCAACAGTTTACACGCAAATATGAGCAAGTAGAGTTGGAGACTGTTAATTTCACTAAGCAACTAGTGCTAGTAAAAATCCCGCTTGTGGCGTGTGAACTAGCTTCGTATAATGTGTAATCGACGCTTTAGAGGTGTAACGCCTACGTGTCGCCTTAGATTAGCATTCTAAGGCTTTCTCGATATCCTGCTAAATGCGTCTTTGGTTCTCTGAAGTTTTTTTGTAGTTTTCAGATAGATGTTCTAAGGCTTTCTCGAAATATTGGTAGATACAAGTCATTAAGGTTTCATTATAGAAAATGTGTAACCCAAAATAAATCATTTTTGGACTGAAATTGTCGAATTACTTGCGGTTTTTTATAGTATTGTGTAAAATTAGGTATAAATCGATTTATTTTTTTTAAAGGTATATTTACATTATCCAGATTAGTTGCTAATCACAATTCTCACCTCAGGTGGGAGCGAAAATTGGTTAAAAACCACCTTCAGCGCTAAAAGTTATTAAAAAGTTCGGGGTAAGCTTGGATAGTGATTTATTTTAAATGTCAAATTTATCAACATCAGTTTTTGGAAAATCTTTTGCCCATTGCCTGTTGCGAGGCTGGACGACTGCGCACATCTCCGCTATCATATCAACGGGGTGGGAGGAGACGTGCTAATTAGTATATAAGAGTTTGATCTCAGATTACCTTCACTTTTCAATTGATTAAGGAGCAGAAATAGTATCGTACGAAACGTCGTGTAAACATTCAGTAAAGACAATGGAAGTCTTTACTGAATCTCTAGTACAATAAATATTCTGTGTCTGTAAAAAAAGGGGTTTGAAAGTGGTAAAGAATCAAATCGTCCCCTATCATTTTCAAATCGTTCTTTAAATTTAGATTGGGAATTAATAGCAAAAGAAGTGTAGCAAATTAATATCAAGTAAACACCTTAACATTAGTTACAGGGTGAGTCATAACGGGTGGTCGAAATTGAAATCTTATATTCTTTGTTCCATTTTAATGTCATACAATTGTGGTACCTATTGCAACCTAAAAAGTTGCAAGTTAGAATTTCAAAATTCATATGTCTTGATTATTCCGAAAGCGTAAGAGTTTTAATGAAATTTTGTAGGTTTTCACTGCTATAGAAGACGCACATTTTGCAATATAAAAATTATTTTTGCTTCCGCCAATGGCGCTCGTGCCAGCACGTCGACATATTTAAAGAAAAGGGATAAGCTACTGGTTTTTTGAAAAATAAAATGTAGTTTTTTAATATCCATGCATCTCAGAAGAAAAATGCCTTGTTTGAGTTTTTTATTACTACTCACCGTTTTTGAGTAAATAGAAAAAAAACATTGTAATGGAGCCAAATTAAACACAGTCCCGAGTCATTACATATTTATGAAAAACCTAAATCATCAGTATTCTATTTATTATGGCTTGAATATTAAAAACTATTAATATGCAATATAATTCAAGCCGTAATTATTAATGGAATACATATTAGATTTTTCATCAAAATCTACTGTCTCGCGACTGTACTTAAATTGGCTGCATAACAATGGTTTTTAGTTATTTACTCGAAAACGGTGCCCCGTACTAAAAAACCCGAAAAGGGCTTTTCCTTCTGAGATGAATGAATACTGAAAAACTAAATTTCATTTTTCGAAAAACCAGTAGCGTACCACTTTTTTTCAAATAATATACATGGTGTCACAGGTAAAAGCAACTACATGGGAATTTCTGAAAAGGTAAGAGATACAATTTTGGTTAGATAGGAAAAAAGTTGCGCTATTCCGAGCCCAATCAGATGCTGTAAGGAAATTAAAAATATCTGCAGGGGTTTTCAAAATATCGTGCAAAAACTAAAAATTGTATTTTTCGAAAAATTGAAATATCGTCCCCATCTCATAAACAAATTGTATAAAATTTAGTGGTTTTGTATTAGCGACTAGGGGCAATCGAACGACGTTAACGAACTTTTTCTAGACCTTTTAGTTTTTTTGCAACCATAGCCAACTTTGTTATTTCTTATGGCCGCCATATTGGTTTTACGTTATTTCACATAAAAAGAGCTATTCAACCACGCCAACCCTTGGTTTCAGCCATAACAACCCTATCTTTGAATCACACAAATTGTAAACTTACTAAAAAACAGTTTTTCACTTAGTTTGCTGTGAAACAAATTCCATGATTGGGTTTGTTGTCATAGCTACGTGACAATCTGTCAAAACGTTGTTATTTATTTGCTTTTATCTGACCATTTTACAGTTGTTCAAATAGTTGTGATATTTTTCTAGTTACACTACCAATTAAATTTAATATGGAAAGGTTTTCAAATAGGGAAAAAGTTGACATGTATGAAGTTGACATGCATTTTGTGCCATAGGAACGCTAATCGAGCTCAAGATATGTACTTTCAACGATATACAGAAAGACGGCAACCAGGTTTATCGATCTTCAGAATGCTTAGAAATAATTTAATTACCTATGGTTTCTTTAAAAAACACAATCGAAATAGAGTGCCTAATGAAAATATTGAAATACTTGTTTTGAAAAGTATAATCGACAATCCTCGTATCTCCCTTCGTCAACTGGAAAATAATGTTGAAGTGCCTAAACCAACTGCTCAGAGAATTCTTAAAAAAATTAAGTATCTTCGTGGTGCCTTTGAAAAAAGAATATTATTTTGCAACTGGTTCGTAGAAAAATGCCAAGAACATTTTCAATTTCCGCTTAAGGTGCTGTGGTTTGATGAAAGCAGATTTACAAACTGTGGAGTATTTAGCAGGCACAACAACGTATAATGGGCCGAGAAAAATCCGTTCTTAAATTAAATCGTGAGATGCACAATCAAGGTGGTGTTTTACTGTATGGCTAAGAGTCATAAACGCACACATACTATTTAAAATTTTTCATAATAATTTGACTGTACCTTGATATCTTGAAATATTACAAAATCACGTCGAGCAAACTTTATATAGTTTGCCTCTTCAAGATGTAGCGAACAGCAGCAAGATGGAGCACCTCCACATAATGCAGAATCATAACTGACCATTTGAATCAGCAACATGGAAATAACTGGATCGGAAATCGAGGTCCGGTTGCCTGGCCTGCACGCTCGCCGGACCTTACGCCTCTTGATTGTTGCATTTGGGGATACTTAAAGGATAAAGTTTATTGTACTCCCCATAACACAATAGAAGAACTTGAGGCAGCTGTTGTTCAAGCCACAGAAGAAATGCCTGGACAAATGGTTAAAGATGCATGTATTTCTCTAGTACATCGACGTAGGATGTGCATTAATAACAACGGTGGAATTTTCGAACATTTACTTTAATTTAATTTAATTCAACGCTTTGTCATCGCTTTTTAATTTGTAGTTTTGTTTAGAGTTTAATCATAAATAATGTTTTAATTGTGAACTTTAGTATCATAATTAAAATAATTTTTTTTAAGAAATTGCATTTTTGACGAAAATTAAAACAAAGTAAAATTAGAAAATAAAATTCTGAACAGATAAAAGAAAATAAATAACAAAGTAGTCATTGCAGATACAAACAATTACGGCATTTGCTTCAGAGCCAACTAAGTGAAAGTTGTTTTTTTAATACATTTAAATTTTTCGTCATTCAAAAATAGGGTTCTTATACATAGTTGAAAAGCTCTTTTAATGCACTATTTGAAGACGTAATATAGCGGCCATAAGAAATAACAAAGTTGCTATGGTTGCAAAAAAACTAAAAGGTCTAGAAACAATTCGTTAACGTCGTTCGATTGCCCGTAGTCGCTAATACAAAACGACTAAATTTTATAAAATTTGTTTATAAGATGACGACGATATTTAAATTTTTCGAAAAATACAATTTTTAGGTTTTGCACGATATTTTGAAAACCTCTGTAGATATTTTTAATTTCGATACAGCATCTGATTGGGCTCCGAATAGCGCAACTTTTTTCCTATTTAACCAAAATTGTATCTCTTACCGTTTTCGAAATCCCCATGTAATTGCTTTTATCTGGGTCACCCTGTATGTCGACGTGGGCCACTGGCGGAAATATTTTTTTTTTTTTTATTGCAAAATAATGCGCCTTCCATAGTAGTCAAAACGCCCAAAATTTTATTCAAATACTTCTTACGCTTTCGGAATATTCAAAAAATATAAATTTTGGAATTTTATAGCCTGTAACTTCTTAACGAAGCTCGATAGATAACACAATTGTTACCTATACGCCTCCTTAAAAGCGACCTAAAAATATGAGATTTTATTTTCGACAACCCACTATGACTCACCCTGTATATAAATATCTTGATGTCATTATGTTGTCCTTTAATAAATTGACAAAAAGCAAAAAAGTTCCCGAGCTTAGACGGCCACAAATAGGAGCACATACGAAACAGTTCTATACCCGCAATGAGGGAGTACAATGAATGGAAGAAAACACAAAGAACCAAAAAATAAAATTTTCTTTCATGGCCATCCTGTTTTATTTATTTGATATTAAAAAAGCTCGTGTTTTAGTGGGTT
Organism: Taphrorychus bicolor; assembly: GCA_951812265.1. NCBI lineage: Eukaryota > Metazoa > Arthropoda > Insecta > Coleoptera > Curculionidae > Taphrorychus > Taphrorychus bicolor. The sequence goes on from OX638307.1 coordinate 7,175,748, forward strand.
TAGGACAAATAAAAACTCATTTTTCTCTCGAAAAACGCCTACGCTTCGACGTTTAATTTACGTCTTTATCAGGGCTGAAACATATGCAGGAACATTAGCACACACGACGAAGGCTCTCATAGAAGAATAAAATTTAAATTACAAAAATATGCAGAAGGCATCCCTTGTGCATAATACTTCATGATGTGAATCAACACAAACACATTTACTGGAAATATTTTTTTAGGAACACAAAGAATTAAAAAGTTAGATAAAAGGTTAAATTATGAAGACGTAACATTACTTATATAAGTTAAGAACATAGACAAAGTTTAAAACATGTTCATTGAGGAATATTACCTATTCTCTCGCGAAAGAGGATGACGTCATAAATGTTACAGTATCCACAATACAGGCAAATATGAATGCTGAAGGATGACACCACACAAAACGCAGTTCGAAAGGCTATAATATTGTTACGATCGCAGCAACGCCGCATGGGAGGCGGGGCAACGCATGGGAGCGTGTTGGTTGGTGGAGCTTCGCGACCTATCCCCGCTGTGTCATGGCTGACACGAGTGATTTATTGCTCGTCTGGCTTAATCTAGAAGGCAGTTGTTTACAACCGTTTTTTTTTATGTGAGATTATTCAAGAATTCTTATAAAGAACTTTCTAGGTTTTTCTGTAATTTTAGGATTGTATATAAAAGGCGCATAGAGCGGCGGTTAAGTAGTAGTCTTATTTTAAGCGAGCTATAAGTAAGCTGAAGTTACGAAGCGATAATAGAAGGCTATAAAGTGTTAAGTGGTGAGTTATTTAGTAGTCGAATTGTACCTGTGTATATTTGTGGAATAAATAAATAGTGTTTTCGTGTTAAGTCGTTACACTGGAATTATCGAACCCCGAGTTCGCAACAATTGGTGTCAGAAGTGCGATTCCAGTGGGAATTTGAGGACTAATATTGCTGAACTGTAAGTGAGTGCTTCATTACCGGACATTACGTGTTTATGCCAGTGACTAGAAGCCAGCATCAAGCGATGGAGGATCAACTTGCCGTTCTGCTGTCCCTTATGCAACAACAGAGGGAAGAACAGGAAAAACGTGATCAAGTACAGGAGCGGCGTTATCAAGAACAGGAAAAACGTGATCAAGTACAGGAGCGACGTTATCTAGAACAGGAGAAACGTTATAACGAACAGAAGGAAGAGCAAGAAAGACGTTATAAGGAACAAAAAGAGGAACAAGAAAGACGTGATCAACTACAAGAGCGACGTCATCTAGAACAAAAGGAAGAACAGAAACGGTTTAAAGAAGAATTAGTGAGCCATTTCGCAGCTAGGGAGCAACAATTGGAAGAAAGAATAATGCAATCCGTTAACGAAGGACTCGAAGCTGTCAACCAGAAGGTTCTCGAGCTAGAAAAGAAATTCCGGGAACAACTTGAGGACGACAACGTGTCTACAGAGAGTTTTAGCACAGCCAACGCTAAAATTAAGCCTCCCGATTATGACGGTACTACGGCCTGGGAAATCTATAAAACCCAATTTGAAGCAGCTGCAAAAGCTAATGGCTGGTCCGAGCCCCAGAGAGCTACATCATTAGTGGTAGCACTTCGTGGAAAAGCGGCTGAGTTACTCCAATCTCTGTCGGCAGCGGATCAAAGTAATTATGCGGCTTTAGTACACACTCTGCAACTACGATTTGGAAATGAGCACAAAGAAACCGTGTTCCAGGCCCAGCTGAGAATGAGACAGCAAAAGTCAGGTGAATCCTTACAAGAATTTGAGGCGGACATAGACAGACTCATTCACCTGGCATATCCATCGGCCCCTGAATCTTTTCAAATGCAATTTGCCGCCGAAAGGTTCATTGAGGGAGTTCGCGATAGTGACATGAGATACCATTTACGTCTAGTAAGGCCCAAGGATATCAGCGAGGCATTAGTTCGGGCCCTGGAATTCGAGGCGTCACGAGTGACATCTAGTTCTTCTGCAAGTGTAAGAGTGGCAACCTGCGCTGATAAGAAGTCTACATCTATGTCTGAATTCATGGCAAGTTTACATAAAGCGTTGAAGGATATCGCAGTCAATATGCAAGCCCTGTTGGAAAGAACTCCTCGATCAACAGACAATCGGGGCATAAAATGTTTTAACTGCGGCAGACTGGGTCACATCAAGAGTAACTGCCGCAATAGGGCAAGAAGTCCGTCGCCGTTGTTTAGAAGATCGAGCGGCAACCAAGACCGCCCTACAATTCAGGAAAGACCAATTCCTATCAATGTAAGGGAGCAATTGACCGAGCCCGTTAAGACCCCCAGGATCAGTCAAGTCAATCAATCAAGTCAAGCCAATAATTTGGGTGGCAAAAGTGTTACAGAGACCGGACGCATTAAAGGACAGAAGACCCAAATTGAACATCGACCAGGAAGGTCTCACGAAAATGCCGATGCATTGTCCAGACGGCCATGTAAAGAAGATAGTCAGCATCGTCGAAGAACTGAGCAGCGTGAGGGACTTCCTTCTGTAAGAAGAACGTCGGTGGAAATAAACGATGGCACAGACGTTTCGAGAAGAACAATTGAATGATCCAGATATTGGACCCATACTCTTGGCTAAGACTGACGACAAGAGACCAGAATGGCAAGAAATCGCTGGTAAAAGTCCAAACCTGAAGGCGCTGAAGTGGCACTCTCTTAAAATAGAAAATGGACTACTGAAGAGAGCGTGGGAGAGTCCGGATGGCAAGTCCATAGTCAGTCAATTGGTTGTTCCTGATAGCAGAAAATCAGATCTACTAAAGGAAATGCACGACGGAACCAGTGGAGGTCATTTTGGGGTCAATAAAACCTTGGCCAAAATTAAAGAGCGGTTCTACTGGGTGAATTATCATGAAGACGTCGAGTCTTGGTGCCGCAAGTGCGAAGTTTGTTGTGCCACAAAAGGACCTCGAACAAGATCACGCGGCCGAATGGTGCAGTACATTGTAGGTGCTCCATTCGAGAGGGTAGCAATTGATGTCGCGGGACCGTTTCCTCAGACTGAGTCCGGCAACAAATACATCTTGGTCGCCATGGATTACTTCACTAAATGGCCTGAAGCATACGCCCTACCTAATCAAGAAGCAACGACTGTGGCAACGGTGCTAGTAAATAAAATGTTCTGCAAATTTGGGGTCCCTCTCGAACTTCATTCTGATCAGGGCCGAAATTTTGAATCGGCTGTTTTCCAGAAGGTCATGGAACTTCTCGGAATTCGCAAGACCAGGACAACTCCTTTGCATCCACAGTCGGACGGGATGGTAGAACGGTTTAATCGGACCATGGAACATTACCTGTCTAAAATGGTGGCAGATCATCAGCGTGATTGGGTTGACGCACCTCTCATGTTGATGGCATACCGAGGCTCTACGCATGAAGCCACTGGTTATACTCCGGCGAAAGTGATGTTCGGAAGGGAAATGAGGCTTCCTGCAGATTTGATGTATGGAACACCAGAAAAAGACACACTCAACTCTGAGAATTTTGTGGAGGGGCTTAAGGAGAGGCTGGACAATGTTCATGAACAAGTCAGGAATAAACTGCGGGTATCCAGTGATCGAGCCAAAGCAAGATATGACTTACTAGCTAACTCCCGCGGCTTCCAGGATGGTGATTTGGTGTGGCTATACAATCCGAGGCGAAAGGTGGGGAAGTCGTCCAAACTTAGCCAAAATTGGGAAGGACCTTATACAATTATAAAGAAGATTAATGATGTGGTGTATAGGATCCAGCGGACCCCTAGGTCAAAGATGAAGGTCGTTCATTTAGATCGATTAGCACGATACCATGGAACTCTATCTGTTCGGGACGAACAGACTTAGGAGGAGGGCAATGTTACGATCGCAGCAACGCCGCATGGGAGGCGGGGCAACGCATGGGAGCGTGTTGGTTGGTGGAGCTTCGCGACCTATCCGCGCTGCGTCATGGCTGACACGAGTGATTTATTGCTCGTCTGGCTTAATCTAGAAGGCAGTTGTTTACAACCGTTTTTTTTTATGTGAGATTATTCAAGAATTCTTATAAAGAACTTTCTAGGTTTTTCTGTAATTTTAGGATTGTATATAAAAGGCGCATAGAGCGGCGGTTAAGTAGTAGTCTTATTTTAAGAGAGCTATAAGTAAGCTAAAGTTACGAAGCGATAATAGAAGGCTATAAAGTGTTAAGTAGTGAGTTATTTAGTAGTCGAATTGTACCTGTGTATATTTGTGGAATAAATAAATAGTGTTTTCGTGTTAAATCGTTACACTGGAATTATCGAACCCCGAGTTCGCAACAATATGTAAAGGCATTAATGTCACTCACACACAAGTAGGAGCATCAGCACAGGTGTCGAGCCGACAGTAAGTGATGTTATATAAGCGTGCGATATCTGAAGGAATGCTTAGTATTCATTCTCATCAAGAAAAAATCTTCTTTCAAGTTAGAAGAAAAAAGGAAAATTAAATAAAGAGTGAAAAAAGAGAAAAAATACTAGATAGTAAAGTGCGATGGTATACCCAGGTAAGACCCACAGACCAGCCACGGAAAAACAAAACAACAGAAATAACCCTTCATACAGTCTGTAGATGGTTGTAAATATTGATAAGATGACTATATTGGTTACTTAATCCTTGTGTATCCTGTTGTTCACTGTCTCGTTCAGAGCTATCTGCATCATCTCACTGATATTTCTCCTAAAATAATGATTTTTCCGATCTTATATTGTAACCTCATCAAAATCAAAACTATGATCTGTAGAGAATGATCTGATGGAGTGTCAAAGCAGTTTTTGTTACAGTTAACTTCCCTACAATCATACTGATGCTGATAAACGCGTCCTTTCAAGTATTGTTTGGTTGCACTCACATAACATTTCCCACAATTGCCACACGGTATTTTATAGATAAGACAAGAACAGAGTTCCTTAGGAGTTGGGTCTTTCAATCTATTGAAAAGTAAGTTGACAGTTTTCACATTATAAAGAGAAAACTTACAATTTGGAAATTTCTGTTTCATTTGTGTCTGCAGTTTTTCAGACGAGCCCCGAGTATATGGGAACTTGAAATATCTAATTTGATGGCTGGTGTTATTGGCTGTTTCTAGTCTTGCGAGCTAAGCGTGAAAGACCTGTACAACAAACCCTTGATTATACCCACTTTTTGCGCTGTGGGATAGAGAGAAAATTAATTACCCTACCAGAAGCTCTTTGCTTAACATACCAGTTAGTAAGCAATGCTCCGTCATTCTGCCGTGTGATGCATGTGTCTAAAAAGGGAATTTGATTATCTCTTTCTTGTTCCATGGTGAAGTTTAGGTTGACGTGGTACTGATTAAAAAAGTCAAGGACTATGTGAGCTCTGTCATGAAGACAAGCCAACAGTGTGTCATCTACATATGAAGGGTGTCAGGAGAAAACCGGGAATGTCCATTTTTTACCTAAAATTTCTTAAATGTCGTCCGCTTGCAAAATGTATGTATTTACTCATGCTTTAAGCAGATCAGGAGAAAACGAGTAGTGTCACATTCTGCAACGTTATTAAAAAATGTTTTATACGGAGGAAACAGGGAGTGTCCAACCGAAAATGTAATAAACCGGGAATGTCCAATCACAGCTATTATAGTATATTAAGTAGTAAGAACAGTAACGATAGTTTACCGGTCGCCGACAATATTGGAGGAAACCGGTAAACTCCTTAATGTTCGAGAAACTTATACTACTTTTTTGTGCGATCGGAATAGCGTTAATTGTAAAAATATGTAGTTTTTCGTTTAAAAATGATTTTTATTTTATCCCAAAATTGCTTAGTAGATGGCCACAAACTATGTTTCAAAAGGTGCAAAGTTCGCAAAACAATGGTGTCAGAAAGTGTGTTAATTAAAAACGCGACAAAGTTTTGGTGTCACACATGTTGTCTCATTGAGTGTGTTTGTTTAAAAAGATGGCTGGCAATTTTAGTAACAAACCAGCCGAACATGAGGGTGGGTACCCACTCCAAGGCTCTAAAAATCAAAGTTACACTCTTTACTGGAAAAATAAGCTGGAATTGTAATAACTGATAATAAACCTTAACCCTCGTGATCCGTAACTTAGTTCTGGACGGCATGCGAATGTGTACAGGGTGGCCCCTTTTCGATAGATTTTTTTTTTTTATTAGAAAAACCGTAATAGAAAGATAAAATTTGACTGCACATTCTCGACTCCTATTTTCAAGATAAATTTTATGGTGTCGTGACTTCTCGGTCAACTTGATTCGTTTTCTGTACTTTTGACACGGCGCTGTGTCTCGATCATTATATGAAATAGAACAAAAAAAAGTCAAATATATATATGTTAGAGTTTTTCATACGTAATTTATCTGTGCAGTTGAGAATTTTTTATTTATAGCGATTTTCAAGTTGCGTTTGTGCCATTACCACATAAATCCATCGAAAAGGCGACATCATATACATAAATCCGGAAATTGACTTTTGTGGATGTTGCCTTAAATACTTTGAAAAGTAATTAAAGTTCTGTGTAAATTAACATTTAAATTTTCATTTCTACTTAGAACCCTTACTTAAAACCATTGGCCATGCTCCATATTTTTTGTAATCTCGTGGTTAGAAAGCAACTTATAACATCTGGATGATTAACTCTGATGCTTTCTAAATTGCATCGAATCATATACAGAGTGAATAATAACACACAACGTGTGATAAATTTAAATCAATAACGTTTCATTTAGTTAATTACTACTAGTTATTAAAAGAAAATTAAAATTTTCAATCTGTAATAACTACTAGTCACAGAACAGAGACTTTCAGATTAAATCGGAATAGATTTAGATGACTTCGTTCGTCTTTAGAAAAAATCAAATTTAATGTTGAATGTTGAAACTCTACATGAATAAACATCCAGCTCAAATAATTGAACATTAATTATCTAAGAAATTCTTAATACCTAAGGCGTGTTGGAATAAAGAAAACAGATTGTTTTATTTAACTGTTTACTTTTTAGTATAGATACTCAAAACATTGTACACCGCGCGGGTGTAAAGTCAATATTTGCTTGCCGACAGCAAATCGTTTTTCCTGAAAATATCCGGATTAAAAACGATTCGTGCCACCCGAGGCGCTTTCCTTTTATAATAAAATCGACAATACAAAATTGATATTTGACATTACTCACCTGAAACCTATTTACAATTGCATCTAGTTGATGCCGGGTAATTTTGTGGTAACGTTTAGGAGGTTCCGTGGATTGTTTTGCATTAAAGGGGTACGCTATACATCGAGATACAAAAACGTAAAGCTGTATTCTCCTCTTCCTTTCCTCTTCTTCGCGTTCCTGCTTTTCCTGGATGTCCACTTCGGTTTTCTCTGAGGCGACTGATGGAGATGGGCTAGTGGGTCGGGGGAGAGAGTTTGCTCGCGAGGAAGACCCAATACTATGGGTTTCCGCCTAGAGATAATAATTTACGTAAGTCAGACCTAAAAAGCAACTTGGTAAAACGAACCGAGACGGCACTGCTTGGTGATAAAGAACGCTGCAACGCCGCAGCATTATTGGGGATCTCTAGGATACCACTACCATCGGATCCGTGAGAGTGGTATGGAGATGCTTCCGCCTACAAACAAATATATCAATTAAAACTTACAATTATCTATTTATGGGAATTTTATATTATGATCACGTTTTCTACTTTATAATGTAGGTCTAAAGTATGGGGACAAACATGACTTCTCAAGGTTTCTTCGTTTCTCCTTTGGATCGTTTATTCCGATCTTCTTTCCATATATATTCTCTTAATTTCCAATAACACAACATTTTAACTTATAAAAAAGTATGACTCGATAAAAACTTTTGCTGTTGTGGGAATACGTTTATCATATTGATGTGAGAAAGGCTCCGCCCATTGACCGTTCTTCTTTTCAAAAATTTCCACTTTTGCAAAGAAATACAGCCTAGTTTTGCGTTAAACTGTTTGGTGCTATCAATCTGGTTTAATTTACCACTAATAGCGTTTTCGACTTAATTGCACTGTATTGTCACAAATGCAAAAATGCACCACCGGTGTGCACTATAAGAGTTCACTTTTTGTTGCTTCTAGTGCAAAATAAGTCGACCACACCGACGTGAAAAGTTGGGTTATGATTACTTTATTGTTTAAAAAATTCACGCACTATATACCTACGTACTTGTTTGATTATAAAATACAATAAGTACGAACATAAAAAACAATACAATAAGTACGTGTACAATAAGTACAAATAAAACAAATACAATAAGTACGTAAAATTATTTACTACGAAAAATGTTGAAAAATTCTATTAAAGAACCTTATAATTTGTCAAGCAGCATACATGCAATTGTAGTGGATGAAAATGGTGAAGTTATAAGAAGCCAAGACTTCACAGAATTGCTCATTTCCTCAACAAATGGTAAATAATGTAGTTGAATCATATAAATAATTAATAATTATTAAATCAATGTTTATTTGCATTACCGATAATTCTCTTATGTATGTCCCTGGCAATGTGGTAGATGGAGTCTTTAGTTCTAACATTGCAAACGTGGCAAGTGTTGAAGATGAAGTAATTGATGCTCATAATAAAGAAACAGTGGACAATCATAAATGGGAAGACAATGAAACGAGATTTATGCTTGATAAATATGAGGCCTACTTTCCTGAAGTAGGGCCTAAGAAAATATTCAAGACTAAAAAAAAATGTGGGAGAAGATTGCTGCTGATATTAGCAAAATATTGAGTAAACAATTTACGGCCATCCAAGTGGAAAATCGGTACAAAACTGTCTTAAAACGTAAAAAACAGGCAGTCGAACATAAGAGCCAAACTGGAAATGACAGGGAAGATGTACCATTTGAAGAGAAGTTGCAAAAGATAGTGGCATTAGATGACAGTATCCAAGCAGAGATACAGAGATCAGCCAACCAAGTAACATACAAAGTTAGTTCTGACACAGAAAATGAGGTGGCACATAAGGCCAAAAAAATAAAGTTGAAACAAAAAACGGTGCACGAAACATTAAAAGAAATCAGTGCCATGAAGGAGCAAAATAAGTGAAGAAGGCATCAAGAGAAGATGCAATTGTTTAGGGAAATCTTGAGCTTTGTTAAACCTAATAACACTGAACAAGAGGTAATATGTTTAAATAAATATTGTAGTAATGACTACTTTCTATTGGAATATTTTAGAAACCAGGCTGCAGTAGTGAAGGCCTTAAGTAATATTTGGAAGAGTATCCAGGGTATCCTCTTTAAGTTTGTGATTTTATTTGGTTCCTATCATTATAATTAGTACTACTTAATTCCTTTGAGGATACATATTTCATTATAATGTAATACAGTTTAATGTACCTACCTACAAGGTGTTGTCAAAAATGGCAGCAGGTATTTCAGGGCATGTTGCATGTATCAAAAAATGTTTCATAAGAGAACTGGACATTTTTTAATGAAGGTCTGGAAGATTATTATTTGATAATATTACTGGAAAACTGTTAACTTTACCAAACGGCAAATAAGGCATTTTTGAATAGACTGATTATTTTTATAGTGTCTTCTAGTTTTAAAATGTAACATCCTTGAACTATTTGCCTGTAATTTCTGCACATCCTGTATTGTTTAGTTCAGTCAAGTTCACATTTAAAGAATGTAAATTTGAATAATTAAATGGTACCTATGTAAAGAAATAAAATTGAATTAGTTTTTTTGCTAACAATATTTTTTATTAAAAGTAATTTTTAAAATGAAAATTTATAACCTGACAAGGTCACACACAACTATTCATTTTATTGTCTAAAAATTCTTCTTTTAATATTATTCCTTTTTTCTTCCCCAACTCTTCGTAAATGCTTTTCATTGTCAATAAACTCAATTGCCACTTGGAAAGGTTCCTTCATTATGCTCCATTTCATCAATGGTATCATTTTCCATTATACACAAGTTATGTAAAGTACAACAACTTACAATAAACTTTGATATTTTATCCACTGAATGAATGCATAGAAACCTGTATAAGTTGTCTAAACCGGCCTTTTAACAACCCGAATGCATTTTCTATTTTAACTCGGGTGGCCCAAAACTTCTTATTAAAGGCTTTCTCCTCCTCTGTAAGGTTTCCATAGTCTCTCTAGGGGGTTAACAGCCATTCTCTGATAGGGTAAGCACTGTCTCCTATAATATGGTAACTTCCATTTTCACATATTAAGGGAATTTCAGAATTAATACCAGAAAGCTTCAATACACGTACATCGTGAATTTTTCCTGGCACACCAGTAAATACGTCTATAAAACATTTATTATGTTCACATATGGCTTGAAGTGTTAAGCATGGAATGTCATGTCTGTTAACATAGGTAGATTTTATTTTGTGTGCAGGGGTGATAACATGTATTGATGTACCATCGATACAGCCTAATACATTAGGAAAGCCACTAATTTTCTTAAAATTTTCAGCCACGTCTGCCTTTTTTATTTGTGATTTTGGAAACTGTATATATTTTGGACCAAGACTTACTAAAAAGTCCATAACTCTTTCGACTATTTTATGTGCAGTACTTACAGTGGGTCCAAATTTCAATGCAATTTCACGCAAAGATATTTTATTAGCAGCAAACCAGAGAAACACAAAAAGTTCTGTTTTTGAATCTGTTTCTGGGCTTCCCCGTGACCAAGTCTTCAGACGATTTGCTGAATAGTCTCTGTACTGTGTAAGAATTATTGTGGCTGTATGTCTCGTTAAACGAAAATGCTTTTTAAACTAAAACAAGAGAAAATAAGGAACTAATTTGATAATTAAGCAACCGAAACATGAAGTGAATTCATTACTTTTATGTCTGCCGTCTTCTCTACTACTTCTGCTACAAACTTTTCAATTTTCGGAATTTTCTTCTTTGGGGGAAGCAGTATTTCCAGAACTTCCTCATTTTCGTTTTCAGATGAAGATCATGACTCAAGACCCTGAATTATTGTGAGCAGAGCTGTCTTATGTAATTCCTCGTCAGCCTGGTAAATAGTTACATAGAAAAGTATATATATTTATTCTGAATGGAAGTGGACATTTTCAGTCAGTAACCCAATTATTATATTCTTACCATATTTGAACCGAACCTAAATTACATGCATATAACTGAATTGATTCAATTTCAGCTTCTGGTTGAAACAGTAAACAAACACTGCACTCGAACCGGCACGAGCCTCAAGACCTCGTGCAAAAATTTCCGCACTCGGTGCAAAACTGAATGAACTAAGTGCAATTTTAAGCACAAGTCGAACGTACGAAATTTGCCCAAATTTTCTTGCAATAAATAAGTCGAACGCCAAACATTTCTTCAGTGCAGCCCAGTTCTACACTAGTGCATTAAGTCGAAAACGCTATAAGTTTAGCTGTTAATGTGACTGTGCGGGCAAAAAGGGGCACCGGCTGGATTATTCGAGATTCAAGTGCATTTGGGGTTTAAATTTACGCTATACAGAGGCGAGCCAAACGACCGACATTCCCCCAGCTGCGCATCGAGGCCAGTCTAAGCTGCTCAAAGTAGCTGTTTGCCGCAAAACTGATGATTGGAAGCCGACGTGGTGCTGCATACCAATTAGCCACCTTTGCTCAGTCCACGTTTGCCAATTGCAATGCACACCGTGAAGAACAAAGAACTTACCACTTATGAAGAAGAGGTGAAACCCAGCCCAGCACCAGCCCTTAGCTACCCGTGGTCCAAGAGTCAGTCACAACTCTGTGTGGACAATACGCCAAGCAAAGCTAGCCAGGGGCATTGCACGGTGAGGGATCCGGGGAAACGATAGCCGCAAAAAAAAGGTGGAAAAAAAGCATCCCTCGAACCGCTGTCGAAAAAAGTGGATTTTTTCTCATGTCACATACGGTCAGTTTGTAAAACCGCGTCCAAAAGGTACCGACGACGGCTTCAAGGGCGAAGCTTCGCAAGTTGGCAGCAACATCCTTCAGTCGCCGAAAAGATTATCTCCGGGAAGCAACTTCCAGGAAAAAGTACCGAGCCTACCGAAGAGTGTGAACAACTATTGGCCAAATTCGATTCCTATAGAAGGAGAGCAAGCAGGTCTCTCCCAGCCTCTCCCCTTTCATCCCCAAAGAGCAAGAGGAGAACGATGAAAGCTGCCTAGATATAAAGGACTAGAACCAGTAGGTTGGTTTTTGAGCTATTTTTTATAAAAGTGTTTTTTAGTTAAAGTTTTAGAAATGTTTAGCTTTAGATTATAGTCAGGTTTAACACGGATTTAGAATAAGGTCAGCCAGATTTTTTGGAGGGTTTTGTAACTTAAAAAGGAATAAACGAGTTTGTTTTGAATTCTAGGGTTTTTAGTCGTTTTTTTTCCGAAAAAACTACTTAGCGCTCAACTTAGTAAAAATGAATTCTAACAAGGGAAGTGAATTTTGTGATAGTGAATCTAATTATGGCGACCAGGTCGATGCGAAGGGCTTTTCCGCCCGAACGTTTTAGAATGTTGGCTGAGGCCTTTAGTGCCCCAGAAAGTGGAAAAAGGCTTCGCCGGAACAATATAAACATGGGTTTTGTTCGACTTCTACCTTTCTATCTAGAGATTGAATATTTGAACGAAAAGTTGGTGGGGCTCTTTTCGTCTTGAATAAACTCAAGGGCATATTGCTTTCTCGCTTGAAAAACTTTGCTTAAGACCGCTCAAAAAATATTTAAGATTCGACTCATGAGTTATTAGTTTTAGCATTGTGGATTTGCATTTGCAGGACAATCCTTGTACATTTTCTGATATGTTGCTGCCGATGATAGATTTATTCTAAAAGTATCTATCTGCTCCTCATATAGCAAAAAAAAAATAAATAAAGCCTGTCCATCTTTAACTAAGGATGTCTTTCTTCATCCAAAACCTAATATGTATTGAGTTGTTCTTAACGCTCGACGGAACAATTCGTTTACTCTTTTTTTTGTGCGATTTTCACACGTATATCACTTTGGGAGCCTCAAATGAACGCGTCTTTTTTCTGCCATACTGTTTTTATTAAGCTGTCACTTCCATCCATTGGTTTAAGTGATCCGCATCGCCAAACATGTTTTCGTGTACAAAAAAGTAAAGATGTTATTTCCTTTCATAAATTTTTTCTAGAACCTCTCTACCTGTTTTCTGCCTAGATTTATCTAATTTTCCCGATGGAAGCCAAGCTTAACTCAAAAATCTTTGAGGCGGATTAATTAATTTTTTACTACTTACTTATGGGTATTACGCCCCAAACCAATTTTTTTGTTGTTTCTTTTGTTGTTGGAGACCGAATTTCGCACTATTCCCAGTAAAATTACTGAGAATACCAACTTACCCTGAAAAGGGCTCGGAATTAGTTAACGTTTCGGCAACTTTTCTGTTGCCTTCTTCAGAACCTACCTACAAGAAACTCAACTCACGATAAACTAAATAGTTATTATTTTAAATTCATAATTTGTAAAGTATTTTCTTGTAGGTAGATTCTGAAGAAGGCAACAGAAGAGTTGCCGAAACGTTAACTAGATGTTTCGTCCGAGCCCTTTTCAGGGTAAATTGGTATTTTCAGTAATTTTACTGGGAATAGTGCGACATTCGGTCTCCAACAACAAAAGAAACGTGAAAAATTGGAATGAGCGAAATACCCATAAGTAAGTAGTAAAAAAAGGCAAGCTTGCTGAGTTTTTGCATTCTCGGTTTAAGCTATCGAATTAGATATCTATAATCCCAGGGTTTGTAAAAAATAATAGGTATATTGTTTCAAAAGGAGCGAAATTGTCACTTGTCTGGCGAAACTGTGCAGTTTTCACACATGCAGCAACACGGTCGAACCAGAAAATCAATTTAGCTGCGAATAAAACATATTTTTTGAATCTGAATGAAAAATTTTGAATTTGGATGAAAAATTCTTTCAATTATGTTTTAAGTTCTCAAAGATTTGTAGATGATCATACAAGCCGCAGGTAAAGTCTTCTTCAGTTACCGCCCGTCGCTGGCAGACAATGTGAAATCAGCCGAACGTCAGGAAACGACTTTACTTGCGGGCGACGAGTGGCAGGAAAACATCGTTTGATATCCGTTTTTTAACACAAAAAATAAAAACTACACACATTTCGGGAAACATAATTATGAAAATTAAATGTATATCGTGAAGCGAACCAAAAACTAGTTTTCTGCCGACATTGTCACTTCTCACAGTCAAATGGCCGAGATTTCGTACCTACATTGTCTGGGGGCGACGTTTAGCAGAGTATCAAACTCATTTCTCTATCAGGCAGAGGAACCATAGACCGGTTTCTCTCTTATTAGCTCATTTGTATGGTATACCTCGAACCTGACAGAAAAATAAGTTTCAACGGCAATTGGATCTAACTCTTGCTTAAAAGTATATTAAAATTAAATGTATATGAACTTTTAATTTTTAAAGTGAAGCTGTATATAAATAGAAAAACGAAGTGGGAATTTTGCAGAAAAAGAAGCGATCGCCCTGGAAAAGGAACAAATGATGTTTGACAACCCAGCGACACATGTTTTCCGCTCATTAGCTTCATCAGAAAAAAGTATGAGCCCTTACCGTCGTCGGCACACATACTCAAGTGTAACAAAGGATGGAGATACAATTATATTTCCAAGAAATTAACTCGAGAATAAAAATTTTCTACTATACGAAAAAGTCACTGAAGCTTCACATCATTAAATTTAACGACAGGTTAACCCACGTTTCCAAGAGTGGTATTTATAAGCTCAACTGCAATGAATGCAATTTCTCATATGTGAATAGAACATTTTAACAGGCACACATCATCTTTTCAAAGTCATAGCTTTCAGTCTTAATATAATCCCTTGGAAATATTTATTTGACGAATAAATTATATTTGTACAATTTAGTCTGACGCCTTCCCCCAGAACCATAGTTACTCGTCATTAAAGATCTTAGGCACTTGGCGATGGCTTAAACGCCAAAACCTTTCCGCCAAATAGATTACATAATCACACAAGAAGCCAAAAAAAATCTGCATTTAAACAGGGAAGCTAGAAATACATTTATTAGCATACAGGTAGTTCATTACTTAACGAGATGCAATTAGTAGTTAAGAACAAATTTATATTCTATTACTTGGACGCAACGTTGTCCTGAGTTCTGCAAAAGGCTAAAATTTCTAGAGTGGCGGTTTTAACTCACTAAAGATATATTTCAAAACTCAAATCCTGAAAACTCCACGGAGTAAAGGTGAGCATGTGGACAAAATGAGATCAATGCTAGAAAACCAAGCTATTCCTTTTTCGCAATCTAAAATCTACACCTCTAGCTGAACAGCAATACGCGGTATAGTTGTTCCAAAACTTATGCAGATTGCCCTGTCAATGTTTTATTTCTTGGGGACTTAGAGGGTACTAGTGGTGCTTTCGTCGAGAAGCAGAAGTCTGCTACACTAAAAGCATATATATTACATAAAACCGATGGATCTGCGAAATAGATGTTAAAATACTTACATAGTAAACTAGACGTCCCTTTCAAGACTGTGAAGGCATTCACGGCCGGTCAAAATACAATCTAGTGTTTTCCGGGAATCGCGGCCGTGGTCCTGCGTGGAATTTCTTCGTCACGTTTTGTCTACAGCTGCGGCAGACATTATCAAATGCGATGAGGCAATGGGCGAAGTGATCTCTATCCTTTCCGACTTTGATTGATTGATTCGACTGTGAGGGCAGTGGTGGCGCGGAGTTTCGGCGCTCTTGAAGTATGTCGTAGAACTCGCTTCCAGTCTGCGTTTAGAAACGTAATTTCCTTCTTCCTGTTGAAATTGTTGTCGTGTTTAAAGATCTCTGGTTAGTCTCGGATAGAAACTCTGCGATTGATATAAGGTTAAAAAGGATGTCGCGACCTTCGAAGAGAGCGTGCTCGGCTACTGCTGACTTTTGTGTTTGTCCCAGTCTGTAACTCCTCTTGTGTTCCGTGATCCTCGATGCATGCAACTCGGTAAACTCCGGGTGCCGATAGGGGATCTCTGTGGTCATCGGTCATCGGCCAAACGATCTCAAGCTCCGTTGTATTGACGAGTAGGTTTAAAGACAGTTTTAATATTGTGCGTTTCCAGTAGTCTGCCGATCCTGTCCGTTACTTTTTGGAAGTATGGAAGTATGGTAGTCGCGGATGGATTAGTCCATCTGCGGTTTTCTTCATCTTCTCCCGTTCTTCCTTCCTGGCGCTCTACATTCCTTGGGCGGACGGCCCTATCAAACTCGTGCTTGCTGTATCCATTCTAACCAAAGACTCTTTCCAGATGCTTCATTTCCCGTTCCAATTTAGCCGGCTCACAAATTTCCTTGGGTCTCACAAAGTCTTTATGACTCCCCTTTTCTGTTTGAGATGATGATTTGATCCGTTATTGAGGTATCGGTCAGTGTGTGTTGGTTTTCTATAAAAGGTATGCGCAAGCTTCCCATTCGTCCTCCTTGATGCCGAAACATCCAAAAACGGTAGGCGTCCTTCCTTTTCTACCTCCATAATGAATTGAATTTTTGGGTTGATAGAGTTGAGGTGTAAGAGAAAGTTCGCCTTCGCCATGGCTCTGACCTCTTATTTGGCCTCGAAAATTTTCATAAAATAGTTGGCTATTACTGAACTAACGGGGCTGCCCATAGCTACACCATCAGTTTGTTCGTAGAAATCTTCCTTCTATTGAAAATATGTAGTGGTTAGGCAGTGTTGGAACAACTTGGCAATAGCTTGTCGAAATTCCAGAAAGGAACAACGGGAGAAGATGGAGAAAAGCGCGCATGGACTAGTCTTACATACATCCACAAAGTAACCGACAGGATCGGCAGGCTACTGGTAAAGCACAATGTTAAAACTGTCTTTAAACCGACTCGTACAATACAACAGAACTTGAAATCGGACAAAGACCGCAGATATCCCCTATCTGCACCAGGAGTTTACCAAGTTCCATGCCGGTGTGGCTTGGTATACATTGGCACCACAAAACGCAGTGTCCACACGAGAATTATGGAACACAAGAGGTTTTTGCAGGCTGGGACAAACACAAAAGTCAGCAGTAGCAGAGCACGCTCTCTCCGAAGGTCGCGACATGCTTTTCAAGAGGTGGATATCTTATATTAATCGCAGCGTTTCTATCCGAGACTAACGAGAGAGGCCATTGAGATCTTTAAACACAACAAAAAATTCAACAGGAAAGAGGAAATTACGTTTCTAAATGCAGACTGGAAGCGAGTTCTACGACATACTTCAAGTGCGCCAAAACCCCACGCCAGCACTACCCCCACCCCAGTCCCTCCACTGCAGCACGTCGGTGGGGGAATAAATACCACGGGGCTCACCACAGTCGAATCAGTCAACGTCGGGAAGCACGGGAGATCACCTCGCCCATTGCCTCATCGCCTGATAATGTCTGCCGCAGCTCTAGACGAAACGACAGGAATAAATTCCATTGCACCACGGCTTCAAAGTCCGGAAAACACTTTAGATTGTATTTTGACCGGAAGTGAAAGCCTTCTCAGTCCCAGACTTTCCTTATTTTAAAATATTCCACAGAGCTTGAGTGCAATAATGCATAATCATTAAATCTACATCATAATAAAATACATCAGTGCACCCAAGCACTGTAGGATATTTTAAGAGAGAGAAAGTCTACTTTATTATGTAAGTATTTTATAGGACTTTTAGTGTAGGACTTGCCGGACGTCCTGGATATATTATAAAAGGACCAAGCTTTTTTATTTTTGTAAGTTATTTATTGTTATGTACAAGAAAATCAACCACAGAAATAGCTTATAGCAGCTACCACGCCGGCAACAAGATTAATTGGTGCAATCACTGGTTCTTCCACCTTGGTAGCACCAAGAAAGTGGGTTTACAGGGTTTTGAGGTTGCATTATTCTGTATTGGCCGCAGTGAAACATAGTAGATTATGTCAGTATAGCAGTAAGAGTTCGCTCAGTTGCAGGTTTCAACCTCATTACTCCGATTAATAAACCAGTTTTATTTGGTTAATAAACCAGTTTTATTTGGTTAATAAACCAGTTTTATTTGGTTAATAAACCAGTTTTATTTGGTTAATAAACCAAAACTATTTTTCTTTTAAGCAAGTAGAAAATAAGAAAGCTACTACTGAAGGATTAGTGCAACTTTCATTCATCTTTTCAGGCCCTGCGCGTTATTTCAGGTTTTTAGCGCATGAGAATCCCTTAAAAATGCTCCAACATGACAGTAGCCATGACTTTTAAAATTAATTTTATTAACTAGGACTTTTTGCTATATCCTTAGTCTCACAATTAGAAAGCGCACTTTAACGAAAAAAGTGCGCAAAAAATATAATAGTGTAAAAATAAAAGAAAACAAATACAATTCACTTACCGGGTGTTGATGCGTTTGGTGATGAGTATGATGTGTGGGTGGATGGTGTCCCACATGATGTCCAGTTCCATGTTCTTCATCACTGTCTTCCTCAGACGAAGATGGATCTATCATCTTCTTCTATCTCGTTTTAAACGTTTGGTCTGGAAAAAACAAGCGAAGTGAGATTAAAATATTACTCGGGAAAAATATGAGGGGAGCGAGAATATAAGTCTTTCTGTCCGCGTAAACGATTTTGAAATGGAAGTTTTTAAAGTATAACCATCCGTAAATTAAACTTTGTAAACCGTCTCGGAGAGCAGACGGCAAACAAGAGAGGTGGGAGAACATTTCTTAATGATTATCGGAGGAAGTTTTCAATTGGAATACGCCTACGCAAGCCCTCATTTCAGTTTTTTTGTGAGGATTAGTTCGAATACATTTATTGTGAGGTTTTAAAGGTAAAATATACTGCTGAAATGTTTGATAAAAGAGGACTGTCTACAAGTGGAGTTCTTTGCACGTGACATGTCACCACTGATTCTGACCGTTTTGTTCAGAAACATTACTTCAACCCCAACTTCTTCCGGTTTGCTTTCTATTTTCAGAAAACAATAACCGTAAAGTGCCTGTAAGGCCCCAATCTCGGCGGGATGCTGTTTAGATTTTCTTGATTAGTGTTTTGCTTATTTTGTGTTTGTTTACTTTTGCAGGGATTCTTGTTGTCGAAGTAATTACCTGTCTGCTGCAGACTTAAATTGCTTCTATTGTGTGCTAAAATTGAATTGTTATTTTATTTGAGTTTTCGATATTGAAGGTTTTGGATGTGATTCGTGGAATACTTAGCAATTCCAAAATAAACAGGTTTTTTGCGAAAACAGCATACATATATAGACATTTTTTACTTCAAACTTTCGTATTGTTGTAGGCTTTGATGCCACATTCACAAGTAAATTGAAAGTTCCGGTGGTCCGAGCTAGTTTTAAGTGGCGGAATTTGTTACAGTTTATTTTCACCGCTTTTTTTCCAACTCAAACTTAAGTAAAAAGTTCAAAAGAAATCCGAACGCCATAAAACTCCACTGATTTTAGACGGAACAGTTTTCTTTGATAATTTTTTTTTCTTTTAGTAATTTAATTCTGAAAGCTAATTTTCCTTTAACAATTAACTTATTTCTGTTGCTTCCATTAAATATAAAGTTCTTTGTTGCATGACTGACAACCGTATTTATTAAAAGAAGATTGCCTTTTAGTAAGTCTTTCGCGATTGAAATTTATAAGCTTTTTTGTAAGTGAAAGAGGCTTTCCCATTCAATTCAATTTCCTGAGTTATAAGAACATATTCTATTCAGTACGTGTTATCTTGAGGCAACGAAATATTTCAGTAATTTAGCTGTTGAATCCAACTTCGATTAATTTCCGTATATCTATAATGGATTTTAAAAAAAATCTGAGCATTTTCTCTCACTTCTGACTCGAATTTAATAATTTTATTTTAAAGTCAATTTTCTTCGCTTGCATAATAAATCTTATTCAAAAAATTCATTAATATGGAATGTTGCCCCAGGGCTTTTATTAGTTGATTGACAGTGGTATTTTTCCTGAAAGTTACCTCATATTGATTCCATTATTATCGCCTCAACGTGCGCCATAACGTATACTACATGTCCAAAAAGTAAACCACCATGTGTTAATCCTGAATTGTACTTCGAACAATATTTAATCTAATACATACTGAGTATTAAAAACCGAATTACTCTATTAATGACAGATGCATAAGTTTTGACAAATATTACAAAAATCGTATTTTTAAACCTTTTACCCACGTGATTTCATATTCCATTTTTGTTAGGTATTCGAGAATAAGAATCCAGAAATGGAACCAAACGAAATTTTGGATACTGCATGCATGACTTTACTAAAATTGTTTTATTTTATCACGATGTCGTAGCTCCAGCCAGTAGTCACTTGCTGTAGATCTTGATTTATCTATTCCATTGCTGCACCATAGCATAGAACACGTTGAGTGCACATTGCGCACGTTCTCATACAGAAGCGTGGGCAAAGTCCACGTTGCACACGTGCTTTGCTTTGCTTTGCACACGCCTAGCATATATTTTATAATACGAAAAAGCAAAATCGCAGTAGTAGAAAAAGTATAGTGTGCAACACGTACGAAAATCACTCTTCACATTCTTGTGACGTTGTATCACTCGCCTACAGCTTGTGTCCAAACCGTCACACTCGAATGAAAAGTGCAATTTTCGACACTAGTTGCCCAATATACTATTTTTGCTTCATCAAAAGCTAGGCTTGCTCGCCGGCAGCATCTTTATAGAATCCCACGCAAATAAGTAATCCAAATATCGAGTTCGACCCACTCTTTGTTTGCGTCCATATCACCAATCTCTTATATAATTCCGAAATTAAAACCGCTTTAGCCTTTAATAGTCCCAAGAAATCCTTTGTCATTGCGGTTTTTGCCCCTGTTCCTTTCAATAAATTCGTAATAATTGTGTTATATACACCTACGGGATTTTAAATACTGCTTGGTTTGTCGTATGTAATACTTCGTAATGGTATGTGCACTCCGATCTTATAAAATGCCTCCACTGGAGCATGGTCTACGTCTATACGAATATATCGGTCGCGACACTCTCGTAAATATCAAAGAATCCCGAGTTCAATAGAAAGCCGATACCGTGTACCCTCGAGTTTGAAGTTGCTAAGTTGAAATACGGACGGCTTTTCTACTAAAAAGCCGATTCAGGCGTTGTATTTTGTAGGCGAACTTTCGATCGAATTACAAAGCCCCCATGTTGAGTCGACCAGGGACCCAATTTCTGTCTGGATTGCAAAGTTTTCTCAGGGAGTGACGTCAACTTAATACTGAATGACAGATACCTGAAAATTAAGTTCTACTAAATACACATCATTATTGCGTCATCCTCTGGGAGAATTTAACTTCCCAGTTTCAATACAAGCATCTTAGTAAGCGGCTATAATCTTGGTTTTAATACTGCAATATTTGTTCGAATTTTAGGTCTCTAAAAACTAAGCCTCTAAGAAACTTTCTTAACACATATATTTAATAATGGCATTTTTAGAGGGCCGGAAATCTTTCATACTCTCTGTAATATTTCTTTTAATTCAGGTTCTTCAAACAAAATAGTAGGAAAAATCCATTCAAACAAAAATATCTCTTTTATATTTTTTTTCAGTTCTAAATGCAATTCATTTTATTTAAGCTTTTGGAAAATCTTAATGGATCCATGTCCATACTAGAATTGCATCCCTTCTAGTACTTGAAACGCTAACTTCCTTAGGGCCCAATCTAGAGAGCAAAAGGAAACCCATTAAATTGTTTTTTTTTTGTTTATGCAAGCTGCTGAATTTGAAGAAATCTATTTGTGTTAGTTGGTACAGTGATCAAACATTCCCAGCTCAAGATAGGGCAAAAATTATTTCTAAAATTCCTACATATTCACGATATGGGCAAGACCACCACTTGCAAGAAGCAGATATTGAAACTTTGGAACGACATATTTTTTAATACTTCCTTAGACTGATAACTGAGAATACTATGAGATTAAATGAAAATTACAATCTAAAGTATTTTTCGGGCTTTGTAGCCGTGGTCCAATCGAATTTCCTCCTGGCGTTTACAGATCTCAAAGACGACAACAATTTCAACAGGAAGGAGAAAATTACGTTTTAAATAACTTAACTCCACATTACAGTTTGGAGTTTTGAAAATAAACTTCAAACTGAATGCTCCATGCAGGTTCGATGCAGTAAGTTCAAGGGAACTTATTTGTGCCCCGAAAATGACTTCTATATTCGTTAGATGCACCAGTGGAAAGAAAAATGTTAAAGTTGTCCAATAATTTTTAATCTGAAAAAATCGACACCCGTGATGAATATTATTCATGCAGGTTTTTATTGCTTTTAAAATGGTTTTGTAACATTTCTGAACAATTTTGTAATTATCTAATAATAAACAAGGGATATTTGTAAGTATTGAACGTGAAACATATATGACATCATGCTGCAGAAGTACACTACAAATGTTATTGTTGTAAAATGGATTTATTTAGAAAAATCGTTACACTTCTCGTATAACAAGATATCGGGGAAAACAAAAAAGGGTCACGAGAAAAGACTCGGTTTAACAACTTTTCATCCGCCAATTTCAAAAACGAGAAAAACCTTTATAATTAATGGCGATCATGTGGTGCAAATGTAACATTTTTCTTACCCCTGGTATATATAACGCATGTAAAAGTCATTTTTAGCGAATGAATAAATTCATGTGGAACATTGAATAAAAACATCAAGAAGAATAATGAGATGTTTGAGAAAGTGGACATTTTCAAAAACATAGTATATTTATGGAACTAAGTGCTATATCAATAAAATACAAATACCGGACACGTCCCAAGGTGTTAACATCGTTCTTTATAACCCTGTATCAAAAAATCAATTTGATTTTTTGTCTGAAAGTTGTGCAGACCAGAAGTGTAAGCAAAATGACGTCACTTTATTTCTAACCCTGTATAATTTCACCTGAGCAACTTACCTTCTTTAAATACTTCACGTAAATTAGTATAAAGACGTGTCTACTCAAATTTGCTTCGGTCAAAGAAATTCTTTGGTTCATTTTAAAGTTATGATCTCTCAAACTTGGAGCAAAAATCGAATGTTGCAAAGCAATTGGCCAGCAGTTTAGTAGCACTTATATATACCTAAGTAGAAGTGAGGTCATATCTTAAATCAAATCATTAATTGCGTAGATCTTATAATCAAAAATGATAACCCGGAAAAAATACATCTACTTCCATCCCTGTTTCACTTAAAAAGCCGCAAAAGTAATTATATCCCCGCTGTGAAATTGACAGTTGGGCGGTGAAAACCTAAAAAATGTTCCTTCCTGAATTTAAAAATCCACAGCTCATGATGCCAATTAATTAAAAAGGCGTACTTTATAATAAATAATTAATAAAAGTTTTTTAATAAACGATTTTATCCCTCAAAGCCATCGAATTGATTGCCTGGAAGGAAAAATATACTCGAATGTTAAGACATAAAAGAATTTAGTTCCTAAATTTAAAAATGCACAGCCCATGATCGCAATTAATTAAAATTTGAATATTACCATTTTATTCCCCAAAACCCATCGATAGAACATACCTTTAAACTAAGTTCTCTTTTGTGTTTCCATTTACCAAATTGGCGTGACTGTGCCAAAGGAGTGGTTTTCCCGAAATTATAATTCACTATTTCGAGCGTTTTTTTTTGACTATCTACATCTAGATTATATACTATAAAGCATATCTTCACTTTCTTTGGGGACCGTTCACTATCCAATCGACCAACGAAGTAGATATGATGCAAAAATAATAAAAATCATACTGTGGTCTAGTATTGTGAAGATAACATACTGAAATGAAGAAATTCGTACAACCATTGTCTATATATACCTAATCAGACATTTCAAATGGCTTATTTTCTCCAAGGCTTTTATTTAGCTAAAACTATGATAGATATCGCTCGAAGATTGAACCCCAATTATTTCAAACATTTCAGAAGTAAAGAAATTTTTTTGCAGCACCTGCCTGTTGTGTCTGTGTGATAAGATAAGTAAACATGATTTGCCGTCCTCGACGCTGCCGTGGCGTATTTTCTTGATTTGTCTTGACTGAATCAGTATATGTGCATTAGATTCCTTTCGACAGTACAGGGCCGTATTTTGACTTTCTGTTAACCTTTAAGGTCTACATGTACTCTGTTGTACTCCATGCACAGGGTGGCGCTTGCTAATTCATTTATTTAAAACTTTTTCACCGACACGTTTCTCCGAAGGAAACTGATGAAATGATATTTCGGGATTTAAAGAATTGAATTAATTTGGAATTTTTACAGTTTCCATATGACCAGACAATCATTTTTTCTCTTAATTAACTGAACAGAACACGTATACTGATTTTTTATTTTTAGCACCATAAGCCCACTGCATTTTGTGGTATTTCGTTATTGTTTAACGGTTTAAAACTTTATTGATATACATGGCAACCAAAAACCAAAAATGAGTAAGGCTTATGGCCACGCTTGAATTCAACCAACATTATACCTACATTGTTATTGATACTGATGTGAATGATGTAATATTGTGGCAGGTTAACCCACATAGTATCCAATGTATTTTTGCCCTAGTCTTGAACCGTTTTTTTCAAAAACTCTAAATTTGCATTTTTTTGTAGTTACTGTACTGTTCTAATTCCATGGCCGAGGGTTTTTATTATTTAAATTTTCATTATAATTTTCCATAAACTATAAGTGAATGAAAACATTTTAGCTTGTCCTGGTGGTTAAGTAGACCAATTATTAATAGATTTCAACTGGTTCAACCCCAGACTAAAATTTAAAATGGAGATGGAAAAGAACAAATCTATATCTTTCCTTGATTTAATGATTGTTCGTTGCACAGACGGGTCTTTTAAAACCAATTGAAATATGAAACCTTCAGATTCAGCCCTTTTTGGTCAATTACCTGTCACTCCACATCTTAAAAAAAATGCTGAAAGTAAAAAATTTACCTGAACTAACTTAAACTAAAAACTCCAATTTGTTCAAACTAAGTAGTACACAATTTACAATTATTACCTACCATCTCTTATCAATTAAATTATAAATGAATATATACATACATTACTAAACTAATTAAATGGTTTCTAACTGATTTTTGGTCCTAATTCTTACCTGACTTTTTCGAAAAACACAAAACT
Organism: Taphrorychus bicolor; assembly: GCA_951812265.1. Taxonomy (NCBI): domain Eukaryota; kingdom Metazoa; phylum Arthropoda; class Insecta; order Coleoptera; family Curculionidae; genus Taphrorychus; species Taphrorychus bicolor. The sequence continues at coordinate 7,200,869 of OX638307.1, forward strand.
TGCATTTTGAGACGTTTTCAGTCAAATTTCACTTATTTTGGACCAAAAATGTAACTATACTAAATACAACAAATTAGAAGATATGATTAATATCCATATTTATAGTCATAACTTGAGCAGGAGCATGTGCTCAATCAAAAAAGTTTGAAGTAAATCCATATATTTCAAATGGAAACTAAATGTCAAAGCCAAACTTGAGGCTTACTTGGAGTGAAGTCATGATTATAAATATGGGCACAGATCAGACAGACCTGATTTTGTCATAAAATTGAATTTCTTCAAAAACATATGAAAACTTACCTTTTTGGAGGGCGCTTTGAGTCATTTTTTACCAATTTTCGCTCTAATCTTAATCTATTTTTTTCAAAAACTCCAAATTTACATTTTTTGTAGTTTTAAGTAGTTTCTGAAAAAGAAGCGAATGTCCAGTTCCGTATTTTCACGGACGTCCAATGGATGTCTACTGAATGTTCAGATTAGTTTAGGTTAGTTGGATTGGATGTACAATGATGTTAGGTGGATGTACAATGGATATCAGTAGTATTTTTTTTAACATCCAATGGATGTACATAATGGAAGTCAATTGGATGTTGGATCGGGGGACAAATTGGATGTACAATGGATATCGCGATTTGTTAAATCTATATCCATTTGGATATCATTGAGGATATCCATGTCCACAACTGTATGTCCATTGAATATCCAGTGGATATCAATTTGCTATAGGGATCTTTTTTCATATAATTAAGATATCTTCTGCCTTTGGTAATACCTGTGATTACCCTAAAAGAGTTCAGTTGGCAATAGTTTCCGTAAATATAGAAATAATGCCTAATTAACTAAATATATCAAAATTTGAAATTCTAATTTTTTATATCTAATACCAAAAAATATGTTCGTGATTATTTTTGAAAAAACATTAAATAAATCTCATATTTTCACACCTTATTAAATTCAACGTCACTTTTGAATTCGTTTTCTAATATTATAATAAGCTCTGCCGCGATGGTAAAATATTGTAATCTCGATTGTAATTCATGATTTACACTGTTATGTTATGATATTTTTTCACTGTTTGTAGAAAAATAGATGATATTAGGTCCCTTGATTAAGCCAAAAAAAACTCAAAATCTTAATAATTAAAAATGTAGAGGAGTTTAGGTAAATTGACTTGTTTGTTTGAGGATTTATTTGTTCCATTAACGCTAATTAAAATATATATAACTAATATATATAACTAAAATTATAAAAAAAGAAAAATTGGAAATATATTTCACGTTATTTCAAGACAAATAAGTCTTTTATTTTTCGAATAACACATACGGTAGATTTCTAAAGTAAGTACATCCCTGGTTCAACCATTCGAATAATGGTAAGTACTGTACTTTCTAACTCGGCTAATGATGGGATTTAGGGTGTTTTAACCAACTACGGAAAAATCGATACGGCCAAGGCGAGATTATAGAACCCTTCCCAAAATTTTCAAATCTGACCTGGCATACCTCTGATTTAAGTACCGTCGCAGACACCAGATGTCGCATACATATTCTGAGTCGTTTAAGCGTAGAGAGTTTGGGAGCGTTAGTTTGTCTGACTAGATGTATATAGACAATGGTACAACTTGTAGTAAATTTTTGCTGCCGTGTGTTCTACGATAAAGAGTGCGGTAAAAACAAGTTATATACTTCTTGCATACATATACATAATATAACAATCCTGCTTAGACCAAACCAGCTTAGTTGAGAAGTCCACAATAGTGTCGGGAAGAGAGGGCACTTTCCAACATTCTAGATTGAAGAAAATCTGGCGAAATAAATTTTAAATTTTTGGTTGGCTTCATGAATTCATATTCCATTTATGTTAGATATTTGAGGATAAAAATCCAGGAAGGTAACCAAAAATTTAAAATTTCCACAGCAGTAGTAACAAAGTTGCGTCATACCACAAAACTAACCCTCATTATAGGAATTTAATCTAGGTGAGAAGAACTGTCTCACCTTTATAACCGTTTTATAAAAGAATGTAATTAACTACATTTTGTGTTACCAGCGATTTATTTAATTACTGTTGACATTTACGCTTCTTAATATTTATGAGAAGAGTATAACATATTAACAATAATAAAAAATACAATAGAAAAAACTCATTTTCGAAAGGCCTATTTTCCCTGCATTTCTGCTGTTTCTTTATCAAGTAAGCCACAGACTTTTTTATCTCCTGTGGATAATTTCTTACGCGACCTGTTCCACGGTAAAAAACTTAAATCTGATGGGTTCTTCGGGGGTCAGGGTGCGGACCCCCTCTTCCAATTCATTTATTGGGAATGTTTTAATACTCTTTTACAGACACTTTGGAACCATTTCACAAAATCGTTAAAAATCATTAAAATGTTCATCAGATTCTAAAAATGATGCAAAACTTGGGCAGACTTTTCTTCAAAATATAGTGTTGGGAAGTGCCCTCTCTTGCCAACACGACTAAACTTGTTTGTTGGACTTTCCAACTAAACTGGTTTGGTCGAGGGATTGTTATACTATGTATATGTAAGCAAAAAGTATATAACTTTTTTTTACCGTACTCTTTATCATAGAACACACGGCAGCAAAAGTTTACTACAAGTTCGAATTTCTTCATTTTTTTATGCTGTCTTCACAAGACTAATCCACCGTATGATTTTAATAATTTCTGCATCATACCTACTTCGCTGATCGATTGGATAGTGAACGTCCCCCAAGAAATTGAAGTTATGCTTTATAAGATATAATTTAGATATAGATTGACAAAAAAACGATCCAAATGGTGAATTATTTCGGTGAAACCACTTCTTTGGCACATTCACGCCAATCTAGTGAATGGAAACAAAAAGTCGACAGAGAACTTATTTTTAAGGTATATTCTATCGATAGCTTTTGGGGAATAAAATCGTTTATTAAAAAAACTTTATTAATTATTTATAATACTATTTGAATTTTAATTAACTGCGATCATGGGCTGTGGATTTTTAAAGGAAAAAAATTCTTTTATGCTTTAAAAGTCTAGTATATTTGTCCTTCCAGTCAGTTAATTCGATGGTTTTTGAGGGATAAAATCGTTTAGTAAAAAATTTGATTAATTATTTGTTACAAGGTACGCCTTTTTAATTAATTGCGATCATAAGCTGTGGATTTTTAAATTTAGGAAAAAAAATCACCTCCCAACTGTAAATTTCACAGCGAGAATATAATTATTTTTGCAGTCTTTGAAGTGAAAGAGGGATGGAAGTACGCATACTTTAATTTTTTTTTTCATAATGTTATAATTTCTGATTCTGAGATGTACGCAATTAATAATTTGTTTAGGATATAACCTCACTTCTACTTAGGTATATAAGTGCTACTAAATTGCTGACCAATTGCTTTGGCAAAGTAAATTTTCCTTCTCTTCTTACTCGATTTTTGCACCAAGTTTGAGAGAGCATAACTCTAAAATGGACCAATGGATTTGGATGTCGACAGAGAACTTAGTTTTCAGGTATGTTCTATCGATGGGTTTTGGGGAATAAAATCGTAATATTCAAATTTTAATTAATTGCGATCATGGGCTGTGCATTTTTAAATTTAGGAACTAAATTCCTTTATGTCTTAACATTCGAGTATATTTTTGCTTCTAGCCGATCAATTCGATGGCTTTGAGGGATAAAATCGTTTATTAAAAAACTTTTATTAATTATTTATTATAAAGTCCCCCTTTTATTTAATTGCCATCATGAGCTGTGGATTTTTAAATTCAGGAAGGAAAATCTTTTAGGTTTTCACCGTCCAACTGTCAATTTCACAGCGGGGATATAATTACTTTTGCGGTTTTATAAGTGAAACAGGGATGGAAGTAAATGAATTTGTTTCCGGGTTATCATTTTTGATTATAAGAACTACGCAATTAATAATTTGTTTTAGGATATGACCTCACTTCTACTTAGATATATAAGTGCTACTAAACTGCTGGCCAATTGCTTTGCAACATTCGATTTTTGCTCCAAGTTTGAGAGATCATAACTTTAAAATGAACCAAAGACTTTCTTTGAAGAATGAAATATTGCTCAGTTCCATAAATATATTTTGTTTTTAAAAAAGTCAACTTTCTCAAACATTTTAGCATGAAATGCATACCCCTTGATGTTTTTATTCAATGTTCCATTCATGATCGGTGCAGTAAGATCACAAGAACTTATTCATGAGCTTAAAATGACTTTACATAGGTTGGATATAGCGGGGGTAAGAAACATGTTAAATTTGCACCACATTTTCAAATCTCATAAAATATACTTACATGATCGCCGTTATTTATAAAGATTTTTCCCGTTTTTGAAATTTGCGGATGAAAGTTGTTAAACCAAGTCTTTTCTCAGGACCCTTTTTTGTTTTCACCGACATCTTGTTGTACAACAAGTGTAACGATGTTTCTAAATAAGTCCATTTTACAACAATAATGTTTGAAATGTACTTCTGCATCCTAATGTCCTAAATGTTTCACGTTCGATACTTCCAAATATCTTCTGTTTATTAATAGATAATTAGGAAATTGTTTAGAGATATTACAAAGGAATTTCAAAAGCAATAAAACCATAATGAATAATATTCATCACGGATGTCGATTTTATCAAATTAAAAATTATGGTACAACTTTAACATTTTTCTTTCCACTGGTATATGGTATATCTAACAGATATAGAAGTCATTTTTAGCGCACAAGTAAGTTCCATGCATCGATCCTGCATGGAAAAATCAGTTTGGAGTTTATTTTCAAACTCATAACCTGAACTTGTATATACTCAAAAATTTGCTTTAGAAATGTTTTTACAGATTTCAATTTTAATCTTCTGAAATAAAGGAGGCATAACAGTTTTTCCGTTGGTGCATTTGGAAAAAAAATGTACCATTTAAAATGTAAAAAAAAACTAAAGATTGAGACAGCTGTTTTGCTTTACTCTTCTTTTCTAGATGGACGACCGTACTCAATAGACGATATTAGAATTATAGTGAGAGCAGTATAGCTGAAATGATAGTGAGGCAATTTAGTTTTATATTATTTTTTAAGCTTGAGAGTACACAAGAAGTGAGTGAGCAATAAGGCAGACCACAAGGGCATCAGTGATTTAAACTTATTTTTTATTTAGACTTGTTTATGCCCTAAGCACTTTAGTTTTTAACTACATTTCAATGTAATAAATAACTTTTGGAATTAAACGCAAACTTTAAATACCTATCGCATTATTAATTGCACTAGCAAACTTATGAATTCAAAAATAAACATTTTATTAATTTAAGAGTACCATATTCTGTGCTTTTAATGTGCAAACGGGTTTTGTAGTAACAGTTTTCACTACTGAAGATTTGTAGTGTATTTTCAAATGATTTTAATGGATTCGTTGAAAGCCCTTTGATGCTTCCTGAATGAGTGCTTGTAGATTAACGATCTATCCCTGTGAGATTTACAGTTTTACTGAGACTCTTAAAGACGCTTAATTAATTTTGATGGACGAGCTGTAACGTCAATGCGGCTTTATTTTTCGACCGACTCCTTAACGCAATCCCTTTTCGAGATTTTAGGCTTTTCAAGGACTTTTGCTTTTCTTCAACCGTTTCTTTTAACTCTTTTGTAATATCTAACACCGAAGTACTCCTACACTTTATATAAAATGTCAACGGCTTCCTCAAAGATTTAAACTCGCAATGGGAGCACAGTTATTTTTTTTTCAGTGACGCATTATTGTTATAAGACTGCCCTTTTGCACGCATTTTTGATGGAGATTCAGCGCCTTCGTTGTAGATTTAAACTCGCAATAGGAGTATTGTTCAATAGAGTAATTTTTTAGGTCGATTACTTATTTTTAGATGTTTTAGGTGAGAGCAAAATTTGCAGTAATGTATTGTCAAAACCGTACTCTTACGAACTAACAAATTAATCAGATACGTATTTTAGAGGCCGAAAAGGCAAATTACTTCGAAGACCGACTCATCTCTTTCGACTGCATCAACTATGACGAAACAATAAAGCAAAACTACAGTATTCAATGGTTTTGCCTGAAATTCAATGTCTAGAGCTAAAATCAAGGAAGATCTCAATAAGATGAAATGTTTAATGGCACTGTCAATCGGAAGCGAACCAAAACTTATGATATGGACTACCCCGAAGAATACGGGACCATCATCGAAAATTAAACTCATCAAACGAACCAGATGGAAAACGTGCTTAGGAACCTGCTGAGAACAATCCTGGAAGCCTTTAGATTCGAGCTAATTGTAGACAAGAAAAGGCTCACCCGACATTAGTAAAGAATCTCTTTACCAAAGAGCCTCAAGGAAAGATCGATTTGAGGGATAGGCAGATCAGTCGCCTCGAGAAAGAGGTCAGGGTGTTGGAGGCTCACCAACGAGAAGAGATTTAAATGTTTGAAGCTAAGATCGGTAGAAAACGGTGTTAATCAACTTAAAACGTCTCAAAATGATTAAATATGTAATAGTAGTGTTTCTTTTTTCGGTAAAATCCTACATTTTAAGCATGAATCAGTAGTAAATATTGTAAAATGCCTTGAAAATGTACCCTTTCTCACGAGCTTATTTTGGGTATATATTTGGTATCAGAATTGGGCATAACAGTTGGACTTTTAATATTTTATAGTTTCATGGGGTTTTAAAGTTATATATAATTGTTTGTAATAACTTAATTTTATCTCTGAGCTGGCAATCATGCGTCACAATGTCAGGATATTAAAATTTACACGAAGTATTTTCAGTTTTCTTCCTAATTATTATTCCTGCCTAATTCAATCACATTTTTCACAATCACGCCTCTTGGATTGTTCGAATATTGAATACTTTTTAATGGACATTTTTAACTCTATCCCATTAGTGCATCCTTGTATGTTTCTTCCTCGGTATATATGTTAATGAATCAGGATTAAAAGACAGATTTCCTTATAAACCCCGTTCATTGTTCTCACATCTCATTCTAACGATTTTATTTTATGGGGTTGAAATGTTAATCTAGAATTCCCACTAGTGTGCTTAATTTATAGTTTTTTTTTATTTCGTAACATAATAAAACAGCGTTTTCTCTTTCGGAGTTGTTTTTAAATAATTCTGCACATTCTTTTGAGTGGCGTATCCGGGGTCTTTTGACATAATATAGATTATAAATTAGTAATTTTTTGAATGGGTTTCAAAATCAGTTTGAATGAGAATTACGATCATTAACTGTCGTAATGTGTGGTCCGAGGTGTGGCCTTAGTGCTTGACTTAAACAGCTTCATAACACAAATAGCAAATAAAGTCTTCTACGCCATTTATATTTTAACTTATGTTTAACATCACAGAATCCATATAAATTTTCTTTTGATATGGGTATCATCTTTTGATTTCGAATTTCGATGAAAATTGTTGTTCTTGTTCACACGGCATTCATCATTCTCGCTTTTCTTTATTTTCTCGTTACCTTGGCTCTTAGCAGACATGTAATTTCTTATTCCGTCGCATGACGACAATAAGATCTATTTCCTATCGTCCGATCAATCAATCACTGTCCTCCGATGCCATAAGTTTTATGGATTGGAAAGCAAGGACAATGCAAATTTTAACATATTTGCTAATTCAACAAATCTGACGTTTTTACTGATGTATCTAATTTATATAACATAGAAAGCATAACACCTTGGGATAGCATTACTTTGACCAGCGATTGTTAAAGCAGAGGTGATTCCAAAATCCGGCGTTTGTGGACTCTTTGACACCTTGGACTTATAGCTCCAGTTGCTTTCCATTTAAAAACCTTTTCTTTTTTTTCAGCAGATCAAGCTGTGCGTTTTTTTATATAAAAATTATGGCATGAATTGTCAAAGAGGCGCCATTGCTAGAGCTTCACGAGGCCGAGACTGAGACTTACATACTCTAGGTCTCGGTCTCGGTCTTCTGTCGTCTATGTCGCTCTTCTGAATTATTGAGTTATAACGCACAGTTCACTTCTGTTGCTGGGAGGTAAAAGAGGACATCAAGAAGAGCAAAAAAACAGGTGGATTCACTCCCATCGGTGCACTTGTTCTAAAGTTACAGGCGGTCAAACTTGAAAATTGAAAAAAAAGTCGTTATGGCACCCCCCCCCCCCCCCTATGGTCAAATTCAAAAAAATTTCAGAATTTTTTTTGCTGTATTTGAGTATTTGATGGGAATGACACGTCTGCAATTCACTAGAAAGGTAACAAACTCAATTCTAATGTAATTAACAATTAAAGTAATTTTTTCAAAAATTGGCAAAAAACTCGATTTTAAAAGTGCCTAAAAATCGACCCCCGAAAGGGTCTAACTCCGAAAATGTTGCACTTATGGGACTTTTGTTGGCGGGAGGTGAAAGGGGACATCAAGAAGAGCAAAAAACAGGTGGATTCACTCCCATCGGTGCACTTGTTCTAAAGTTACAGGCGGTCAAACTGGAAAATTGGGAAAAAAGTCGTTATGCCCCCCCCCCCCCTATGGTCAAATTCAAAAAAATTTCAGAATTTTTTTTGCTGTATTTGAGTATTTGATGGGAATGACACGTCTGCAATTCACTAGAAAGGTAACAAACTCAATTCTAATGTAATTAACAATTAAAGTAATTTTTTCAAAAATTGGCAAAAAACTCGATTTTAAAAGTGCCTAAAAATCGACCCCCGAAAGGGTTTAACTCCGAAAATGTTGCACCTATGGGACTTTTGTTGGCGGGAGGTGAAAGGGGACATCAAGAAGAGCAAAAAAACAGGTGGATTCACTACAAACGGTCCAGTCGTTCTAAAGTTACAGGGAGTCAAATTTGAAAATTAAAAAAAAGTCGTAACATCTCTTCGGTCAATTTAAAAAAAGAATTAGACCTTTTTTTTGTCTTTTTGATCGGAATGGCACGTCTGTAAATCCCTAAGGACGTAACTCAATTGAAATAAAATTTACCCTTAAAGTAGTTTTTTTTTTAAATTGGCCAAAAAATTGATTTTAATAGTAAATGAAAATCGCCCAACGAAAGGTGGTCTCTCCGAAAATGTTGCCTCTACGGGACTTCCGTTGGCGGGAGGTGAAACGAGAGGACGTTAAGAAGAGCAAAGAACAGTTGGATTCACTCTAATCGGTCCACTCGTTTTAAAGTTACAGGCGGTGAAACTTGAAAATTGAGAAAAAAGTCGTACTACCCCCCCCCCCCCCCCCTAGACAAGTTCAAGAAAATGTAGCAAATTTTTCTTTACTGTTTTTGATTGGAAGGCACGTCTGCAATTCCCTAAGAATGTAACAAACTGAATTCGAATGAAATTAACGCTTGAAATAGTGTTTTTTTTTTATTTGCCATAAACTCGACTTAAAAGTACCTAAAAATCGGCCACCGAAGGGGTCTAACTCTAACTAAGACTAACTAAAAGGGGACATCAAGAAGAGCAAAAAAACAGGTGGACACACTCCAAACGGTCCACTCGTCCTAAAGTTACAGGGAGTCCAAGTTGAAAATTGAGAAAAAAAGTCGTAACATCACCCCCCCCCCCTTCTTTGGTCAATTTAAAAAAAAATTGGGGTATTTTTTTGGGATTTTTCATCGGAATGACACGACTGCAATTCCCGAAGAATGTAAAAAACTCAATTCGAATGAACTTTACCCTTTAAGTAGTTTTTTTTTTAAATTAACCAAAAGCTTAATTTTAAAAGTGCCTAAAATTCGCCCACCGAAGGGTCGTCTCTCCGAAAATGTTGCATCTACGGGACTTGTATTCGAGGGAGGTAAAAGAGGACATCAAGTAGACCAAAAAACAGATGGCTTTACTCCCATCGGTGGACTCGTTCTAAAGTTACAGGCGGTCAAACTTGAAAATTGAGAAAAAAGTCGTTATAGCCCCCCTTCGCTTAGGTCAAGTTCAAAAGGTATTCAGAAATGTTTTTTTGGTGTTGTTGATAGGAATGGCACGTCTGCAATTCACTAAGAACGTAACATATTCAATCCTAATTATATTAACCTTGAATGTAATTTTTTTAAAAATTGGCCAAAAACTCAATTTTAAAAGATGACATCAAGAAGAGCAAAAAACAGTTAGATTCCCTTCCATAGGTCCACTCGTTTTAATGTTACAGGCGGTCAAACTTGAAAATTGAGGAAAAAGTCATTCTAGCCTTCCCCCCCTCTTTGTTCAAGTTCAAATAAATTTCATAATTTTTTTTTTGCTATTTTTGATGGGAATGGCACGTCTGCAATTCACTAAGAACGTAACAAACTCAATTTTAAATAAATTAACCCTTAGTAATTTTTCAAAAAATTGGCCAAAAACTCGATGTTATAAGTCCCTAAAAATCGTCCACCGAAGGGGTCTGATTCTTAAGATTTAATATCGGACCATCTATTAAGAACCTTTTGACGAATTGCAACTTTTTTAATTTTGCCTCATTTTTCGTGTTTATTTAGTTTCAAATCCTTTTTTGCCTCACACTCCTTTTAGCCTTCTTCTGCATTTTTAATGCATTTACCTTTGCTCTATATTGTTCTTTTTCAAGTTCTTATTATTTTTCCTTTTTTTGGTTTTTCATACATCTTTTCACCGTTTACATATCTGTTGTTTTATATTTGTATTGTTTCTAATCCGTGATATTTTCCATATTTATAAGACATTTGCTTCATTTACTATTTTTTTAAATAGTCATTTTACGTTTTCTATAATTTGAAGAAATTTTATTGAATCATTTTTCAGCCACTTTGCTTTTGATATTTTTTTTATTAATTCAACTAATTTTCTTTTACCAATTACATTCTGTAATATTTTCTGTTTTTTTATAATTGTGGCTCAATTGCTCCCCTTTTTAATTCCTGTATCTTTGATCATTTTGTCTCATAATAATTTTCTGCCAATAAAGTTCCCTTCTTCGTTTTTGTTTTTTTTTTATTAAATTTCTTCTCTCTAGTTGGTTTACATCTATTCTTCCATTCGCAAAATTTGTACTCCTTTCTATTTTAGATCATATACTATTTTTTCTATTACTTCTTACTTTGTTTTTGAGCGTCTTATACTGTTTTTTCTTTGAATAAATTTCTGCTATTCTTTAAATTTTAAAATTTTAGCTCATCTGCTTTTTCTCTCAATTGCCTTTTTTTTATGTTCTTAAATTTAATTGGCTCTCTTTCGGTTTTTCAAGCACCTATTCAGCATTCGTAATATCCATAATTTTTTCTTTACTTTTATATTCTCTACTTCTTTCCATAATCCTTTTGACCTACTTTTTCTCCTTTTCCTAAATTTAATATCTTTTCGTAATTTCCCTTTCTGTTTTCTCTTCAGTGTGAATTGGTTTGCTACCTGTCTTACTTGACAATATTTACCAGATATTCTTCTAATTTATTTCATACTAATTGTGAAATTTTTAGACTGCTTTATTTAACAGTTTTTCCATATATATATATCAGTTTATGCTCTGTTTTTTTTTAATTTGTAAAGTTTTATTCTCTTCTTTACTACATACTCTCTGTGTCGGTCTCAAATGATAATTGAGTCTCGGTCTTTATCTTGTAGTAGCAACTCGAGTCTCGGTCTTGAAAAAAAGGTAGTATCTCCAAAAATCTTATTATGTTTGAATTGCATATTCAATTTTCTTCTGAATTATTGAGTTATAACGCACAGTTTTCAGATAAATGTCCTTTTTTGTGTATAAATGTTTACTTAAAATCAAAATTTGAAATTATTGAAGGTTCCACAAGGTGGTTTTCAAACAACGTGTCAAGGCTCTTTTGCTTGAGAAAACTATTTATTCATTTCAATTTAATATTTATTTTGAGTAATTAATTTTAGTAAGCTATAATGCTACTCTTGTTTGACGTTGCTGTGTCATATTTTGTGATCTTGTTGGCAATAAAGAATTTAAATAAATAAATAAATAAAAATAAACAATGTAGAATCAGGTTAGTTCAGGTTAGTTTAATGTAAAACTGCATTAGACCTGCCCGTAGGTTGCCACTGATGCTACTAAACCGAATTTTTTATAAAAAATATACGTCCTGTCTTAGCTATCGACACATCTACAAAATTTCATTGAAAATATGGAAATATTTCAAGTCAAGTTTTATCTTATGAATTCGAATATGCATGTCGAAAAAGTGCACATACTGCCAATGGAAAAATTCCTATTTTTTAGCTTTATATTGTGGTAGAATGAAGTAATTTAGATCAACTTAAAAATTACTCTGTATAGAAATAATACAATACTTTTGCAAACACAAAAATTTCATGCTCATATTGTTAACTGGCAGGCTAGTCACACTCAGGAATCCATAGAACTTATTTATGATAGTTGATCACTATCTTAGTTGATAACTGATATAATAGAAAACTCAGGTAAGTATTACTACTAGTACTTCTCTAGGACGTACTTAAAGTAAAGTGTCTTTTCGTACTAAGAATAACTATATGCAACGCACTATTATAAGGACCCCTCGCCTGCTGATTATATAATACCATTGTTTTCGATCTCGGTTTCGCACACCGAGACCGAGATCGAGACCTGGACAGCCTCGGTCGATATTAAAGTCTGGGTCTCGATCTCGGTCTCGGTCCGAGACTTATCTCTTGGTCTCGTCGTGAAGCTCTAGCCATTGCGCCATTGCAATTAAAAAAGGTTGATAAAAACGGCTGTCAATCGAAAATAACCGAATCAAATGTTCCCCAAGTTGAAGAGTACATGGTATATACCACCTTTTCATTAAAAAAAAACATTCACAATGACGTACTGTTGTTAATTACCATGACATATTTCAAACTATAATTTTTATATCAAATTATGGACATCTTATTTAGGCATTCAAAATATTGTGGCAATACCTGTATTGATTCTAACATTGAAAAAGGGGCGGCTCGGAATTTACGTAGGCTTCGATAAGTACAGTACACAAGGTGAGTTTTCTTCAAAGTTTAATACAAGGATTTTGGAAATTATACGAACCGATGCGAGAAATTATAAATGGGCAAAGAATTGCCGTTTAATGAGATCAATTTGGAAACAGTTTTTTTAATTTGACATGCTGCAATATATTAAAGAAAACCTGATGTTTATCAATTTCTTTAAAGCCTATTAGAGTTCATTCTAGGGAAAAATTGTTTAATGTCTTTTTATAGAAAATTTTACGTCGAATCGACTAGCTCTAGTACTTTTTTCTATGTCAGTTTTGACATGACACAAGGCTTTGTAGTTTCTTTCTGACAAAGGAATCTAATTATTGCGTTATTAAATGGAGGTTATTAAACATTTCCAACGCTGTTGCACATGATTGTTTTGCTTAAAAAATAATACTCTAATACTAACACTACAAGTGCTTTGTGATTTATTTAAAATTACGTCAGACAGGTTTGAGCAATATAAACGATAGACGATATTACTTTGATGCCACCTCTGTGATTGTCAAAATATATGACTATATTCATATCAAACTATATTGACTGAAGTAATGTAAAAAGTAAAATGTACTAACTGAAGAATTATTTTTTAAAGTAAACCATACTTTGTAGGAATTGCAATAAAAAACTCAATTGAATAAGGCAATAATTAGATACGCTATTAAAAAAATAAATTTATCAATTTCACAATTTCAAACAATTTGGCCTACAATTTCCTATAAAGAAAAAGATATACATTAAGAGAGCTAGAGGGGATAAAAGAAAACGATGGTTTTTCTTAAATATCTTGTGACGTACCTATGACAATTTTAAAATAACTAAAACAGGTTTCAAACTGAGCTAACAAAATTGCAGTATTTGCATATTTAAATGTTTTTGTATCTGCCATAGTTTCCGAGAGCCCTCTACTAAACATAGAAGTAAATCCCTCTCTATATGTATGTAAAGTGTGTTTTATAATATTAGAAAACATTGTACTCGGGCGCATGCTTGTCATCTCAACTAATGTGAGTTTCTCCTAATGTAAGTCCATCTGAGTGTTAAGGAACTAATTTCAATCAATAGTACAGTAATTGGGAATCAAGTTCTCATGATAAGCGCGGAAGAGTTAATTTACTCAAGCGCTTTGGTAGTTTTGTATGGTTATGTATGGCTACTAACGGAAACTTCGTTATATATGCAATTATCCTGCGTTTATGACATCAAAGGCGGTAATCGTCATACATTATCCACTTTCAAAGGGCTTAGCTTAATAAGCCTATGGTGCTGATAGCAGATTTGTCTCAAAGCTATGCCTGTTGGCGTTCATGAATTAATTTCTACAGCCCCTGCTTTAGACGTGTGTTTGAAATATGCCTGGTGTATGCTTCTAATATAAACAGGTGTCAATATCAGATAACATATTATCATGGCTTATCAGAGCCAAACGTGAAATTGGCAATTTGCACACAGAGGGATCGATAAGGTTCATTTTGACGTATTTGTGCACATAAACAAAACACGGAATGTGTTTAGTCGGAACTTGAAACAGCAAAAGCATTTTTTTGAAAATTTTATTTTTTTATAATTCTTTTTAACTGGAAATTTGAATCAGAAATGTATTTAGCTTTGTTAGAAATCACCGTTAATTTGTCTTTAAAGGCCATATTCGAAGATTATGATTGGCATCGGTAAACCAATTTTAACAAGATCTTCCACATTATGCGAAGCCCATAAAACAATTCGTAGATGAATCTTAGTTCTTGAGCGATGCATTGGAAGAAGAGGATACATTTAATAGGCTACACGTCGCCGAATTTATCACTGCTAGGCTTTTTGTTTTGGGGACATTTTTAAAGATCAATATCAATGCAACATTACAGGATTTGAGACAACGCATTATTAACTAGTGCAACCAAATTACACCCGTAGTGTTACAAAATGACACAGATCATTTCCAGCGATGTCTCTTTTGTATGAAGGTTGTTGGAGGACATTTTGAACATTTCATGAAATAAAATCTTTGATGATCAGTTGTTTTTTTTTGCAAGTCTGTTAACGTTATTTCTTGTAAACTACTAATCCAAAACTAATCAACATAATTTTTGAAAATATTATTTAATACCCCTTAACATGATGTATCACTCGGCGCCTCTTTCCATTTAAAGTTTCGCCGATTAAAAGTCATCTTCGGGTAGAGGTTGAGGTTAAAGTTTGCAAATACCAATGTTTCCCCTATAGAATAAAATCGACTGGTTTGACCGTTTTTCTGCTTTATTATCAAAAAAAGAAAAATATGGAGTAATAAATTTTCGGTGGACCACCCTGTATACACAATAAAACAGATATCCGCATTTATCGTCTAAGCTTCCTGTGTCATGGACATTAAATTTCTTCATAGAGGTTCTACGTTCAATAACAAATGCACCATTCTAACTCAATCCTCTTTGGATTTTTGTTTTCGAGTTTTAATGCTTATTTGATGTTTATTAATTGTCCGTGAAATTAGGTGCCCGTTAAGCCCATTGAGCCCGTAGAACATCTTGTTCATGATTTGCTATTTTCTGTTTGCAGTTTTGGTCAATAGGTCCATACTCAATACCTTCCAAGTATTAATGTATAAAGTTTACATACTGCTCTTACGCGCTTTTCCTGTACTGCTAGTTATTGCAGCTTTATGATATTAAACACGCATGTATCCGTAGCTATCATTTATCAAACGCATATATATATTACATTTAGAATCAACCGTCATTAAATCACGCATCTTAATTAATACCTAATGACTTCTTTGTGAACTACGTTGAGGTAATAAAGCAGTGTAATCTCTTAGTTTGGTTGTATTGGTTATTTCTAACAATGTATTATCTTGGAAATCTACTTAGATATGTACATATATAATGTATCACAAATCCCTATAGTTTTTCTATCAAAGAAAACCGTTAATCCAGTAACATTTCGTATTGTTCAATCAAACTGATTGTTTCATTTTATTACATCTAGGGCACAGTTAATACACATATGTCAATCTAGGTTCTGCCACTGAATAGAACATGTTTAGCATAGAGGAAATTGAATTGTTGCGTAACTGGGCACAATTACAATACATAGTAGATATATTGAAACCAGGATAGTGTCAACAACGGAGTTTGGAAACCGAAAAAGGGAATATTGTTTTAGCTACATGTGGGCTCAAAAGTACAATTAAATATTTTGGCAATAGTTTGGATGACGACTCGGATGACGAGAATTACGCAACTGCATTTTTACCAATATTTGGGTTTAGAATCTGCAAGATCGCCAGGCTTAAATAAACTAAGAATCAATTGAAACGATACACCCCAAATTTTGAACTGTCTATCTCTAAAGCCACTTAACCGATTTTCGTTCGAGATGCCATTTTGGAAAGATCCATGCATTAAGACTGCTTTAAGTGGTTATGTACTGGATTATATGTTTTGCAGGTTCCTAATACAGGGTTCAACAAAACTTGATGCATTTTTGTAAAAACTTTTTGAGCAGATAATTTTCCGGAAAATTAATTAAGAACATTTTTTGTTACGAGAGTATGTGGAAACGCGTCATACCTCGGGACATATTTGGTGTTTTTTAGATACTTTGTTTGGTTCCATAGATATTTAGCTTTTTTTTCTATAAAAGAGGTATCGTTTAACAATGGGGCTTCAATTTGCCCCATAATACAAATATTGATAAAAAGTTCATATGAAATATAAAGACTATGCACAGAGCAAGCTAGACGTATAGGCGTAATGGCTATAAAGTTAGACACATCTACAGTGGCGAACAGAAAGTAAAATTTTTTCAAATATCGAAGTGATAATCGAATGTCCACAATCAAGAGATGTGGAATAAAATGTGTGGATGATTTTGGAACTCCGGTGCGTGATTATTGCAGCTATTAATGATATCTCGGGGCCCTTTTCTGTTCTTCTTTATATCTTAATTAGTTTGAAAAAAAGTAGCTTTTTCTAACAGTGTAACATTTCAAGACCATAAGAAAAACAAATCTGCTATTCAATGAGCAATTACAACAATGTGAAATTGGACGTAGTCATCTACGAACCAGAGCTATGCCTAATTGTTGATGAATGAATGAAACTGAACTTCAAAAATTGTTTGTATTAATAGAAACAGAGCCAATTAACCGATAGTCGCAATTTTGAATTTGAATATGTTCATGATGTACGGCTTATACGCCATCTGAAGAATGGCGTATAACAAGATGTCACACGTAAAGATAAATAACATGAGGGCCTTGAAAACACTATAAGATACTAAGTTGAATAAATATGAGAAGCTTAGAAAAATCTAAAACTTAACAAAATTGTTTTTAAGAACTTAAAAACTTTCAACTGCGTTCGAGAATCTTTGAATAATTCGAAATCCTTGAAAACAATTCATCTCGGCTGACAGTCAAAGCAATGTCCACTCTTTTAGAGATATGGTTGTAATATCATAAAAAGTCACTGATAAAATTGTAATCAGAGCAAAATTATATTAAAAATAACAAAGCAACAAAATTAACAGCTTATTGTGGAGCTTAATATGGAAACAATAATAAAACACATTTTTTTGTTAAATGATAATTTTGGATGAATGATGATCTGATGTGTTTGTGGCGCTATATTATTTAGTACCTGGTTGCAGCACCATGAAGTTGCAGCACTGCATCTACTCGCCTTGGCACACTATCTATCAGATTTGTAATAAAATCTTTTGAAATGGCTTCCCAAGCATTCAATATCGCTTCCACCAAATCATAAAATTTTTGAAAAAGTTTACTTTTTGTTCGCCACTGTAGATCTGTCTAACTTTATAGCCACAAACACCTCATCATTTATGATTTGTTAAGTTTGTTAAGCTTTAGATTGTTCTAAGCTTTTTTTATTTATTCAACTTGGAATCTTTTAGTGTTTTCAAGGCCCTCATGTTATTCATCTTTACGTGTGACATCTTGTTGTTATAGGCCATTGTTCAGATTAGCCGTACTTCCTGAACATATTCAAATTAAAAGTTGCGACTCTCAGTTAATTCGCTCTGTTTCTATTAATACAAACAATTTTCGGAGTTCAGTTTCATTCAGTCAGAATTCAGAATGTAAAGATTAAAAAAGGGAGAATTCATGTCAGTTTTGTTGCCCAACCTGTACATCTAAACAATTAGGCATAGGTCTGGTTCGCAGATGACTATGTGCTCTGTGCATGACTAATGCTCATTCCATAGGAGATTTGTCTTTCTTATGGTTTTGAAATGTTACACTTTTAGAACTAATGAAGATATAAAGAAAGACAGAAAAAGGTCCCGAGGTATCATTAGTAGCTGCAAAAATCAGGCAGCGGACTTCCAAAATCGTCCACACATTTTGTTCCACATCACTTAATTGTGGATTATCACTTCGATATTTGAAAAAAAAATTACTTTCTGTTTGCCACTGTAGATGTGTCTAACTTCATAGTCATTACGCCTATACGTCTAGCTTGTCTTATATTCCATATGAAAATTTCATCAATATTTGTATTATGGAACAAATTCAAGTCCCAGTGTTAAATGATACCTCTTTTATGGAAAAAACTAAATATCTATGGAACCAGGAAAAATATCCAAAAAACACCAAATATGTCCCGAGGTATGACGGGTCTCCATATACTCCCGTAGCAAAAAATGTTCTGATTTTTTTTTCCGCAAAATTATCTGATCAAAAATTTTTTGCAAAAAATGCATCGTTTTGTTGAACCCTGTATTAGGAGAGCTGCAAAACATATAAGCGAGTACATAACCACTTAAAGCAGTCTATACATAGATGTTTTACGAAAATCGGTTGAGTGACTTTAGAGATAGATAGTTTTAAAATTCATTCAAAATTTGGGGTGGATCGTTTCAATTGATGCTTAGTTTATTTAGATATTCATATTTTTCAGTCAATGAGAGTAAACAAATTCTTGAAAATGTTTAAAAAAAAACTAAAAATAAGAAAAGATATTGACTGATTTAGAATGCTTACCTTTTTGATTTGAAAGCAAGATTCTGGCGGTTTTGGAAAAAAATATTAAATTAAATTAATTTAGAAAATTGTTTGTCACTGCCGTGTGAACAGTGACAAACAGAGATTGAGGAGGAACAATCCTACCCTTCGTGAAAAACTTTAATAAAATCCTTTTTGGGATTTTCAGCCTTCGGGCTATCGTCAGCGCCAAATCTAATATGATGAGCAAGCATACAAATTTGATGGAAGGTGTATAATAAACAAAAAACAAAACTTACTCAACAAATAATCAGGTGCAAAACAGTCTTCGACCAACAATTATTCCGTCAATTAGTAAAAAAATAAGAAAAGTTTCTAACTAAAAAGCTTGAGTGAGAATCCGTGCTCGAATCACTGCCGTGTGTGGGGCTGCTGGAACTGGAGACGCACCGAAGACATACCAACCGTGTAACTAATCTACGCTTTGTTCCAACAGAGAAATAAACCAATCCCGGACCGTCACAAATTTGCGCAGTAACCGGTCAGGACGTCTTGTGCATATTTTGAACTGTTTTCTGAAGGCTCGGGAGGGATTTGAATCTTGTTGGAGGAGGCCTTTTATTTTAGAGTACACAGGGTGTACGATTCTTAAGCGGACCCCAGTACGTACTTAATTCTACAATAGAATTATTATCCACTAGGTAGGAAGTGGATTTATTGAACTAGATTTTTTTGTCCTAAAGTTTCGTCGTTTTTTTTAGTCATTGATGCGGCGCTAAACAAACCTAAAACCATGAGTTATGTTTGAGATGCAAAGATTTTGACTAGATGTGGGAGAAATGACAAATATTTTCCTTGCTTTTTCCACCCAAAGGTAATTTGTTACAAAAAAATTCAGGTCGTAAACAGGAAAATAACTACTTCAATTCTACAATTTTTCTTGTCCTCTCTTTTGTTACCTTTTCAAATGTCCTGTTATTTAGCGCGTCCGGTGTCCTACAATCTAATATAACTAGGTAGCCTAACAAGCGATGCTTAAGTAACTTGATAACTGGATTGTCATGAAAGGAAAATAATGAAAATTCATGTAAGAAAAAAAGACTATAACAGAAGAAGTAGGAATAGGTGTTTTATTATTTTACAGAACTACTAATCTGATTCGCCATGGTTTTTCGCGTCAGCATTTAAAGATGTTTATGTCTACCCGTAATTGGATGCTATGCTGTTTATTCTTATGTACATATGTGTACAATAATATTAATCAATATCTTGATCATACTTTTAGGAAACAACTTTGGTTGCTTGTTGGATAATTTTATTGCCAGCTCGCATTTGTATCTGTAAAATGGACATGTTTTCAGCTCAACGCCCTTCCTCTAACTTCTAAATTAAAAAGAACCTCTCCGTTAGAAAGATGACATGAACAAAGACGATACACACACGTGTTTTTGTAGTCTTTGATATGAATAAGCCTAAAAAAGTTTGCCAACAAACGATTTAACAAAAACCAATTACCTTAGGGCTAGCATTTAAATCCGTACCCTCTAAGAGAGCCTTTACCTAATCTCATTAGGACTAGAACTAAAAAGAAAATATATTTCTCTTTGTAGGGCTAAACGACGTTTTTTTTTTCAAATGGGCTTTGTTGGATAATATATATAATAGAAGTTATATAATCGGTTTTACGAGTCGACCTCGATATTTAGACTTACATAAAACTACAAATAGGTATCGATTAGGTGGGTACCAATAAATAATTACAAGCCAAAGTAGGACTGCATATAATTTTCATCAAGGCGATCAATAAAATGTAATAAAGACCTACTCATATTTAAACATGCACTAGGAAAGAGTGAAGTTAAAATCTGAAAATGCTTTGTATTAATCAACTGTATAGATTTTTAAATTAAAATTTTATAGATTATCTTTTCTGAATATTTTGGACTTTTTCCCATGGAATAAATTTTCCCATAAAATTGAAATTAACATTTTTGCATTCAAGTTTTGTTTATAAGTCTTTGCCAGACTTATGTTACAAATTTCAGATGAAGAACAAACAATAATTTTGTATTTTGTTTCAAGAACGAATCTGGTCGAAACAATAGACTCGAATATATGACGTTACTCTAGTTTTGTCAAAGATAAGTGGATACTATCGATTTCTAGATATGACCTAAAATAAAATTCACGAAGAAATCTAATTTAATATGACCAGACAACAAGCTTTTAGACTTACCTTATAATTACTCATCCTTTTGTTCGTCACCCTATATTAATAATAATTATTTTCTATTAAAGCTATAAAAATATTGTCTTCAGTGGAAATATCGAGCGAGTTTCACAACTACGAGCCGCAAACGAAAACTGGGGATCAATCGCTGCTTCAGCGTCACTGCGTTTTCCCGGCGCGTTATTTCGCGCTTGCGTGCGAATGTCCGAGAAAAACTCTTGGGAAAATATTGACCATTGAGTGGAAAAACTATTCCACCTCATGCTATAGCGGTTTTTTAAACGATTTGTGGGACTTTATGAATGAATGTTGACATTTTCTTCGGCAATTCTTTCCACAGAAATAAGCGCAATTTCCCTGATGGCACTTAGAGTTAAACGCATCATATGTCCGTAATAGGTAGAGTAATGATATTAAATCGGGTCGTATGTTACATAAATGGACTCTATTTGTACGGAAATGCAAGGCTAATGACTTATATTCACCCCACTGACAAAATCGCCCCTCTAAACATCAATTCGTGGCAAACATGGCAAAACACTTACATATATATAACTACAATCTAACGTGTTTTTCGGGCTTTGAATCCATGGTCCAATGGAATTAATTCCTGACGTTTGGGGGCAATGAGCGAAGTGATCTCCCGTGCTTCCCGACGTTGACTTAGTCAAATCAGATTGTATTTTGACCGACCGTGAAAGCTTTCACAGTCTTATATATATATATATATATATATATATATATATATATATATATATATATATATATATATATATAACTTTTGATTATAAAAATAATAATAATCATGTCTACCAACAATCCTCGCGGCAAACTTTTAGAAAACTTAAAACCGCGATAGATATTGAGAACTCTGTAAATTATACGACGATCACCTGCTTTCCAACTCTATATACAATCACATCATCCCTTATCCCTGATTGCAGGTACAATAAATCAACACTTAGACCACACATTTAAACCGAGGAACAGAAGAGCTCTAAAAAAAATTCACAAATTTGTAAAATACAACTTACTATTGATGCAAGAATCATGAAATCATAGAACGAAACCAACGTAATATCAGTAATGCATATGGTGATTACAAAAAGATTTTTGATATGTTTCCTCATAGCTAGCTGATGAAATATTTTTTAAAGTGCACCCAGATAGAAGACCGCCCAGACCAGACAGAACCAGCAAGTAAAGTTTTTTTTCTTGGAAACCAAAATCAATTTAATTCAATAAATCAAACCTTATCTTGTCAAGATTGAATTAGATGAAATTTATTTCGAAACCCTTGGTCATTTGATTTATTATTGGCTCACCCAACGAAAAGGTTTGCGAGGGTGAAACGCAATAAATCAAACTTCAATTAAATTAGCAGTTCTGCAGATTAAAATATATAAAATCAAGATAACATTTACATTATTTATATATTTTTCAATAAATCAAGGTTTTTGATTTGTCTATTAATGAAACTATCCTACAAGTTGAGTCGAAAATATTTTGAGGCGCTTAAATATTGAATATAAGGCTCAAATCAATAATCGTTTCATCGTCAAAATGTCAAACTCACAAGCCTTGGTCCAATGGAATTTCTTCCTAACGTTTCGTCTACAGCTGCGACAGACATTATCAAAGGCGATGAGGCAATGTGCGAAGTGATCTCCCGTGCTTCCGTACGTTGACAGGATGCTTGCGCACACCGTTTAAAGAAAACCAACAAACACTGACCGAGACCTCCATAACGGATCAAATCATCATCCGAGACAAAAGGGGAGACATAAAGACTCTATCTGTGAGAGCCAAGAGAATTTGTGAACCGGCTGAATTGGAACGGGAAATGAAGCATCTGGAAAGAGCCTTTAGTTGGAATGGATACAGTGTCGTATGGGATGTTATATTGTTACCATTGTATGGTTTAGGTTTAGGTTTAGGTTTATTTGTTTGACCACAAAATATAAAACATGTATGTGTAGCAAGTCAGTAAAAAAACATTAATAGTAAATAACAAAGTAGGTAAAACTAAGACATACTACAGTAGTTATGAGACGTTAGACCAATTGACACAAAATATATAAAGACACAGGAGCCACATCCATAGCAAACAAAAGACGTTTTAGAACCGGTGTACAAGGAATTCCTCCACACTGTAAAAGCTGTTTGAATAGAAAAATGTTTTTAGTTTGATTTTAAACTCTGTAGCGTTCAGGGTTCTGACGCTGGCAGGTAGTCTGTTAAACAAGCTCAAATCCAGGGAGTTTCTCATAGATTTTGAGAGCCTGTATCTAGGCAGCCTAAGATGTTCTGCATTCCTTGTATTAAAATCATGTATATCAGACTGCTGACTGTACCTTGATCTCGAGCAAGGTAAAATATATATAAGCCGATGGCACAGTCATAATGTGCAGATTCAGAAAATGGTCCCTACAGGACTCTCTACACCCGAGGCCAAGCAACACTCTTACAGCCCTCTTCTGCATCCTGAACACTCTCAAGGCGTGTCCAGAACCACCCCAGACGGTAATTCCATAAAGGAATCTTGAATGGAATAAGGCAAAATAGCCGGTTCTCAGTACAGAAATGTCGAGAGAACCACGAAGACATCTCAATGCGAACAATGCCGATGACAGGCGATTGCAGAGAGCATCTATCTGGGGGCCCCAGCTCAGCCTATCATCAATACAAATTCCCAGCAACGTAACACTGTCACCCCTAGCTTCCGCTGTCGACAGCGTCAATCTTTGAGTTTTGCTCTCATTAAGAAATAACCCGTGGGCAGAAAACCAATTCTTCGCTCGAGTTTCAGCAAACGAACTAGCACTTGCTAACTCAGGCAGAGATGAGCCTTTTGTTATAATGGTGGTATCATCAGCAAACAATCTACAGTCTGCCGGATCAACATATTTTGGAAGATCATTTACATATATGAGAAAGAGCAAAGGTCCCAAGACAGATCCCTGAGGCACACCAAACCTCAAGGGCAATGTCGATGAACTTAATCCGTTCATATGCACAGATTGACAACGATCCTGTAGATAAGACATAAAAAACCGTAGTGTATGGGCCGAGACGCCAGTTCTGGAAAGCTTACCTGCCAGCAAATCGTGACTAATACAATCAAATGCCTTAGACACATCGAACAGGGAAAGAGCAATCCTATCACCATTCTCGAAAGCGTCAACAACAACATCAACAACGGAGCGGACAGCTTGCGAAGTGGACCTCCCCGGCAGAAATCCCCACTGCCTGTCATCAAAAAAAGAAACTTCCAGCAGGTAGTTCAATAAAATGTCCTTTAGCACAATTTCGAAATATTTTCCAAATAAGGGGATTATCGAAATCGGACGATAGTTGTTTACATCCTTCTTATCTCCTTTTTTATGAAGAGGGTGCACTTTAGAATGCTTAAGTGCATCGGGAAAAACTGAGGAAACTATACAACTGTTAAATAAATGTGTTAAAAGAGGAACAAGAATACTAGATGATTGTTTAACGATCTTACTGTTTATGTTGTACACATCTAAACATTTTGAATTCTTCAACGTTAACAAGGCACGGAACACCGTTTCTTCGGAGATAACTGGTAAGTCAAAAGAACAATCAGGAGGGACCCTAAACCGTTCAAGGCGCAAAAAATCGGGGCCAAAGTCCAAATTTGAGATCTGTGATTTCAACTGATCCGCCGCTGCAGCAAAGTGACAATTAAACTCCTCGGGGGCAATTTCAATAGTGTGGCTAGGAGCAGGTTTGTTCAATTCAGAATTTATGAGTCTCCAAGAATCCTTGGTTTTATTATTAGAGTTTACAATAAAGTGTCCGTATGCAGCTCTCTTCGTCGAGTGAACCTTTTTTTTATAACCTTTTTGCAGACGTTTGTAAATAATAGTGCATTCACTATCATTCTTCCTATCGCAAAACATTTTTAAGGTAAACAAGAGATTCCGTCTTTCACGGAGTGAGTCATTGTACCAGTTTACAGGGGCTCCTCTATTAGTACAATTTGAGGTGGACTGTTTGAGAGGAAAATGCTTAACGATTAAGTCAGCATACACATTGCATAGCAAAGTGGACAAATAGTTCGGATCCGAGGAGGAAAAAAAGGAACGCCAGTCCAATGCACTCAGTGACAAAACGAATCGAGAAATGTTTTTGTCGGTGAATCTTCTGGAAAAGACTGTGTTGGGCGAGGAAAATGGACGCAAGACAGTCATCAATTGCGCCCTATGATCAGATAGACACGGGTCAAAAACAGTTACTTCACACTCATGCTCAGGGACATTAGTAATGACATTGTCTAAGCAGGTTGATGAATGAGAAGTCACCCTGGTAGGCTCACTTACGCATAAACGCAGACCATAAGAATTTATAGTACAGTTGAAAATTGAGAGATTCAACGAACTTGAGAGAAAGTCGATGTTAAAATCACCGACGATTATCAGTTCACATTGGAGCTCAGAGAGATAATCAAGAAGCTCCTCAAATGTCTCAATAAAGACATCAAAATTAGAAAGGCAAGACCTATATACGCAAATTAAAATAATATTAAGAGTTTTGATTTTTACGGCACAAAATTCAGAAATTCGTTCTATACAGAATTTAGATACGTCTAGTTGGTCGCACTGCGGCAACACGTTGGAGAAGATACAGACACCGCCATGTTTACCACGGGCCCTTGCGTAATGACCAACCAGTGAGTATCCGTATATGTTAATATAATTTAAAAAATCACTATCAAGCCAATGTTCTGAAAAACAGAGAAAATCAATGTTTTTGCCGTCTAAAAAAACGTTCAGTTCATTAACCTTATTTGAAAGAGACTGAACATTCAAGTGCAAGAAAGACAAGGATCGAATGGGGGATGTGGTTCCCTTACATTTAACTGACATATTATTACAAACTAAACCGTCGTAAGTCATAGCAGATTTAGATTTTAGTCAGTTTGAATCAACTGTTGGTCCCAGGGCATGTGCTCCTTTGGGATGATAAAACCTATGTCACAGCGCATCCTCATACTAGATAAGATCAAAGTGTGATGTAGGTATTTATGATGAATAAAAGGCAGTTGCTATTCGGAACCCATCTGACTTGTTTATTAAACCTTTTCCTCAATACTATAGACAACCAGACAGATATACAACATAGCGCAGTCGTAAAAGCGTGTAATTGTCGTCGTGCAAATCGAGAAAACAACTTTTTTTGTGTCTAGTCAAATCTTTACACAAGATTAGTGGAAAAATGAGTGAAAAAACTCGTGCTCCCAAAGAAATGAACTTTAATATAAATCATGCCGAAGCATGGCGATTTTCTTATTAAAAGTTTCAGATATACCTAATAGCATCCAAGAATTCTGAGGAATATATATGTGCTCTTCTATTAAATTGTATAGGAGACAAAGGCCTGAGGATTTACAATACATTCACATTTCCATCTGAAGAAGATAAAGAGACGTATAGTATAGTGGCAGCTAAATTTGAAGAGTACTTCAAACCCGCACAGACGGAGACATACGAAAGGCACCTATTTTTTTCAAGAGACAAGAAGGCAGGCGAAACGGTGGACGAATATGTAACCACATTGACGGAATTAACTGTCACGTGGAATTTTGGAAGCCTCACCGATAGCCTGATAAGAGACAAGCTAGTTAGTGGAATTTCCGAAAAACCAGTTAAAGACAGGTTGTTACGCACAAAAAGATTGGATTTAAATAAAGCTATAGAGATATGCAAAGCAGCAGAAATCACAAAGAAGCAAATGGAAGGCCTATCCAGAAAAATTCGTGTGATGAAGACGTGCTAATGATAACACGTCACGGAAATCATCCAGGAAGAAAAATGGCGTCCACCCCCAAGCAGCATGGTATGGCTGCAGGAAACGGACGAGGTTGTCAAAGCCAACTTCATTCATCGATGACGACACGACCAGGAACGTCATCACAACGTCAGTTCCCAAGATTTGCAGCATGCAAAAGTCATGGACGTGGTTTCCAAAATAACGGAGGAAGCGATTATTTAAAGCAGAGTAGTGACAGTGAATATATTTGTGGTAAGTGTGGAAGAAAACATGGAAGAAACATGTGTTTAGCGGCAGGAAAACAGTGTAGTGCTTGTGGAGTCATGAATCATTTTGCGAACGTATGTCGTAATCCAGGTCGTAATAATAGTCATAAGATTCATGAGGTGTTCTTTGTTTCAACTGATAGAGACTCGTACAATGTTAGCGATCAATTTGACGAGTTATACAGGGTGTCCCGTAAACCTTCGACAATACTCCGCCCGATAGAAGCCCCATCCTTGACAAATCAAAAAATGAAAAATTAGTGTTAATGAAAGTATCATGGTTTCCAAGATATTTGCACTTTTTTCGAAATCGACAAAAACTGACATCACTTAATATTTCGTACATTTACTCTTCCACAAGACCATGTAGAAAAATAATGTTTTCAGTTTTAGTTTCGCGAATGGTCGTAGTACAAAAGCTAATTTACAGATTTTGAACGTATGCTTTGGATTTTTAAGAAACGACTTTAGTTTAACCTATTTCTTATAACTCCATTTCAGTTATGCAACTTTTGATCTCTACTGTAGCAAAAGATGAACGGCTATCTTGATGCCCTTAAGTGCAAAAAGTAGCGTCGTTCTTGTAGATTCTGAAATCGTATATAATAGTAATACGTATATATAAGTAACTATTCCTTAAACAGTAAATATTTTTATGACCGTTAAATGCATGAAGTACAATTTTTAGCACCACATTACATCACCATTTAATCGCAATTTACTCACCTATAAAGGTACTTCACATCATATTCATGCAGCTTGATTTGATTGTTTTTATTGTATTACAAAGAAGCAAGTTTCTCGGATAATCGGTCAGAAACTTGCTTCTTTGTAAATTCTCCGGTCGAGACACTCACCATATTTATTGTATTATTTACGTAACAACGAATTTTGACATCTATCAACCTGTTAAAATGAATCCATTATTTTCTGTAAACTATGTTTTGAGTAGTTTGTTGAGCTTATTTTGTTATACTTATCATGCCATTGTGCAGTACACCCCCCGCGAATATGCAGAAATGCACTTTATCTATGGGGAGTATGGAGGTAGTGCAAATCATGCATCACTACGCCACCGAGAACGATTTCCACTACGAAACCATCCTCGACCTCGCGTTTTCACCGCCGTGCACAACGCTTATTCTGAAGGAAGATTACCAGGAATGCGTGGTGGAGAAGGGAGGCCTCAGGTGGTGGACGATGATGAGGTATTGCCGTCGGACAGCCATTCCAAAAACGATTGTACATCGAATTTTAAAGCGAAATCAAATGCACCCGTATCATGTCCAGAGAGTGCAGGCCCTTCTTCCAGGAGACTTTCAACATAGAGTAAATTTTTGTAGGCGAATGCTACGAAAAATGCGTCAAGATCCAACTTTTTTTGATTGCACTCTTTGGACAGATGAATCTTCATGCAAACGAGGTCGCATTTTCAACATACATAACTTCCACAGTTGGCAAATGGAAAATCCACATGCCTTCAGGAAAAATAATTTTCAGCATCAATTTAAAATCAACGTTTGGACAGGAATAATCAACAACAAAATTATAGGACCAGTAGAATTACCAGAAAATTTGAATGCTGAAAATTATCTGCAATTTTTGCAGAATCAGTTCCCGTGTTACTTGAAGACGTTCCTCTATTAATAAGAAGACGAATGTGGTTTCAACATGACGGCTGTCCTGCCCACTATGCACTGGTTGTGAGAGAACACCTAAATAACGTTTTTCCTGGCAGGTGGATTGGACATCAAGGACCTATTTTGTGGCCACCACGTTCGCCGGATTTAAATCTGAAATCGTTTAGATTTCTTTTATTAGGGTTGCCTGAAAGAAAAAGTTTATACACGAGTGGCCGAAACTCGCGAAGAGCTACGACAAAATGTCTTTAGAGCAGCGCAAGAAATTAACGAGGCTCAGTATCGATCAATCAAAAGATCGTTTATAAAAAGATGCAGAGCGTGCATAAGAGCCAATGGCGGTCACTTTGAACATTTACTTTAAGTTTTTTTTTGCGTTAATTGCTTCTTGCTCAATTTCTTGTAAATAGCACAAATAAACGATATTGTATGTAATTGTAAAAATTGTACTTGTTGCATCAAACTGAGCATAAAAACATTTACTTTTTAAGGAATAGTTACCTATTATAACATTTCAGAATCTAAAAGAACGACGCAAATTTTTGTAGTTAAGCGCATCAAGATCGCTGTGCATCTTTTGCTACAGTGGGGGTCAAAAGTTGCATAATTGAAATGGAGTTATAAGAAATACGTTAAAATAAAGTTGTTTCTTAATAAACCAAAGTAGACGTTCAGAATCTGTTGATTAGCAATTGTACTACCTCCATTCGCGAAACTAAAACTGAATAATTTTTTTTCTACATGGTGTTATGGAAGAGTAAATGTACGAAATATCAAGTGATGTAAGTTTTTGTCGATTTAAAAAAAGTGCAAATATCTTGAAAACCATGATACTTTCATTATTACTAAGTTTTCATTTTTTGAGTTGTCAAGGATGGGGCTTTTATCAGGAGGAGTGTTGTCGAAGGTTTACGGGACACCCTGTATATATATCGGTTGTCACACAGATAAATAACATAAATAGACATTCCAAAGACTGGATTATCGACTTAAAGGTAGACAATTCGTTATTGCCATTTAAAATCGACACAGGAGCACAAGCTAATCTTATACCCATAAATGTTTATAAACAACTTTTTTTGAGTCACAAATTCCTTAAGAGCAATACTAAACTATCTACCTATACAGGCGAAAATCTAAAAGTATTAGGTTTAGTTATAATGTTTTGTCGTTTAAATAGACAGGAATCACTAGTTGACTTTTATATTGTTAACTCTCAAGGCTCCTGTATTTTGATAGAGCTGGCTACAATAGAGCGGCTAAATATAGTAAAGCGTATTAACCAAATTAATAATATTAGTGAAGACTTATTTGAAAAGTACAAACAGGTTTTCACAGGTATCGGATACATTCCAGGCTTACACACAATCAAAATAAACCCTGATGTTAAACCGGTTGTTCACGCGGCAAGAAAGTTTCCACAAGCTATATTAAATAAATTACAAATTAAACTAAATAAATTGTGTAACCAAAAAATTATTTCACCAGTCACTGAACCGACTTAATGGGTAAATTCACTTGTCATTGTACCTCAAACTAACGGCGATTTCAGATTATGTATTGACCCATCCGATTTGAACAAAGCCATTTTAAGAGAGCATTTTCAAATCCCTACTTTCGAAGATATTAGTATCAAGTTAGCAGGCGCGTCATATTTTTCACTTTTAGATGCAACTAGTGGATTTTGGAATATACAGCTAGAAAAAAATAGTTCAAAATTGTGCACATTCATTACTCCTTTTGGAAGGTATCGTTTCTTACGCTTACCTTATGGAATAAAAAGTGCATCAGAAGTTTTTCAGAGGAAAATGTCAGAATCTTTTGAAGGCATAGAAGGGGTAGAAATCTACGTTGATGATGTTTTGGTGTGGGGTAAAACAAAGATGGAACATGATTCCAAATTAATGCAGGTCTTAGAGAGGGCGAAACAAATTAATGTAAAGTTCAATAGAGATAAATGCAGGTTTGGTCTCAATAAAAATAAAATATCTAGGTCATATTATAGACACAAACGGCATTAAACCAGATTTAGATAAAGTTAAAGTCATTAAGAATTATCCAGTCCCAACAAACGTAAAATAATTGCAATCTTTTATGGGAATCATAAATTATGTAAGAAAATTCATTCCAAACTTATCAGAAATTAATGCTCCCTTAAGGCAACTTCTAAAACACATTTTTTAAATGGGACCACGCGCAACAAAAAAGTTTTGATATATTAAAAAACCTTTTAACAACTCCACCAGTTTTAAAATTCTATAATCCTAAGGAACCATTGACTCTTACAGTAGATGCATCAAAAAATGCTCTAGGAGCAGCACTTCTGCATGATAATTTGCCTATATCATATGCTTCAAAGTCTTTAACTTCAGTTCAGCAAGCTTATGCTCAAATTTGAAAGGAAATGATGGCTATTGTTTTTGGACGCAAGCATTTTCATCATATATTTTTGGGAGAAGCATAACTGTTGAAACAGACCATGAGCCACTTGTGCATATTTTTAAAAAACCACTAATAAATTGTCCTTTGAGAATTGAAAGAATGCTTCTTGATATTCAAATGTACGATATTAAACTCATATATAAACCTGGCAGGGAAATGTTTATTGCGGACGCTCTTTCTAGGATTAATTTAGATAGTGAACCAGTGCATAACTTTAATCTTCAAGTATATGAAATACAAGCAGAGTTTTTAAGCAAGCATTTACCTATTAGCTTAGATAAAAAACTTAAATTCCAAGAAGAAATTGGAAAAGACGAAATATTTCAAACTCTTATAAGGTACGTCAAAGATCGCTGGCCCTTATCAAGGTCAAGATGCGTAGCCGACACTAAGCTCTATTGGCCCATAAGGGATGAAATTACTTTTATTGATAATTTGTTATTTAGAGGTTCTGCTCTAATTGTACCTAAAAGCTTAAGAGTATATATTTTGTCACTTTTACATATAAATCATATGGGTGTAACAAAAACTAAGCTTAGAGCAAATGGAATAGTATACTGGCCTGGAATGGACCGCGATATTGAACAAATTGTACTTTCATATCATGCGTGTATGAGATTTTCAGTAAACAATAAATTAATAGCAATAATTATTTAATTATTGTTGATTACTTTTCAAAGTTCGTAGAAATAAGAAAATTAATTAATTTAAGCAGTTCATATGTAATTAATAACTTAAAAGAAATTTTTTCTGTTTATGGAATTCCTGTAATTGTTTTTTCGGACAATGGTCCTCAATTTAATAGTCAGGAATTTAAAACATTCTCCATGGATTGGACATTTCAACACAACACTTCTAGTCCATTACATCCGCGTTCAAATGGAACGGTCGAAAGGTGTATTCAAACAGTAAAAAGCATGTTACCATGAAAAGACAGATTTTAGAATAGCACTTTTGGAGTACCGTAATACACCTATTTCAAGTTCCATTTTGTCGCCTGCAGAGTTGTTTTAGGTCGCAAGACTAGAAGTTTTTTGCCGATTTTGGATTCTTTGTTAATGCCTAAATTTATTAATTATAGGTCACAACGAAATCATTTGCAGAATAGGCAAAAAACTAAAAAATTTGTTCATGATAGACATTCAAATACACTAAAACTAATAAATGTAGGTGAAAAAGTGTACATTAAGAACGGCAACATATGGCAACGTGGTATTATAATAAGCAAAGTAAACAATTTTTCGTACGTGGTAAAAAATTTCGAAGATAAATCAATTAAGAGACGAAACAGATCGTTTTTAAAATTATGCTATGACCAACTACAACTATATTATGATTCTTGCAATGAGGATGTACCTCAATCCGAACGTTCAGATGATAATGAAGACATTATGTCTATAACTTCTTTGGATACAGTTCCATCTTCAAATAATTCCTGTATAACCGTTTCTTCTTCTTTGTCGGATGAGGCCGGTCCTACGGCAAACATTCGTCATAGCCTAAATGCAGGGATAAGTCGATATGGACTCAAAAGAACGAAACCCGACAAATTTGTTTTCAAGTGATAAAAAAAATGCATTTTTTTTATGGTATGTAGAATTCCGGTTCAGCTATTATTTTAGTAAGATATAGTTTATTAAATGGATCTGGCTGGTATCTGTTTTTTCTATTGAGATATGATAATACGTATCTGCATATTAATATTTTTTTTAGGAATGTAAACTTATTTATTTATTTTTTTTTTTGAAAGGGGAGATGTCGTATAGGATGTTATATTGTTACCATATATACCATTATATTTCACAGCGCATCCTCATACTCGATAAGGTCAAAGTGTGATGTAGGTATATATGATGAATAAAAGGCAGTTGCTATTTGGAACCCACCTCACTTGTTTATTAAACCTCTTCCACAATACTATAAACAACCAGACAGATAAACAACAAGCACGAGTTCGATAGGGCCGTCCGTTTTAGGAATGTAGAGCTCTAGGAAGGAACAACAGGAGAAGATGAAGAAAAGCGCGGATGGACTAGTCTACCATACATCCACAAAGTAACGTGATGTGTGCAATATTTCTTCACATGATGCTTTAATTATCACAGTTTTAGACTTGTGCTTCGGACAGCAGGGCACTTATGGGACAGATCTGAATCAGTTTCGGTTCAGTAAGTTCAGCCTCTAGAAACTTTCCCTCCTTGTGCTTCTTTGAATTTGACACTTGACAACTCACACATTTAGAAAATTATTTATTTCGTTGATAAACTTGGACGCCTGTTTTGCGCTAATATGCTCGAACTCACTCTAGAATTTTTTTTTCCAATACCGATTCATTATTTTGACATCGCACCATTAGATACGTAGATTAGCAATTGTTTTATTTAGAAAAAAAATACTACAGTTTCAGCAAAACACATTTGTAGCAAGTTAGTAGTGTGAGAAGTCATTTTTCAAAAAATGTTTTACTTGATTCAGCGTCAACTGTAAACTATAAAAGTTCTATGTCCGAATGCTGGTTTGTGTATTTTCACATCAGAGCGCAAGATCTTTAGATCTCTGATTTGTTTTTTTAGAGAAGTTGCGGCCAAGTTCAGCGCCAAATGTAGTCTGATAGTCTCTAGAAGTTTTCTATCCGCTTGCTTATTTTATCCCAGCTAAATTATCAAGCGCCGCTATGTTTCTATCAAACCCAGATTCAGCGCCAAATGAATTCTGTCAGTTTCTAGTTTCCCTCTATACTTGCTGATTTCGTTGTTTCGATATCGCAATTCTGGATAAAAAACAAGTCGATAATTTATAGAGTAATTTAAAATTAGAAAATAATCCAAAGCTCTGATTCTCCTTCCGAACGCCGCCGTGTTTATTTTGCTATCAGTTTGTAAAATTTCGATCACTGATTTATTTCCTTAGAAGTTGCGGTCCAAGTTTAGCGCCAAATACCGCCTCTCGCACTTTTCTCTTCACCTGCTGATTTTATTATAGAGAAACTACGCTCCGGGTTGAGCCAAATATAACTTGAAAGTCACTGAAAGTTGTATCCTTTGACATCACAGGTCCACGTTTGTAGTATATCATGATTTATTTAAAAAATGTGTGCCCCCCTGACAAACATTCTTTAAGGGCCGTTTTGTTTCCATCAGGCTCTAGATTAGTAGGTCAGTAAATTAATTCCTCAGAAAAATTGTGTTCCAGGTTCAGCGCCAAATGATAGTGGCAGTCTATAGAAGATTTCTCGCTGCGCGGTAATAACATTATTTATAAAAAAAGCTCTATAAACGTAGGTCAATCATTTCAACAATAAGGTATTTCTTTATATAATTTGGTCCTTAAGTACAGCGCCAAATGTTCCGCAATAGACCAAGAAGTTCTTTGTTTTCGTACTGCATTGATTTCGATAGATCAGTACCCGAATTTTTATTACTTTTTCTGGCTTTTATGCTACAATATTTGTTTAACTTTGGTTGCAAAAGGCATGTAATCAAAGGTTGCAAAAGCCATGTAATCAAGTTTTCACTGTTTCAACTTCAAATATTAATTATGTTACTTGTATAGTGGTAATATACTTTGTCCACAGCTGTACAATAATATAGTCATAATTTGTCAGGTTGTTAGAACATAATAGGGTGTGTTATAACCTTTGAGCTGGAACAGCGTGATCAATATTTATTATTCACGCTGCGTCGCTTGTTTTTTCATTATACACTCCATGAGAATTGCCTGCAGACACCGTCTTGTTGGAAATTACAAACAAAACCATTGAATACAATCTAAAGTATTTTCGTGGCTTTGAAGCCGTGGTCCAATGGAATTTCTTTCTGACGTTTCATCTACAACTGCGGCAGACATTATCAAAGGTGAGGCAATGGGCGAAGTGATCTCCCGTGATTCCTGACGTTGACTGGTTCGACTGTGGTTAGCTTCGTGGTATTTATTAACCCGCCGTCGCACTGTAGTGGAGGGACTGGGGTGGGGGCAGCGGTGGCGAGGGGTTTCGGCGCACTTGTCGTAGAACTCGCTTCCAGTCTGCATTTAGAAATGTAATTTCTTCCTTCCTATTGAAATTGTTGTCGTGTTTAAAGATCATAATGGCACCTCTCGTTAGTTTCGGATAGGAACGCTGCGATTGATATAAGATATCCAACTCGTTGAAAAGAATGTTGTGACCTTCGGAGAGAGCGTGCTTTGCTAATGCTGACTTTTCTGTTTGTTCCAGCCTGCAACTACTCTTGTGTTCCGTAATCCTCGTGTTGACACTGCGTTTTGTGGTGCCGATGTATAACGAGCCACACCTGCATGGAACTCAATAAACTCCGGGTGACGATAGGGGGTCTCTGCGGTCTTTGGCGGCCCCTCTCAAGGTCTGTTTTATTATACGAGTGGGTTTAAAGATAGTTTTAACATTGCGCTTTTCCTGTCTGTGCCGATCCTGTCCGTTACTTTGTGGATGTATGGTAGACTAGTCCATCCGCGCTTTTTTCATCTTTTCCCGTTGTTCCTTCCTGGGGCTCTACATTCTTTGAGTGGACGGCCCTATCGATATCTTGTTTGCTGTATCCATTCCAACCAAAGGCTCTTTCCAGATCTTCATTTCCCGTTCCAATTCAGCCGGCTCACAATTTCTCTTGGCTCCCACAAGCAGAGACTTAATGACTTCCCTTTTCTGTCTAGGATGATGATTTGATCCGTTATTGAGGTATCAGTCAGTGTGTATTGGTTTTCTATAAATGGTGCGCGCAAGTTTCCCATTCGTCCTCCTTGATACTAAAACATTCAAAAACGGCAGGCGTCCTTTTCTATCTCCATAGTGAATTGAATTTTTGGGTTCCCCCATTACCTCATCGCCTTTGATAATGTCGGCCGCAGCTGTAGACGTAACGTCAGGAAGACATTTCATTGGACCACGGCTTCAAAGCCCTGAAAACACTTTAGAATATATTTTGACCGGCTGTGAAAGCCTTCACAGCCGACTATGATCGATTATGATTTTAATGTTTATTAATACAAACATTTACGTGGCAATAATAATTATTACTGAAGCAGTTTACATTCTTTAAAACTTTAAATTGTTTTAGTGTCAATTATAACTTCACAAAGAGTTCGGTGCAACGTGTTTGTAGTTCTTCGAGCCCAGTTACTAAGGTGTTCCTCTTTATGCTCATCTTAGGCTCTCAAGATATTGTCATCATCTCTCAAGATACAGAAGTTGGCAAACCAAAATATAAATCAGGACGTTTTCTGATGAACTAAGCTCTGTCCTGTCTATTGGAGAAACTTACTGGCATCTTCATAAAGCCGTAAATTACTTATCCAGCTAGAATCATATCCATATAATACCAATCAGGTAAATGAGCAAATATAAAAAGAATTCTTCTGAAATACAATTATTATCCTGTGCCATGAAAGAAGTTTCTT
Source organism: Taphrorychus bicolor (assembly GCA_951812265.1). NCBI lineage: Eukaryota > Metazoa > Arthropoda > Insecta > Coleoptera > Curculionidae > Taphrorychus > Taphrorychus bicolor. Next base: position 7,237,530 of record OX638307.1, read on the forward strand.
AAAAGGACTACTACTTTAAGAATCTTAAATGGAAATGTAGGTCAAGTGATGCCTGGCTGGAATGACCTTAAAGTTCGCTTCTTGTCTTTAGCCTCTTTCATTTTTTTAATTTGCGTCGGAAAAGAAACTTATCTGCAATTATGTTTATACGATACTTGCCGCAATAAATACCTCTATTTGGAAAGACACTGCCTTGCTGCAATAAGATATAAACCAGCCCACAATGCGCAGAAAGCGAATTCAAACCTAGAGAAAATAGACAAAAACTCTTGGCTTCGAAATTATTTGTTATTTGTAGGTAAATAGCAGATTAGGACAACTAAAACTTCTTGCAGAAATTGATGTTTTATTTTATTGATAAAATGTGTTTATTTGTTGCTACCCATGCTTAGTGGTAGCCTATTTACAGACCTTTTATAGGTGTGTATATACAGGTCATTTCGTAAAAAAGCCTTTCATAAAGGCTCCTGTAAAATATTGACACCTTAGCTGTAGATTCACTTCTTGTGCATATTCATTAATCAATGTTTGCGACCACATGACTCATTTGTTTTCTGTCCCTGGCCGTATGTATTGCTCCAGGCTTTCCGCTGTTCGTAAGCCGGTCCACTTGTGACGCTTTTATTTTATAATATTAATTTACTATCAAGGGTTATTGGGAATGTTAAGCACTGATTAGTTCTTGTTTGTTAATTGGAATCTCTGGAACTTACTAAAAGAAAATCGTTACTTAATACCTTACTTCAGAAAAAGCGAAAGGAGGTGAATAGTAAGTAATCGAGCAGGAGCACTAGCGGGCCGCCAGCAACAGTGAAGATGGGGTAGGTTCAATACGATATTAGTTGTATTATTTTATATCCCGATAGGCGCCACGTGATTTCCGGAAGACGCCAGGTCCTGAGAAGGATGTTATGCCGTACAGGAATATACCAATCACGAAATATATCCCTCTTTCACTACCACTTTCCTAACACTCTGATTTAAATTTACTTTTAATAAAAAAAATGAAAATAAGAAACTATAAATCTCAATTATCTGCACCAGTCAAAATCCGCATGAAATTAAAGCAAAATTGTTTGAGGACAATTAACACTGTTTCTATTGATAGATTGGTTAACAAATTAAGGAAAGGCAATTCAAATAAAATTTGAAATGCTATAAAGCAATTAAACACAAAATTTAAGGTAATTGCAATATTCTCGAATATATGGTGAAGGAACTTTATGTATTAATGAATATGAATTATTACTAATCAATACGGCTCTCAATAATCAACTAATTAGGGACGGAGCTCAGGGTTTATGGCCATAAACTTACACAGGGTAGCTTCCGTAACTTACCAACTAATGACTAACGCTGTAATGTTAGAGTGATTATTGAATACCTGATCAAATCTAACTTTAAATACCTGAAAATTGAATTTTACTTAATAACGATAAATACTAAAGTGAGGAATCACGAGCCCTCAATATCTGTCCTCAAAATTACACAACACAATACGGTACAAGACATAAAGGGTGCGGTACATAAAAGATTCGTAACTGTACAGACGTAGTGCTGTCCAATACCTAGCAAAAGTTAATTCTTTATAAATAAATTAAAGTGTGTGAAGCACAAACAAATTGAAGATCTGAGAGAACTTACTACTCAGTAAATTGTCATACAAATTGATCAAAAAAAAAATTAACAAGAATCGCTTACTTGGGGCCTCAATACTATCAAAAAAAATACTACTTTAAATTGTTATGGTGACGGCAAGAAGTAAAGTTAATAATTAAAATTGATAAGATAGAAAAAGTTACGTTAGTCGGTTCAACGCTCAGCCACTATCGTCGCCCATTTACAACATAACAAATTGGAAAGCTCTCACTCTAAACTATCCCCTTATCGCGGATCAGGGTGGTCCTGAAGAGCAGCTATCCGAAGGTCTCTGATGAGGAGCAGGCCTCCAGGAACGGCGTGGATGTTCCAAAAATGCGCCGACGAGGCACGTGGACGGCGGAAGAACGTCAAACGTAGAAGCCCGTTAATAAAAAAAACGTGGACGTAGCAGAAGCCCGTCAAAAAAACGTGGACGTAGCGGAAGCCCGTCACAAAAAAACGTGGACGTAGCGGAAGCCCGTCACAAAAAACCCCTGCAAGGTTGACAAACGGGGCAAGGTGATGACGTTGGCGGCGTGGCTTGCTTTTTATCCCTCCAAGAGGTAAAGGTAGAGCGGCGTAAATCGACAATAATCCTCTCCACGAGGATCCGGAAAAACTTCAAAAAGCAACTACCATTTGGAATATGCCCTGGTCTTGATCCTCCAAAGAGTATTGAGATGAAAATCACTCAAAGTAGACCACGAGGACATTTGCAACTCACGGCCAGCACGACGGGATTCTGGCTCACGCACCAGAAGTCAGAATCAAAAAAACCAAAAGTCAATGTCCTGCCCTTTTATACCCACGAGTGACCTTCATAACCCTTCCGCAAGGATGCCCAAAATGCCACAAACAAATATGCACATGCTCGACCCACGATGACGTCACGAAGAGTAGCCGAAAACAAACAGCTGAAAATAGAAAAAAAAGGAGACAGAAGAAATGCGGAACAGCAAAACAGGAAGAAGTATCCCATTAGTAATGGCCAATTAGTCCAACCTCAAGGAAAGTAACATCAATCTCCACGAAATCAAAACTGACAATAAGTACCTTTTAGTACTCTGGTGACGTCAGAATACGGTATGGGAGAATTGGACGATGACAGACGGCGCCATCCATCGAAGGGAACGCTGTCGGGAGCTTCGCCGATATCGCTCGGAATATGAGTCTCTCTCGCTCTAGCTCGCTAAGATGTGGGAAGGTGGTCTCTGTACGGGGCACTCGGATGTAATTACCGAACTCCGCAATTGTCACTAATGAGTGATGGATTTTATTACTTAACCCCACTTCCAAACATCGTAACATAAACATAAGCAAACGAACCCCCAATCCAGATTTACAGAAAACCTACAATAACGATGGAAACACACACTCCTGGCCGATTGGCCATGGCAATTTCACCACAATCCTCAGATCCTCCAAGCCCAGGAAAACAATAAAAATAGAGGTAGGTACCATCATGAAGGGGTCCCCAAACGGGAAAACTCAGCTTGAAATTCCAGCTAACAGGCGACACCTTCCACTTATAAAACAATGTGAGCTAATGCCGGGCTGTCCACACTCTTCTCAACCCAGAAGGGTAAACTCAGGCATCATGAAACAGAACGTAATAGAAGGCAATACATTCTCAGTCAAAAAGGGCAGATAACCAAGGTGATATTGGAAATTACTGAACTAGGTACACAATAAAACTCTGACCTAATGGGCGAAAACCATAATTACCCCAAATAAGGTAAGTGCATAAATTTCACAATGGTACACACTCTCTTATGTTGCGCAGCCACGATATCTTCATCCTTCCCATTCCCCCTCTTCCCTCAATCTTCCCCTCGATGATCAGTTGTAAGATCTGGTATTTCGTATTCCGCATTATGTGCCCTAGGTATTCGGTTTTTCTTTTTTTGATCAGTAACAGTTCACGTTCTTTGTTCATTCTTCGCAGAACATTTTCGTTGGTTACTCGGGCCGTGCATGGGATTTTCAACATTCTGCGGTATACCCACATTCGAAGGCCTCCATTCTATTAAATGTGGTTTCCTTTAATATCCAGCCCTCCAGGCCATATAGTAACACCGACCTTAGGCTTTGGTCAAAGTCCGTATTTGTGAAGATGCGTTTGAATTTCATGAAAGTGTTGCGGGCGCTCTCTATATGAAATTTATTTCCAGGTCAGATGTTTTTCATTCTTCAGTGAACCATACTCCAAGGTATTTAAATTTGTTCATCCTTTCAATTCATGATCCGTCTGATGTTAATCTCGCATTTCCAAACATGTCTGGTTGGCGGGTAACAATCATGCATTTTGTTTCATTGGCGTTTATTTTTAGAACCATTCGCCCTCTGTGCTCTCCCACTACGTTGACAAGATGTTGGAGGGTCGCACATATGTCCGCAATCAAAACCGTGTCATCCGCATAGCGAATGTTATTGATCCACGTTGTATTGACCTTAATACCTTTCTCAATATTCCCAAGGGCTTCCTGGAAAATATTCTCGGAGTACAAATTGAGTAGCAATGGCGAAAGTATACCTCCCTGTCGGCCTCCTCTGCAGAATTCCACATTATTACTTTGTTTTCCATCGATTTTTATGTGAGCAGATCGGTTCAGATAGAGATTTTCTATACAGCGGATATCTTTGCCGTCCATATCCATTTTTCTCAGTATTGTTAGTAATTTATGGTGTTGTACTCTGTCAAAGGCCTTTTCGAAGTCTATGAAACACATGCACACATCCTTCCGCTGATCATGGCAGTTTTGCACTAGTACCTGTGTTGCCACCAGTGCTTTTCGAGCAACCAATCCTTGTCTAAATCCAAATTGTGTGTGACTGATGTTTTGTTCGCACTTTCTAAATATTATTTGATGTATTATCCTGAGAAATAGTTTTAAGTAGTGACTCATGAAGCTGATAAACCTGTGATCTTCGCACATCCTTGCGTTATTCTTTTTTGCCAGGGAAGGTTGATGTCAGCCATTGATCGGGGTACTGGCCGGTTTCATATATCTTGTTGAAGAATTTCTGAAGAACTGCTATGCCCCTATCATCCAGTAGCTTTATCAGCTCTGCCGGATCTCGTCGGAACCAGGTGTTTTGTTGTTTTTCAAAGTGCGGATGGCCCATCCTATTTCTGATTTTGTTATTAAGTGCAATACTAGATCATCCTCCCTATCTTCGTTGGGATTTTTTTCATCTGAGAATAGGTTTCTAATAAAGTTTTCCCATATTATTTTCCGCGCATTGATGTGGCTTCGCGATTTCATTTTTCTCATTTGTTATTATAAGAAGTTTCTTTTCCGGTATATTCCTGCTGTTTCCTTTAGTTTCTTGTGTAGATTGAAATAATCGTGTAGGGACTGCAAATTCTCTATTGTTTCACATTCATGCTTTAGCCATTCATTTTTCGCTATTCTGATCTTTGCCCGTATTACCATTTCCATTTGAGCCATTGAGATAGTTATCCCTGTTCGATTGGTTTTTGAGTTTCCTTCGTTCATCCATGAATAAAAGAATTTCGTCAGTCATCCATGATTGCTTGTGTTGTCGTTTCTTATATTCTATTATCTCTTTAGCTGTGTTCATTAAGATATTGTTACGATTCGCAGCAACGCCGCATGGGAGGCGGGGCAACGCGTGTTGGTTGGTGGAGCTTCGCGACCTATCCGCGCTGCGTCATGGCTGACACGAGTGATTTATTGCTCGGTTTAATATAGAAGGCAGTTGTTTACAACCTTTTTTTTATGTGAGATTATTCAAGAATTCTTATAGAGAACTTTCTAGGTTTTTCTGTAATTTTAGGATTGTATATAAAAGGCGCATAGAGCGCGCGGAGTAGAGTAGTCTTATTTTAATCGAGCTATAAGTAAGCTAAAGTACGAAGCGATAATAGAAGGCTATAAAATGTTATGTAGTGAGTTATTTAGTAGTCGAATTGTACCTGTGTGTATTTATGGAGTAAATAAAGAGTGTTTTCGTGTTAACTCGTTACACTGGAATTATTGAACCCCGAGTTCGCAACAATATTTTGAGTCTCTTCCCATATACATACAATAGCTTAGGTCTTCATCTGCTTCTATTTTTGTTGTAACTGTTTCTATCCGCCGATTTATTTCTTCACTTACGGTATACCTAATCTGTTTTTGTTGCAGTCATTCGTAGGCAATTTTTCTTTACGGGGCTATTTTTCTGTGTTTTGCCATTCTAATTTTAAGGCAAGCCAGAAGTAAAACGTGATCAGAGGGTACATCTGCTCCTGGGTATGTGCAGGTTCTGGTGATAGAGGTTCCAAAACGTCTGTTGATAAGGATATAGTTTATCTGGTTACGCACAATCTTGTTTGGTTTGTCTGCTGAAGCTGGAGACTTCCATGTGTACTGACTGCGAGGTGGTAGACAGAACCAGTTATTAGTTACCTTCATATTCGCCTCTTGGCAGAATTGTAGTAGTCGGTCGCCTCTCTCATTTCGCTCTTTTAATCCGAAGGGTCCAACTAGGTCCCCAGATCTGCCCTTCCCTATTTTGGAATTGAAATCACCCATTATAAGGTTTATTTCATGCTTTTTGGTGAACTTGAGTAGTTCTTTTACACCCTCATAAAATGGATCAATCTCCTGTTCCGTTGACACTGCGGTAGAGGCATATGTTTGGTTAATATTTAGGTTAACGGGTTTCTTAGATAGGACCGGATTCTACCGGAGACTAGTAGAACCGGCCTCCGTTGACAGTGCACATACCGTTGTCCGGCCACCAAGTTTCTGAGATTCCCAATATATCTATGGCTATGATTTCTTGAGTTAGATTTTTTAGCTTTCCTGCTTCCAATAAATTTTGTACATTACAGGTCCCTATATTGACATTTTTGCGGGCATTTAGTCTTTATATCATGGTTTCATTGGCTTCATTCAAAACTGTTCCCCCCGGAGATCCGATCGGGGAACTTATTTTACCTCTGGAATATTTCGAATTGAATGTCGTCATCATGTGGTTCTCTTGGGAAGTATAATGGAGGTGATTTCCCGTTATCTTCCTCCATGGGTATGAAAATACATTTCCTTAATTTCAGTTCTAACGGTTATACCGCCGTGACTCGGTCGCTAGTGCCTCGTCTGTTATCTGGCAGGGTGTGCCGGATGATCTATACAAGACCACCACTCGTGCAGGTGAGGTTGACTTTTGGGTAGGCTTGGTTCCCTTCTTGCCTTTCTCCCCTTACACCCCGTAGATTCACTACCCTCTAGATAACTACCCTTCATTTGATAAACTTCTATAAAATAATGATTATGTTCATGTATTGTGGAAACTAAATTGGAACAATATTTCGAATAAAAGTAGGTTTGTTAACATGCATGTAATTAACGAGACACTACATGGCGTCGTTTAGTTTGGACAAAAGCCTATTGTTGTTTTATCGAATTCCGAATAAAAGATTAATCATAAAAACCAAACGAGTCACGTCATGTAGGTATCAACAATTCTTGTAAATAATCAATACTTACTTAAGCCAGGTAATTTTGTAGAACCTCTCGGTAACGTGGAATAGGTAAAAAGCTAGAAGAAAAGCTGTGACCCATAATTCCGTCGTCACTACGAAATTAAACCATGATCTTCTGAAATGGAGCCACACAATGAAATGTGCATACCACATTCCACTGGCTTCTATGCAAATAAGTTATAGCAGATCTAGGACCTTAAACAATACGTATTTTAGGTTTAATTTGAAACTAAGACATTGTGTCAGTCAGGCATTATGTCTGTGATGAGTATACAGGGTGTCATTTTGAAAACTTCACACTCGTAAAATCTCCATTCCCTTAAATAATATAAACAATAATTTCAAATTTATTTTAAGGGAAAAAGTTTTGTTAAAATATTTAGCCACATTGGCTCAGCCCTCTAGGAGGGAAAGATTATTGAAAATTCTAAATGCGAAGGAGTTCAAGTGGCACATAATTTCAAAGGGCGATTAATTCGGGATTTCCAACCATTTCCCTAATTATTATTTTTTGATGACCAGTTTTCGAAGGAATTTCGTTTAAAAGTTAGAGAAGTAATTAGAAATCGCCTGCACTGAAATGTATGGTTTCAGGTTTTTATTAATAAATTTTTTTATTGATCAGTGCTTCCTCGTATTGTGAGTACATCAAGATTAATGATCTCTCAGTTTTTGAGGGTCATTTTCCCATCTTTTAACTGAGTGTTCATGTGTTTCTCCACTGAAGTGATAGTCCCGAGAACTTGAGTGCCAATCCTTATTTCTAAAGTCACAGTTTTGTGACGCAGTTTCTTTAAAAACCTGGAAATTGTTGGCTTGTTTTAGTCATAGTTTATGCAATTTGTTTAATTTTAATTATTCTAATTCATAACATTAATCTTTAGTTTATAAAGTGATAGTTGATACAGATCATTAATTTTCCTTAAAGTGTTGAAAATTCTAAATGCGAAGGAGTTCAAGTGGCACATAATTTCAAAAGGCGATTAATTCGGATTTCCAACCATTTTCCTAATTATTATTTTTTAATGAGCAGTTTTCGAAGGAATTTCGTTTAAAAGATAAAGTAATTAGAACTTGCCTGCATTGAAATGTATAGTTTCAGGTTTTTATTAGTACATTTTTTTATTGATCACTGCTTCCTCGTACTTTGAGTACATCAAGATTAATGATCTCTCGGTGTTTGAGGGTAATTTTCACATCTTTTAACTGAGTGTTTATGTATTTGTCCACTAAAGTGATAGTCTCGAGAACTTGAGTGCTATTCTTCAGTTCTAAATTCACAGTTTCGTGACGCAGTTTCTTTAAAAACCTGGAAATTGTTGGCATGTTTTAGTCATAGTTTATGCAATTTGTTTAATTTTAATTATTCTAATTCTTAACATTAGTCTTTAGTTTATAAAGTGATAGTTGATACAGATCATTAATTTTACCTTAAAGTGTTGAAAATTGTAAATGCGAACAAGTTCCAGTACCACATAATTTCAAAGAGCGATTAATTCGGGATTTCCAACCATTTCCCTAATTATAATTTTTTGATGAGCAGTTTTCGAAGGAATTTCGTTTAAAATTCAGAGAAGTAATTAGAAATCGCCTGCACTGAAATGTGTGGTTTCAGATTTTTATTAATACATTTTTTTATTGATCAGTGCTTCCTCGTATTGTGAGTACATCAAGATTAATGATCTCTGGGGTTTTGAGGGTTATTTTCACATCTTTTAACTGAGTGTTCATGTATTTGTACACTGAAGTGATAGTCCCGAGAACTTGAGTGCCATTCCTTATTTCTAAAGTCACAGTTTCCTGACGCAGTTTCTTTAAAAACCTGGAAATTGTTGGCTTGTTTTAGTCATAGTTTATGCAGTTTGTTTAATTTTAATTATTCTAATTCTTAACATTAATCTTTAGTTTATAAAGTGATAGTTGATACAGATCATTAATTTTTCCTTAAAGTGTTGAAAATTCTAAATGCGAAGGAGTTCAAGTGGCACATAATTTCAAAGGGCGATTAATTCGGGATTTCCAACCGTTTCCCTAATTATAATTTTTTGATGAGCAGTTTTCGAAGGAATTTCGTTTAAAAGTTAGAGAAGTAATTAGAAATCGCCTGCACTGAAATGTATGGTTTCGGATTTTTATTAATACATTTTTTTATTGATCAGTGCTTCCTCGTATTGTGAGTACATCAAGATTAATGATCTCTCGGGTTTTGAGGGTTATTTTCACATCTTTTAACTGACTGTTCATGTATTTGTACACTGAAGTGATAGTCCCGAAAACTTGAGTGCCATTCCTTATTTCTAAAGTCACAGTTTCCTGACGCAGTTTCTTTAAAAACCTGGAAATTGTTGGCTTGTTTTAGTCATAGTTTTATGCAGTTTGTTTAATTTTAATTATTCTAATTCTTAACATTAATCTTTAGTTTATAAAGTGATAGTTGATACAGATCATTAATTTTACCTTAAAGTGTTGAAAATTGTAAATGCAAACAAGTTCCAGTACCACATAATTTCAAAGAGCGATTAATTCGGGATTTCCAACCATTTCCCTAATTATAATTTTTTGATGAGCAGTTTTCGAAGGATTTTCGTTTAAAAGTCAGAGAAGTAATTAGAAATCGCCTGCACTGAAATGTATGGTTTCAGATTTTTATTAATACATTTTTTTATTGATCAGTGCTTCCTCGTATTGTGAGTACATCAAGATTAATGATCTCTCGGGTTTTGAGGGTTATTTTCACATCTTTTAACTGAGTGTTCATGTATTTGTACACTGAAGTGATAGTCCCGAAAACTTGAGTGCCATTCCTTATTTCTAAAATCACAGTTTCCTGACGCAGTTTCTTTAAAAACCTGGCAATTGTTGGCTTGTTTTAGTCATAGTTTATGCAGTTTGTTTAATTTTAATTAGTCTAATTCTTAACATTAATCTTTAGTTTATAAAGTGATAGTTGATACAGATCATTAATTTTTCCTTAAAGTATTGAAAATTCTAAATGCGAAGGAGTTCAAGTGGCACATAATTTCAAAGGGCGATTAATTCGGGATTTCCAACCGTTTCCCTAATTATAATTTTTTGATGAGCAGTTTTTCGAAGGAATTTCGTTTAAAAGTTAGAGAAGTAATTAGAAATCGCCTGCACTGAAATGTATGGTTTCAGATTTTTATTAATACATTTTTTTATTGATCAGTGCTTCCTCGTATTGTGAGTACATCAAGATTAATGATCTCTCGGGTTTTGAGGGTTATTTTCACATCTTTTAACTGAGTGTTCATGTATTTGTACACTGAAGTGATAGTCCCGAAAACTTGAGTGCCATTCCTTATTTCTAAAGTCACAGTTTCCTGACGCAGTTTCTTTAAAAACCTGGAAATTGTTGGCTTGTTTTAGTCATAGTTTATGCAGTTTGTTTAATTTTAATTATTCTAATTCTTAACATTAATCTTTAGTTTATAAAGTGATAGTTGATACAGATCATTAATTTTTCCTTAAAGTATTGAAAATTCTAAATGCGAAGGAGTTCAAGTGGCACATAATTTCAAAGGGCGATTAATTCGGGATTTCCAACCGTTTCCCTAATTATAATTTTTTGATGAGCAGTTTTCGAAGGAATTTCGTTTAAAAGTCAGAGAAGTAATTAGAAATCGCCTGCACTGAAATGTATGGTTTCAGATTTTTATTAATACATTTTTTTATTGATCAGTGCTTCCTCGTATTGTGAGTACATCAAGATTAATGATCTCTCGGGTTTTGAGGGTTATTTTCACATCTTTTAACTGAGTGTTCATGTATTTGTACACTGAAGTGATAGTCCCGAAAACTTCAGTGCCATTCCTTATTTCTAAAGTCACAGTTTCCTGACGCAGTTTCTTTAAAAACCTGGAAATTGTTGGCTTGTTTTAGTCATAGTTTATGCAGTTTGTTTAATTTTAATTATTCTAATTCTTAACATTAATCTTTAGTTTATAAAGTGATAGTTGATACAGATCATTAATTTTACCTTAAAGTGTTGAAAATTGTAAATGCGAACAAGTTCCAGTACCACATAATTTCAAAGAGCGATTAATTCGGGATTTCCAACCATTTCCCTAATTATAATTTTTTGATGAGCAGTTTTCGAAGGAATTTCGTTTAAAAGTCAGAGAAGTAATTAGAAATCGCCTGCACTGAAATGTATGGTTTCAGATTTATATTAATACATTTTTTTATTGATCAGTGCTTCCTCGTATTGTGAGTACATCAAGATTAATTATCTCTCGGGTTTTGAGGGTTATTTTCACATCTTTTAACTGAGTGTTCATGTATTTGTACACTGAAGTGATAGTCCCGAAAACTTGAGTGCCATTCCTTATTTCTAAAGTCACAGTTTCCTGACGCAGTTTCTTTAAAAACCTGGAAATTGTTGGCTTGTTTTAGTCATAGTTTATGCAGTTTGTTTAATTTTAATTATTCTAATTCTTAACATTAATCTTTAGTTTATAAAGTGATAGTTGATACAGATCATTAATTTTACCTTAAAGTGTTGAAAATTGTAAATGCGAACAAGTTCCAGTACCACATAATTTCAAAGAGCGATAAATTCGGGATTTCCAACCATTTCCCTAATTATAATTTTTTGATGAGCAGTTTTCGAAGGAATTTCGTTTAAAAGTCAGAGAAGTAATTAGAAATCGCCTGCACTGAAATGTATGGTTTCAGATTTTTATTAATACATTTTTTTATTGATCAGTGCTTCCTCGTATTGTGAGTACATCAAGATTAATGATCTCTCGGTTTTTGAGGGTCATTTTAACAGCTTTTAGCTCAGTGTTCATGTATTTGTCCACAGAAGTGATAGTCCCCAGAACTTGAGTACCATTTTTTAGTTCTAAAGTCACAGTTTCGTGACGCAGTTTCTTTAAAAACCTGGAAATTGTTGGCTTGTTGTAGTCCTAGTTTATGCAATTTCTTTAATTTTAATTATGCCTAATTCTTAACATTAATCTTTAGAAGTTTATAAAGTGATAGTTGATACAGATGATTAATTTTTTCTTAAAGTGTTGAAAATTCTAAATGCGAAGGAGTTCAAGTGGCACATAATTTCAAAGGGCGATTAATTCGGAATTTCCAACCATTTCCCTAATTATTATTTTTTGATGACCAGTTTTCAAAGGAATTTCGTTTAAAAGTTAGAGAAGTAATTAGAAATCGCCTGCACTGAAATGTATAGTTTCAGGTTTTTATTAATAAATTTTTTTGTTGATCAGTGCTTCCTCGTATTGTGAGTACATCAAGATTAATGATCTCTGGGTTTTTGAGGGTCATTTTTACATCTTTTAACTGAGTGTTCATGTATTTGTCCACTGAGGTGATAGTCCCCAGAACTTAAGTGCCATTCTTCAGTTCTAAAGTCACAGTTTCATGACGCAGTTTCTTTAAAAACCTGGAAATTGTTGGCTTGTTTTAGTCCTAGTTTATGCAATTTCTTTAATTTTAATTATTCTAATTCTAAACATTAATCTTTAGTTTATAAAGTGATAGTTGATACAGATGATTAATTTTTCCTTAAAGTGTTGAAAATTCTAAATGCGAAGGAGTTCAAATGGCACATAATTTCAAAGGGCGATTAATTCGGGATTTCCAACCATTTCCCTAATCATTATTTTTTGATGACCAGTTTTCGAAGGAATTTCGTTTAAAAGTTAGAGAAGTAATTAGAAATCGCCTGCACTGAAATATATGGTTTCGGATTTTTATTAATACATTTTTTTATTGATCAGTGCTCCCTCGTATTGTGAGTATATCAAGATTAATGATCTCTCGGGTTTGAGGGTCATTTTAACAGCTATTAGCTCAGTGTTCATGTATTTGTCCACTGAAGTGATAGTCCCCAGAACTTGAATACCATTTTTCAGTTCTAAAGTCACAGTTTCGTGACGCAGTTTCTTTAAAAGCCTGGAAATTGTTGGCTTGTTTTAGTCATAGTTTATGCAGTTTGTTTAATTTTAATTATTCTAATTCTTAACATTAATATTTAGTTTATAAAGTGATAGTTGATATAGATGATTAATTTTTCCTTAAAGTGTTGAAAATTCTAAATGCGAAGGAGTTCAAATGGCACATAATTTCAAAGGGCGATTAGTTCTGGATTTCCAACCATTTCCCTAATTATGATTTTTTGATGAGCAGTTTTCGAAGGAATTTTGTTTTAAAAGTCAGAGAAGTAATTAGAAATCGGCTGCACTGAAATGTATGGTTTCAGATTTTTATTAATACATTTTTTTATTGATCAGTGCTTCCTCGTATTGTGAGTACATCAAGATTAATGATCTCTCAGTTTTTGAGGGTCATTTTCACATCTTTTAACTGAGTGTTCATGTATTGGTCCACTAAATAAATAGTCTCGAGAACTTGAGTGCTATTCTTCAGTTCTAAATTCACAGTTTCGTGACGCAGTTTCTTTAAAAACCTGGAAATTGTTGGCTTGTTTTAGTCCTACATTATGCAATTTCTTTAATTTTAATTATGCCTAATTCTTAACATTAATCTTTAGTAGTTTATAAAGTGATAGTTGATACAGATCATTAATTTTTTCTTAAAGTGTTGAAAATTCTAAATGCGAAGGAGTTCAAGTGGCACATAATTTCCAAGGGCCATTAATTCGGGATTTCCAACCATTTCCCTAATTATTATTTTTTGATGAGCAGTTTTCAAAGGAATTTCGTTTAAAAGTTAGAGAAGTAATTAAAAATCGCCAGCAATGAAATGTATAGTTTCAGGTTTTTATTAATAAATTTTTTTGTTGATCATTGCTTCCTTGTATTGTGAATACATCAAGATTAATGATCTCTGGGTTTTTGAGGGTCATTTTTACATCTTTTAACTGAGTGTTCATGTATTTGTCCACTGAAGTGATAGTCCCCAGAACTTGAGTACCATTTTTGAGGTCTAAAGTCACAGTTTCGTGACGCAGTTTCTTTAAAAACCTGGAAATTGTTGGCTTGTTTTAGTCATAGTTTATGCAATTTGTTTAATTTTAATTATTCTAATTCTTAACATTAATCTTTAGTTTTTAAAGTGATAGTTGATACAGATGATTACTTTTTCCTTAAAGTGTTGAAAACTCTAAATGCGACGGAGTTCAAGTGGCACATAATTTCAAAGGGCGATTAATTCGGGATTTCCAACCATTTCCCTAATCATTATTTTTTGATGACCACTTTTCGAAGGAATTTCCAGGAAAGCCTGGAAATTGTTGGCTTGTTTTAGTCATAGTTTATGCAGTTTGTTTAATTTTACTTATTCTAATTCTTAACATTAATCTTTAGTTTATAAAGTGATAGTTGATATAGATGATTAATTTTTCCTTAAAGTGTTGAAAATTCTAAATGCGCGAATAATTTCAAAGGGCGATTAGTTCGGGATTTCCAACCATTCCCCTAATTATTATTTTTTGATGAGCAGTTTTCGAAGGAATTTTGTTTAAAAGTCAGAGAAGTAATTAGAAATCGCCTGCACTGAAATGTATGGTTTCAGGTTTTTATTAATACATTTTTTTATTGATCAGTGCTTCCTCGTATTGTGAGTACAACAAGATTATTGATCTCTCGGTTTTTGAGGGTCATTTTAACAGCTTTTAGCTCAGTGTTCATGTATTTGTCCACTGAAGTGATAGTCCCCAGAACTTGAGTACCATTTTTCAGTTCTAAAGTCACAGTTTCGTGACGCAGTTGCTTTAAAAGCCTGGAAATTGTTGGCTTGTTTTAGTCATAGTTTATGCAGTTTGTTTAATTTTAATTATTCTAATTCTTAACATTAATCTTTAGTTTATAAAGTGATAGTTGATACAGATCATTAATTTTTCCTTAGAGTGACAAAATTATCACACCAAAAATCGACAACCAAAAACTCAAATTTAAAATTCGCGCCAACCATCCAACTAATGGGCAATTAATGTGAACATGCTCAGTAAAACATGTTTCCTAATTTTATGCGTAAAAAGAAGTCATTAACTTTTAAAAGAGCCATTAGCAACAATTTTTTATGGAAAAGACGCTTGCACATACTTGGGAGCTCGAGCGTTTTTTTAGGCATATGTGAGTTCCAGGAGACTCAAGGTGGGTTTAAAGATTGTTGTAGAATACTAACCATATGAGCTTCATTCTTGTAGCCTGTTTCTTTGGAGTATTTGTGCAAAAACTTAGTTGAAAACACGCGCCAGACTCAGTAAATGCTGCGCACGCCGGTAGCTGATTAATTAGATTGACATTATGACATTGACTTTTATAGATAAAAAATGGCGTATATTTACTTGTCAATTTTGTCAAAAATTATCAAGAGTAATTCAGAGGCCGATGACGTCATCAGTATGCTTTAATTGATTGTGTTCCAATGTTCCAATTTTTAATAGAATAATTATTGCTTGACTGTGAATTTATTTGCGGTTGATTATCAATTTTGTTCTTAGTATTTTTGTTAGCAAAATTTTGTTTTTTTTTGCATTTTACACTTCTATGTACTTATTGCAGTTTGGGTGACCAACATGGTGTGCTATTGATAACATCATCGGTCTGCGGATTGTTCTATTAATTATTGACAAAAATAACAGGTCTCAGTTTTTATTTATAAATGTCAATGCCATTACTGTCAGTCCAGTGAGCAACTCAGCAATCAGTTACCCGCGTTTTTAAAGCATGAGCAGTAAGCAGGGAAGACAAGTTGTTGTGATATTAAATTCTTCCAAGAATAAGAAAATCGAGAGTATCAAGAATGAACAGGAACCTTACAAGGTTAGTAATCCACAATAATCTTAGAACATCATTATTTAATCCCTTAGAAACTCGAGAAATGCCTATAAAAAACCCCTATACAACACCCAACACTCCTGGCGTTCATGCAACCTTCTACTTATTGGTACCGACTATTTATAACAATCCTTAATACATATTTGTTGCTAATGGCTTATCAGAGTTTAAAACTTCTCTTCTCAGGAATTTAAGCGCAGAACTTTTTAAAAAAAAATTCTATTGAGCATGAGCTGTGCACCCTGTCCACTAGCTTTGACATTTGACATTTGTCAATGTTTAAAGGCTTTTATTTAACAATGTACGAGACTTGTTCATTGTTCTAAAGCTTCAGGAAGTGATGTTTATGCAAATCCACGTCCTCATTTTGGGCACCAGCATTTCTGATTAAAGGAACAGAAAAGTTAAACTCATTCATTAGCAATATCGCACGATAGTATGGGTAACGATATTTGAGTTTGTGTACTTTGCTTTTGTTTTTCTATATTTTACATTAAAGAAACCTCTCACATCTTACAAAATTCGGTGTGTCCTTTCGATTGGACCTCGTTAGAAAACCTGTTTTGTCAATACAAAACCTGTTTTGTATGCATTGTTTCTCTGCCATTTTTTTTAAATTTTAAACTCAATTTTTTCATAACTTGTCATCATTGCATGGTGTAGTTTTTGAATGTGTAAGTATCAAATGGCAACAATTTTAGACTATTAAAAAATTACAAAATAATTATTTTTAAACCTTTACATTTTTTTAATTTCTGCTATTTTAAATTGTGCAGTAAAGTGATATATCCTGCAACATTGGTGTTTATCTTCTTGCTCTA
Organism: Taphrorychus bicolor; assembly: GCA_951812265.1. Classification (NCBI taxonomy): domain Eukaryota; kingdom Metazoa; phylum Arthropoda; class Insecta; order Coleoptera; family Curculionidae; genus Taphrorychus; species Taphrorychus bicolor. Next base: position 7,254,266 of record OX638307.1, read on the forward strand.
AATCTAGTTTTTCTCAATAATAAGTGTTGGCCAAGTAAATTGGGGACACCTTGCACGTTTCGCCGTATACAAGATTCTAGCTTGAGCTAATAAATAAATAGAAATTCTCGAATTCAAGTTAGTTTTTCTTTTTGTTTTGCTAAGGTCAACACTGTGGAATATATACATAGTGGCCATCGAAAAAAAAACCACTCCATTTTTCTTTCAAATGAATATCCATCGAAAATCGCTAGGACACGTTAACTTTAGTTTTTAGAGGGAACAAATTTTTGAGCAGTTTTAACCTCCTACACCTAAACCCCCAAGGGGGTAAGCAATAAACTTGAAATTTTAGATGGAAGGAGGGGTTTAGTGAGTCGTCGTTTTGAAGGTCTCATCAAGGTTTATTCATTTGCCAACGTTCATGTTATTTGGTTATATAAAAATCAGTTATATAAAAATATCAATTGCATATAAAATTGAAATTAAGACACTTATTCTCAGTTAATGAATGCATTTTATTATATAAAATGTTTAAAGTAAATGCGTTCCCCTAGTTCAACTAGGGGAACGCATTGCACTCTCACAATGCATTCTTACAATTGAAAATCGAACGGGTTAAGATTAGCGTCTTTGCTGGCCAAATTGGATGTTCCCGAAAGTTTTTTGTAGTAAAATGTTCTGTGTGGAACATCGTATTAATGCTTTCACTAGTTTCTATTATCTCCCTTCGAAAATAAAGGACTTAACAACAGTTTTTTGATAAATGATGGGTTAAAATTCTGAAAATTTGAGTGGCTAGAACCGCCTCGCTTTCATCATTATATTACTAACATATTTGTCTAGAACTTTCAGTATGTAAGCGTCTATCTAGTTACATAGTACGTATATTTTAGAAATGTTAGACATTTACAATAATTTTACGCTATTTTGTTAACTTCATATGTATTCTATCTTTTTTTTTGAGATTTTTAATTATTCTTTTTAAGATGATATTCTTTAGTAAAAATTTAATTGGTATCGAGAAAGTAAAAAAAAACTGTTTCCACATAAAAGTACGTAATTTCCTTCACTCGTTATTTAGGTAGCTACTTTTCTATATACAGTGAGATTTTTTTATCTCCGAACATACAAGCAATTTTCCCTATGTTCAATTTTAAAAAAATCATCTCAAAGCATTGGTGTCAGACGTTGATGTTTAGGTAAAGGTAAAACGTCAAAAAAACCTCCAAATATATTTCGTTAATTATTTCAATTTAGACATCGCTTTTAAACATTAAATAACATTGATAAAAAGGTATACAGTCCTAGAAAAATAATTGGTTGATATGGTTGTCGGATTGGGACAAGGCAGCAAATTACAAAACTATCTCTCTGCCAAAGCAGAGAGGCACAGGCACAGAGATAGTTGTGTAATTTGCTGCTTTGTCCTAATCCGCCAATGATATCCACCAATTAAATAACATTTTTATAACAAGAAAACATTTATTAAAAACACTAGAAAATTAAAAGTTTATAACAAATTCTCAAAATGTCCCCCTTCGCGTTCTAAACAATATGCAAGTCAATCTTGAAAGGCACGAACTGTGTTTCTTAAGCAATGTTGATTAAATTCGTTGCAGGCTGTTCGGATACGTTGTTTTAAAACGTCCACATTCTCAATTTCAATATTGTTATAAATTTTCGACTTTAGATCGCCCCAAAAAAAGAAGTCGTTTGGGGAGAGGTCACGGGACCTTGGTGGCCATGAAATAGGCCCAAACCTTCCTATCCACCTGTCAGGAAATTCTTGATTGAGGAAATTTCTAACTTCGTTCGTGGAATGAGCAGGAGCGCCATCCATTTGAAAACACGTGTTTTCAATATTCAAATTTTCAATTTCTGGCATAATTTGGTCACGGAGCAGATTTAAAAATTTAAGCGAATTTAAAGTCCCTTCAATAAAGAATGGTCCTATAAGTGTATCTCCAATTATGCCTATCCACACGCTGACTCTTGCATTATATTGGGAGTGAGTTAAATTTTGTAAATGCTGATTTGTTTGAAACCAGTATCTAAAAACAGTAGGTAAATAGGATATTAAAAAACAGAATTCAGGCGATTGCTATAAAAGTTCTTTACCTATAATTTTGGGAATTTACACTACCATTTAATGAAAAAGATGGTTTATCTGTAAATACAATTTTTCGCAAAATGTTGCCATTCCTATGGAGTAAATTTAGGAATCTTTCACAGAAATCTGTTCATCTCTCTTTGTCGTCGTCATAGAGCACTTGATGATTAGAGAATTTGTAGAATTAGAACTTAAATTCTTTTAGGGTCCTTCACACAGAAAATTTTGAAATTGGAAATAATCAGCCACTTGTTTTAAGGTGGATCCAGGATTTTCTTCCATAAAACATAAAATTTCCAGTTTTAATTCCTCTGTAAGAACATGTGGTTGTTTGCTCCTCATCCTATGAGAGTTAACTACACATCCTTCTGAATTAAACATCTTGACGATATTATGTATCGTTCCCATAGAAGGAATGGGACTGTCTGGATGACTAGTTGCAAATAAATCACGCACTCTCCTAAGGCTACTTTTTTTTGTGTAAAGATTAAACAATTCTATTTTTTCCTGTTTAGAATACATTATCTAAAGTCTATGAAAAATATTCAGCAAAAAGTTTACTAAAAGCAGCGTTATAAAAAATAAAGTTTGAAGTTTTCGAGCTGTTAAAGTTACCTGTACAGATATCTGAACCTAGAAATTAAGATCTGACAGCAATGCTTTGAGATGGTTTTTTTAAAATTGAACATAGGGGAAATAGCGTTATATGTTCAAAGTTAAAAAAATCTCACTGTAGATGATTTATAAAAGATTTATGACAAGTTACCGTTTATCTTCCAGCCCTGTCTACACTTTTTGTTAGAGAAAGTAAAGGAAACTCGCCGAGGAGATTCAGTCATAACCCTGAATAATGTATCATCTTAATGGACTTTTCTATGCTTCGCAAGTCTCTTTTATGGTCGTAAACTCGAGGTGACTACTGGTAACGAGGAACGGATTTTTGTTTTGATCCTATAAATAATATAGGTACATATTTGGAGCCCGATTTATTTCAAGAAGATTATAACAAAGACGTTTTTTTGAAATATACTAATCTTAGGTTCCAAACTATAAGATATCTCCATCGCACATCTGTGAAACATAAATACTGTTCTAAGGTATGAAAGACCAAATTTGTACAATAATTATTACTGTTGAAACTGCCGTAAAGAAATTTGACCTGGACCTTAGGACATAACGTGCTACCTTTACCACATTGTCAGTAAAATGGAAAGAAAGTAAAAGAAATTTTAAATACAAAATTCAACAGTGGAATAAGTAACTGTAAAGAAATAACAGGCTACATGAAGTAACATTGTTCAACAGGTCACAGGGGATAATTGGAAAAAAGATGTTGAGGACTTTTAAAAAATAGATGGGACAATGAAAATTGGTCAAACATGTGTCCTCTTACAAATTCGATTCACAATGCTGATGCTTTTCTCTCCGTACCGCGTACCCAGGATGTGATCTAGGGCGGGGGCATCTCACTAGGTGAAAAAAGTAAAGCTTATTTAGCTCATTAATGCTACCATTTTATAATTATAAAACAAACACATTCAGTTTACATTTTTATTTTTATGTTAATACTAATTTCCTGGGTTTGCCGAAAATTTGTTTTGCCCCATTTCACGGTTTTCTTTTACAAATTTCCAGTGCATGCTCATTAGGCACAATCCAGTCAGCCTATCCTCTCCCATGGTGCTCCTGAGCCAGGTTTTCTCTTTTCGAAGCATACTGAAGGACCGCTCTACTGTAGCCGTTGTGGCTCCTCAAGGCGGGGAAAAATTCGTCTCGTTAAATAGATGAACTACCTGAATATCGCCTAATTTTTCTGAGGGTAAATTTTTCTGTCTACAAATTAAACCAAAGGTCCAGTTCTCCAATGATATCGCCTAACTCATAAAAAATTGTGAAAAACTCTGCATTGTTTTGTAAGTCTGTCCAACTAGCTTTGATCATGTATACAGGATGTAGTTTTGTCAACGCAAAAGCTGGAATACTTTCTTGCGAAAATCGGGTATTTAACCATGTAGTAACAGAATCCAGATATAGTATAATTAGTGAACGTCGCCAGTATTCACTGTTACCGTCTGCTGGAGGATTACTCCTGTGATTTTGTTTATAAGCCAGAAGTGGCACAGTTCTATGTTTACACTTTTGCTTCAGTTAAGGATTATAAACACACATATTACCCGAGGAGCAAGCAAATAAAATGTGTAAACTTTCGATCGACATAATCAGCAATTATGATTTGGGAAAAATACGGACTTGAAAGCGGGGAATCTTAATTTTTTTCTAGAAAACCAATCAAGACTTCTATTTCGAAATATTCTCCATCACAATGTTTGGTTTGACAAAAATAATTTAAATCAATGCAAATAAAATTTAAAAAAAATATCTTTACGTTTATTAAATTTTTAGCTATTTTTTTTTTGTTAATATCATTTTATTTTTTTACCATTGAAGTGTTCTTAGTTATTTTTTTACAAAATGATATCTATTCATAAAGTTATAATTATTACTTGTTAATAATTAATTTTTTTTTATTTTATGGAAATACAGGGTGGCCCAACGACAACTTTCCACCGATGTTTTCTACCTTACGAAGTCGAAAACACGAAAACGTCCGGACCCGTCAATTTTAATTTCGAAGGGGACATGTTTCTATGATATTTATAGCTTTTCCAGATGAACCCTAAAGCCATCTCAAATGGAAATGGATGTCAAGTTATAGAGCATTTTACAGGGCATTCAATTGCCTTTTCAATGCCACCAAACTTTTTAGAACTTAATGGATTGTTCTCGAAGAAAAAAGGGTTTTTATGTTATCTTAGGAATTTAACAACACTGATACGGAATGTAAATTTAGAAAATGTTATTGCATTATTCCTAACTGCACTTGGATGTTTTGTAGTTTAGTAGTTGTCTTTTACTTTTGTACACACTATCATTTAAAAATGCTTAACAGTATTCAAGAAAGAGTTGACATTATTTCGCTCTATTTCCGAAACAACGATTGTGCTAGACGGGCCGCAAATTTGTTTAATGAACAATATCCTGATAGGAACGTATCCCATTCTTACGTGAGAGACCTGGTTGCAAAATTTCAAGAAACTGGAAGTGCACGGAAATCAAAAGATGATTGTTCATCATCCAGCAATAAGAACAGAAGCAGTTGAAATGGCTGTTTTGGGACACGTCGCGATGAAACCTGCTACCAGTACTAGAAAATTATCAAAGGCATTAGGTGTTCGGCGAACAAGCATCCAGAGAATATTATAAGCACATAAATTCCATCGTTTTGTGAGATCATTAGTCAACGAATTGTTAACAATCCGGAATACCTTTATAGCATTTGCTTCTCCGATGAGTGTTCCTTCTTCTTGAACGGTGAGGTCAACCGCCATAATTGCCGTTGTTGGTCGTCAACCAATCCAATGCTTTTTCATGAAGTTCACACGCAACATCCACAAAAGCCAAAAGTTTAGTTTGGATAGGAATTGGAAATCATATTGTCTGTCCATTCTTTTTACCTAAACTTCAACGGACAGGTCTATTTGAATTTTTTGGAAGACGCCATTGATCCAGCTTTAACAGAAATAATCGAACACGATGACCGTCGCCGTGAAGAAAACATCATTTTTCAACAAGATGGGGCTCCTCCGCACTACGCCGCCCCTGTTAGGCAGTTTTTAAATGAAACATTCCCTCAAAGGTGGATTGGAAGAAGAGGATCTACAGAATGGCCTGCACGTTACCCGGATTGGTCCCCGCTGGACTTTTTTTATGGAGTCATTTGAAGTCAAAAATTTATGCTACACAACCGGATTCACTTGAAGACTTGCGGCAACGTATTGTAAATGAGCGTGATCTTATAACTCCTAAAAAAAGTATTGCCGGTTCGTCGTCGGTGCGTACACGTCAAATAAACCGCTCCGCATAAAAACCAAATTATCTGTACTATTATAGTGACACAACTTGTGAAAAAGTGCCAAGTGAGATCTGTATGGGCAACAAAAAGGATGACGAAGAGAAGAAGATTATTTCCGGTAAGGAAAAGCTAATTACCATATTTAGAAGCAATTCAACAGGTACGTTCAACACCAGGACAATCGATAAGGCGACACTATCCTCAGGGCAAAAAACAACTCAAACATTTGCAGATGACAATATTTCAGACCGACGAATACCAGAAAACGAATAGGGTAGTAGCGGCGATTGTGATAGGAAATCTAGCACCACATGCACACACGATAAACAGGAGGATAACATTCTTACTGACGGCGGGATTTTTAAACCGAGAAATCATATATCAAGAAACCCTGTTAGAAAGCTGCTAGAAAGCTTGAGTACTGATGAAAGCTTGAATCTACATAAGAGACCCCGAAGTGAATTAAGTCCTAACAAATTGTCGGTAATGGCCGTTCACGAGACACCGCTAACTAACCAACCGAGAGCATGCTAAACAAGATCTTGTCTGCGCTAGAGAATCGACCTTTTCAGCCACTGGACGAAAGACATGCTGAAATGACGACTTATGATGCAATCTTTATGATACATAGGCAGGTTACGAGTCTTGCATTTAAAATAGGGCAAGTAGAAAAAGAAAATATTCGCCTGCAAAACATTATTGATACCAGCTATGAAAATAATCATATCAACAAGTTTGTCGGAATTCGCACCAATACTCAAAAGTTGTATAGCGATATATTGAAAAAAGACAATTTTACGAACCTCCAATATAACGCCAACCAAGCAACCTTGGATTGGAAAACGCCACCTCAATCAAAGAAAAGAGTGCTAGAGCAGTATTCCAGCAAGTCAAGGAAAATATTCCCAAGAACCTTGAGAAACGTGAGATGTCTTCCCAGTGGCGCAGTAGTTGTGGAAAGTGAAAACAAACAACAACAGAAAGCTCTAAAGGATAGTCTACTTGCTACAGCTCTGGAAGTAAATGAGATCCAAAATTCGATCCAATGCTACAAATAAATGGTATAATTAAAGGGTTTACTTCAGACAATTTTATCGAAGAGTTTATAAATGAAAATCCCTTGGTTGCTGAGACTTTTGGAGAGGACAGTAAGTCCAAAATTAAGTATGTGACTAGGAGAGAATGTAGAAATAAGGCGAAAGAAAACTGGATACTACAAATGAGTCCGCCTATTTTCAAAATTTTAATGAGGTCGAAAAACCTGACTTATGATTTGTGCCAAGTTTATGTACAAGAATACACCAACATAACAATGTGTTTCAAATGCTGTTACTTGAGGACATCCTGCTAAGTACTGCAAAGGAGACGAATGTTGCCACAAATCTTCAGGGAATCACGACGGACGGCAATGTACAGAAACCAACTTCGACTGCCCAAATTGTAAACGGCTGAGAATTAAACCCCGAAGTCATACAGCTAGAGATCCAAAATATGCAGCATATCTAAAAAGATTTGAAAGAGTTAGACGGAACATCAGTTACGACTCGGATGATTTTTTATTCCAACCATAGGTAACGTTGGAAGCGGCAAAGGACATCATAGCAAACGTGGAGAGCGGAATTCGTCAGCTGCCAATTCAGACGGCTGAACAGATAAGAATGGAGACATCACGGATTCTACTACGCGCAAAACCACCAAAACGCAATCTCACCTTTGCAGAAAGGAAAGCCTTGAACGAAGACAAGGACATTCTTATTCTACCAGCAGATAAAGGAAACGCAACAGTAGTAATCTCAACTTCGGATTACGAAGGAAAAATCAGGACACTGTTAGATCCCACCACCTACAAGAAGCTAACTCGTGATCCAACCGCCCGTATTCTGAAGGCTACCAACAATTTAATCAGGGCCGTGGCATCGGATGAAATAACTAAGCTCAAAAAATCGGAAGCCTTGCCACCGAGGCTGTACGGTTTGCCGAAGATCCACAAACCCGATGTGCCACTGAGACCCATCGTGAGCATCATAGGAAGCCCGACCTACGAAATTGCCAAACACCTGACAAAACTGTTGCAGCCAAAAATAGGAAATACTGACGGCTTTATAAAAGACTCCACTCATTTCGTCAAAAAACTGCATTCTTTGACTCTTTTTCCAGGGGATATTCTCGTTAGCTTCGACGTTGTTTCGCTCTTCACGATGGTACCCATTAAGGAAGCCATGGAACATATTAATCAAGAATTTCCACAGGATATTGCTAAGCTGTTCCAACATTGCCTAACCACTACATATTTTCAATGGAAGGAAGAATTGTACGAACAAACCGATGGTGTAGCTATGGGCAGCGCTCTTAGTCCAGTGATAGCCAACGATTTTATGGAAATTTTCGAGGCCAAGGCATTGGCTTCAGCAAGGAAAAGGCCAAGGTGCTGGTTTCGATATGTGGACGACACCTTTGTTATTTGGAGCCATGGAAAGGGCGAGCTTCAAAATTTCCTCTTACACCTAAACTCTATTAACCCGAAGATCCAATTCACTATGGAGATAGAAAAGAAAGGACGCCTACCTTTTTTGGATGTTTTGGTGGCAAAGAGGCCGAATGGAAAGCTTGCACATACCGTGTATAGAAAACCAACTTACACTGACCGATACCTCAACAACGGATCAAACCATCATCCAAGACAAAAAAGGGGAGTCATAAAAACTCTGTGAGAGCCAAGAGAATTTGTGAACCGGCTGAATTGGAATGGGAAAAGAAGCATCTGGAGAGCGCTTTTGGTTGGAATGGATACAGCAAGCAGGAGTTCGATAGAGCCGTGCGCCCAAGGAATGTAGAGCGACAGGAAGCAACAACGGGAGATGATGTAGAAAAGCGCGGTTGGGCTACTCTACCATACATCCACAAAGTCACGGACAGGATCGGCAGGCTACTAGAAAAGCACAAGGTTAAGACTGTCTTTAAATCCACTCGTACAATTCAACATAGCTTGAGATCGGCTAAAGACCGCAGATATCCCCTATCGGAACCTGGAGTGTATAGAGTTCCATGCAGCTGTGGCTCTGTATACATTGGCACCACAAAGCGCAGTGTCAACACGAGGATAACAGAACACAAAAGGAGTTGCAGGCTGGGACAAACGCAAAAGTCAGCAGAAGCAGAGCACGCTCTCTCTGAAGGTCACAGCATCCTTTTTAATGAGGTGGATATCCTACATCAATCACAGCGCTACTATCCGAGACTAACGAGGGAAGCCATTGAGATCTTTAAACACGAAAACAATTTCAACAGGAAGGAGGAAATTACATTTCTAAATGCAGACTGGAAGCGAGTTCTGCGACACACGTCGAGCGCGTCGAAACCCCGCGCCACCACCCCCACCCCGGCCCCACAACTGCGACGCGACGGCGGCGGTACGAATACCACGGAGCGTGCTACAGTCGAGTCAGTCATCGTCGGGAAGCAAGGGAAATCACTTCGCCCACTGCCTCATCGCCTTTGATAATGTCTGCCGCAGTAGTAGACGAAACGTCAGGAAGTAATTCCATTGGACCACGGCTTCAAAGCCCAGAAAACACTTTAGATAGTATTATGTAGTACCGGCGGTATTAGTACCGGCGGTATTAGTACCGGCCGTGAAAGCCTTCACAGTGATAACAAAGTTTGCGAACAAAAAAGAACGGATAGATTTGATTATAAATTGATTTATAAAAATTAGGTAAGTTTTTTTTTTCAGAGAGTGCAGAACACCTAAAAGAAAAACCACGAGCCACCACTAGACCAAATATTTCAAATAGTACCCCTGTAAATGATAGTAGAAGAATGGACGCAAACAGTCTGGAGGACTAAGCTAGAAGGTCTTATCGAGGAATCGCTGAATGGAATTGCTTTGAAAACCTAGCGCAATCAATATCCGTTCATTTCCCGCCGTTTTGATTGCCGCAACTTAATATTAAAAGAAAAAACAAAAGACATTGTCGCGTTTTGCGCCGTTTAGATTGCCGCAACTTAATATTTAAAAAACCTTAAAAGACGTACATATTTGCAATTTGTTGCAATTTGTTGTGCTAAAAGTCGACAAAATTTTGGATTTTTTGCTGTGTTTTATCGGAATGAGGCAACTTCAATCCCTTGTGAACGTAAAAAAACATAATAAGAATGAAATTAGTCCCATAACAGGACCTTTTTCTAAATGCCCCCAGAGTACGTTCTAAAATTCGAAAAAAAATTGGAATTTTTGTTGCTGTTTTTGATCGGAATGAGGCGATTTCAATTCCCTGTGAACATAATAAACATAATAAGAATGAAATTAGTCCCATAAGTGGATTTTTTTCTAAATGCCTCCAAAGCTCGTTCTACAATTCGAAAAAAAGTTTTTTTTGCTGTTTTTGATTGGAATGAGGCTATATCAATCCCCTACGAACGTAACAACCTTGGAGGCATTATGTAATGCCTCCAAAGCACTTTCTAAATATGGACAAATTTTTTACTTTTTTTTTGCTGTTGATCGGAATGAGGCCACTTCAATCCCCTGTAAATGCTTCCCAAGCACGTTCTAGAATTCGAAAACATTTTGAATTTTTTTTTTTCTGTTTTTGATAGGAATAAAGCGATATCAATCTCCTGTGAAAGTAACAAACATAAAGCCTCCACAGCATGTTCTAAAATTCGACAAAATTTTAGAATTTTGTTTTTTGTTGTTTTTGATCGGAATTGGGCGATTTCAATCGCCTGTGCACGTAACAAACATAACAGTGAAATTAGTTCCATAAGTTGAATTGTTTTAAATGCCTCCAAAGCACACTCTAAAATTCGAAAAATTGTTGGATTTTTTTGCTGTCTTTGATTGGAATGAGGCGATTTCAATCCATTGCGAATGTTACAAACATGATGCCTCCAAACCACGTTCTAAAATGCGAAAATATTTTGGAAATCTTTTTTCGTTGGTTTTCATGGGATTGAGGCGATTTCACTCCCCTGTGACTGTAATAAACATAATAAGAATTCAAGTAGTCCCATAAGTGGACTTTTTGCCTCCAAAGAGCACGTTCTAAAATGTATGCCCCCTAAATTAACTTTATTATTATGACAATGGGACAAGTAGAACGATTCTTTTCGAGAGACGTGTCCCTCTTGCAGTGTGGTAGAAGAGATTTGGCACTTGATAATGCTTAAGACCTAGAAAATCCCCGTACTCAAATCTCAGCAGCAGCACCGGCAACACTGCAACCGCCACCGCCACTACGCGATCACCAATTAGCGGAGGCACTTAGTGACACACACTCTAAAAACTTGTACGTATAAGCCATTCACTTATTATTGTCATCAAGTGGGCGTTGGAAATTTGACTTTGACATTTTTATCGTATCTTCTGAATATGTGCTAAAAGGAGATGTGTATAAAAAATTAAGGTTTCAAAGGTAACTAGATGACAAAAATAAGTGAATGGGTAATATAAACATAATTTTATCAATTGATAATAAACTCACCACTAGGTATCAAATTATACAAAATAACGTTGTATCTATACTTTTCTTCCCACGGGCTATTCAGATAATTAAACACGTTTTGTTACACTATTTTCCAAGTTTTAGCTAACTAAATTGTCCATAAATGTTGGGCAAATGTAATTTCTTGCATGTAATTTCTTGCAATTCGGATGTGAAATAAATATACAATACTTAGAACTTGGAATAATGAATCCCACGTAGTAAAATAGGGCTCCTCCTCATTTACACTTTTGCACGATTTTGTCATTATCTGGATATGCAGTTGTTTTTGTGGAATAAACGCATTATACTAGTATCAAAGAATAGGGATAATTATTTACTAGTAAATACAAGTATACAGGGTGGCCCAACAAAAACTTTCCATCAGGGTTTTCTGGCCTATGAAGCAGAAGACACGAAAACGCTCGGACCCGTCAATTTTCATTCTAAAGGGGACATATTTTTTTTATGTAATTATAGCCTTAGAGGAAACCATGAAGCCGCGGTGACTTTCACCCTAAAAGTTTTAAATGGAAAGGGGCGAGTTATATATCATTTTGAAGGGTGTTCAATTACCTTTTCAGTGCCGCATCATTTTTAAGATTTGAAATATTTGTTCTCGAGTAAACAGGAGTAGGAGACCGAAAAATCCATTCGACATTAAATTAATTTCAATTTATTAGTTGTTGACCACCACCGAGCTCCATACAGTAGTAAAGACATTGTTCAAACTGCATTCAAACATTTTGCAACATTTGTGGAGTTATAAGATTACACTCATTTACAATACGTTGCCGCAAGTCTTCAAGTGCCTCCGGTTGTGTAGCATAAATTTTGGACTTTAAAAGACCCCATAAAAAAATATCCAGTGGCGACATATCCACCTTTGAGGGAATGTTTCATTTAAAACTGCCTAACAGGGGCGGCGTAGTGCGAAGGATCCCCATCTTGTTGAAAAATGATGTTTTCTTCGCGGTGACGGTCATCGTGTTCGATTATTTCTGTTAAAGCTGGATCAATGGCGTCTTCCAACAAATTCAAATAGACCTGTCCGTTGAAGTTTCCAGATAAAAAGAATGGACCGACAATATGATCTCCTAAAATTCCTATCCAAACGTTTAACTGTTGTGGATGTTGCGTGAACTTCACGAAAAAGCATTGGATTGGTTGACGACCTATAACGGCAATTATGGCGGTTGACCTCACCGTTTAAGAAGCCGGAACACTCATCAGAAAAACAAATGTTATAAAGGTATTCCGGATTGTTAACAATTCGTTGACTAATGATTTCACAAAATTCTAAACGTCTATCGAAATCATCTTCGTTTAATTTCTGCACTAATTTAATTTTATAAGGATGGAATTTATGTGCGTTTAATATTCTCTGGATGGTTGTACGCCGAACACCTGATGCATTTGATAATTTTCTAGTGCTGGTAATAGTTTCCATCGCGACGTGTCCCGAAACAGCTATTTCAACTGCTTCTGCATTCTTATTGCTGGATGGTGAACAATCCTCTTTTTGTTCTCTACACTTCCAGTCTCTTGAAATTTGGCTCTCACGGTCTCTCACGTAAGAATGGGATATGTTTCTATCAGGGTATTGTTCATTAAACAAAAATTGCGGCCCGTCCAGCACAATCGTTATTTCAGAAATAGAGCGAAATAATGTTAACTCTTTCTTGAATACTGTAAAGCATTTTTAAATGATAGTGTATACAAAAGTGAGAGACAACTACTAAACTACAAAACATCAAAGTACAGGTAGGAATAATGCAATAAAATTTTCTAAATTTACATTCCGTATCAATGTTGTTAAATTCCTAAGATAACATAATAACTCTTTTTTTCTCGAGAACAGACCATTCAATTCTAAGAAGTTGGGTGGCATTGAAAAGGCAATTGAATGCCCTTTAAAATAATGTATAATTTGACACCCCTTTCCAATTAAGATTTTTAGGTTAAAAGTCACCCCGGCTTTGAGGTTCATCTGGAAAAGCTATAAATATCAGAGAAATCTATGCGTTTTCGTGTTTTCAACTTCATAAGGCAGAAAACATCGGTGGAAAGTTTTCGTTGGGCCACCCTGTATAATTATATATGCTATTAAGGTATATGCATAGATTACCCAAATAGATAAAAGACTGACATAGGGGGCTCTGAAGGAGGAAATTTGACATTTCAAAAAAAGCTCCCAAGCCCCCACCCCATCTAAAAAGTGCCGGTGTTGGCCGATTTCTACGCGGAAACAGCCGAAATGCCGAACTCGATTCGATTTGTATGTATCGCAAAAATGGCGTCGTTTTTGTATTTATGAATATTATAATCTTTTAGTTTATTTCTGGTTTTAAATATAAATTTAATATAAAATTTTCGGGTGTATCACGTTATTAGGTGGTTTTGTGTGATATGTGGGTAATGGTGATGTTCCTACCTAGAAAATAAAAGGGGCAGAGGCAGTGGCTTATCAACCATACCGCCGAGCCCCGCGACGGCGGGGGGGCCGCTATACATCCTATAAGGGGCCCTAAGCGAAGCCGTTACTTGGTTGATTGAAACATTGATTTTAACAAGGCACAAAAATCAAATTTGGCGGGGGATCCCGTCACAGTAACCCAGATCCTCCATAAGAATTAAAAAAAACGTCAAAGCAATGTCCAGTGTAGCAATGTAAGTAGGTTTGAAGCTGTAACCACTAAAGCTAATCTCATGCATAATATTATCCATAATTGTAATTTGAAAAAACAGTTTTGTTTTGTGTAGATATTGGTGATTGTGATTCAAAGAACTACTTCTATGCAAGCAAGAAGGGACTGCAAAGCTATATTTAACATGGATTGATAAGTCAATAGCAAACAGAATAGTCCACTTTAAAATTTGGTGGTCTCCGCCCGGCTGTTTCTCAAAGGGTTGGACTGTTCACAAAAATCCAGAGGCAAGATTAAAGTAAGTACAATAGATGATTTTTTTTTGTTTTAGTAACTGCAACTTTATCACATAATAATAGAAATTTACTACTTACTTTCCATGCAATTTGTCGGAGAATTTGGTTACTTTCCTAGTAGTACACATTATCCATGCATAGAGAACTAATTAAAAAAAAACATGGAATGCTTTTTTGTGGTCGGCTGAGTCAATAGTCTATAAAGTTATTAAAAAGATGCATGAAAAAAGGTCCACAGTTTGAATGCAAATGTGGAGATTTAAATTTGCTATAACTTTGTCCCTGACTCTGTCTTTATAATAAGTTGTGTCTTCTTCATTAGGCTTTACATGCATAAGGCAAAGTATATTGCTCCAATGTCCTGTTTAATAAATGTGAGTTGCCTCTGCCCCAAGAGTTAACTAGGAGGCAGCTGTATTTTCTTCCTATAATTTTTTAAGACTTGGGGCAGAGTCACTTCTAAATAATTATAATTATAGAACATAAAGATGACTTCCTATATACAGTACATAACTATAACAGCCACAGCTATTATAGCTTTAAGCTTTTTCAATTATTTGAGACCCTATTGCAAAACTAGAGCAATTTTTATGTCTGATGATTGGTAACATTTGTGCAGTTTGGTATGTTTTATTGGAAAAGTGATGCAGTGAGTTTTGCACAGTGCAACATTTTCAGCATGAACTCTAGTAGCTATTTTTTTTTAGTTTGATCCTACTGCAATCTCATGTTTTAATGAGAATGTACTGGGGCTATTATTTGAAGAGACTGGAAGTCCACTGTTGTTGTTTCAGTGAAACACTCATTTTTCTAATCAAAATTGCTATTAAAAATCATGCCATAATTGCATATAGGTAATGAAATATGAAAGTAATCCTATTATACATAACTTCAAATACTATAAAATTTGCAAAAAAATCAGTTTGTTTTAATTAAAAATAACAAAGGTCAAATATGTTTAGGTACATAAGTAGGAAACCTCTTTTTTGTGTCCCAACCTCAAGAACAGGGGCAAATATTATTAAAAAACAAAAAAAAATCCTACTCTTTAAAATTGTTCCCACATGTATGGGGTGTTCAATATAAAACTTCATCTAGCAAGCTTTGAAATTTTTACAGAAAATGATGACGTACCTAATCAAAACAGGTGTACCATTTGCAACCTCGGTTATGATTAGCTGTTCTGTTATATATGGTAATCCTGTGAATCCTGAAAAACTAGTTATATATGGAATGGTGCTTCTGAAAATGGTACGTCAAGAGTGTCTCTGAAGCTACCAAACATCAGTCTTCGGTTTTCTCAGTTAATCTGTCAACATTGTGTGTTTTTTTAACTGTTTATGAAATTTGGATTGTTTTTCATGGTTTATTAGGTATCAGGTCTCAAATATAAAAATAGTAAACCCAAGAGTAAACCATTTGTTGCTGAAAAGAGAACCCTGTATCCCGTTTTCTTTCTTTTTCTTTAAGATTGTATGACAGCTGGTCACTGATGGTAGTGGTGATAATTAATTTTGTCCCGAAAATAACCAGGTTTTCAGGAACCTTCGTATATCAAATGTCAAATCAGTTATTTACCAGGTGGTTAACCAGGTTTGGAAACAGTACAAACATGCCCAAAGTAAATGGACTTCTGTTAGATGTCTAATTTCTGTTTCTCCTTTGTTAAATTTTTAAGAGGCCACAACTACATCGTCTCTTCCTCAATTTACGTTATTACTTTATTACCTATGTTACTACAGCAGTAGTGAGCAGTCATCGTATGGCCCAACAGCTATACAATTCCTATTTTTCTTGATATAATTTTGTTTATCCCCAGCAGTTTGACGCTGAATGTGCAGAGTTTTCAAAGTGGAACTCCTGACTGATGAAGATTTCAATCCCCCTAAAAAGTTTTAGGTCTCGCTACCCTGTTTGAGTCTGTACCCTTGTACAGCTCTGGAGGTGCAGAATATAATTAAACCATATCCCACCATGGGCTATACTCGCGTGTGTTGTTGACTTATCTAATACTTAAATTTTCTTTCGTTTAACTTTACTTTACTTTAAGTTTACCCTTGAGATGTAAAAGTGATTCTTAATGGCTGTAGAACACTCTACTTCTACATTAACTTAAGGACCAACATATCTTTATTTGTTATTACTTAAACTTTTAAAAAATGGACCGACTACTTGTGATCTGGATAGACAAATTATTTCAAATCATTTTATATTTTCTTGATGAATCCATCATAACAAAAAGTCACGATTTTTTGACACAACTTTTTGTTAACTATGGGCATAGATAGAATTAAAAACTTAAGTAATAAGTTTTATGCATTTTTCCTCATTCAGTTGGTCAAGAGCAATATTTTGGCGAATCAGTTTAAGAAAACCCTTAAAACATAAAACCTATTGCTTAAGTTTTTAATTGTGTCTGTGTCCTTTATGTTACGTAAGAATAATGCTTTATGGGCCATTTGCACCAAGCAATTTTTAAGTGCATCTAGTTATAGCTTCCTTTATTGGCCCCTTTAAGGCCCTACCATGGTTACTCATGCTTATAACTATGGTTTAGGGGTCCTTAACTTTAGGTTAACCTAACTTTGCTTGGTATAAACATAGTTAAGGGCCATTTGCACACCTTTTCTTAAAAAATTTGGTAAATGACAGATCGAGTGACATGAATGCATTTTTTATGGAAAATTTTAAGTTCCACCTTAGATCTAAGGTGGAACTTAAAATCTAAGGTGGAACTTAAC
The DNA here is from genome assembly GCA_951812265.1 of Taphrorychus bicolor. NCBI lineage: Eukaryota > Metazoa > Arthropoda > Insecta > Coleoptera > Curculionidae > Taphrorychus > Taphrorychus bicolor. The sequence goes on from OX638307.1 coordinate 7,271,442, forward strand.
ATTTTGGGAAAGGTGTGCAAATGGTCCTAAATGGAACATTTTACTGTGAAGTTTAAGCATTTTGATAATAAAAATCATTCCTCAAAATTTGAATCTGATGCACTCAATAGATTTTTCGATATGTCCGCAGCATCTTGGGAGAAAGCAAAGCACTCCCCAATATTTTCCAATAAATGGCTGAACTTTCATTACAGAAAATTGATAAACACTTCTTGACTTTGCCCGTTACAGTAGATAATTTTGAACTAAAAGTCAAACAACACATTGTGTAACTACCCAGTCAAGTGTTATTGGCGTAAAACTGTTAGTATCACAAAATCACTTCATCATCATTTTATATTTATTTCTTCTTAATGTGTATTTTCTTTTTTTAGAAAAGCCCAAAAAGAAAACACTTTATTCCCGATAATTCAGTCGGACACAGAGAATAATTTTAGAAGGTGTTATTTTTAGATGTTTATGTGTTTATTTGCTGATAATACAATTTAAATAGATCTTTTTTCCATTTTAAGTTATATATAATAAGGCCTCAATGTTCGTGTATTTTAATGTTTTAATAAAGGGTTGCGTACATAACAGTTTATTCTTTTAATAGAGCAGGTAAGTAAGTGGTTTTTGAAATTAAGGCCATTTCAAATTGATATTCATCTAGCTGGCTGCAAAAATTATGTAATATTCACACAGTCTACTAGATGAATATTTATTTGATATAGTAGACATTACCTGTGGATTAAAAAAAACCTATGTATGGACAGTTGTTGCGATTCGGGTGGGTAAATGATTAAGTTGATCGCTAATGGAAATGCAATGCGAATGCGCTGTGTCATTTGTCAGCTGTGACAGCTTTGGTTTGGGAGCAAAATTTGGCCTGTCATAATCGTCACTTCAGTTGATTGACTTTGACACTTACATCTATTTGGGTAATCTGTGGGTATATGATACCTAGTGTTGTCTAAATAAATATTATATTTATTTAGGTAAAGTTATTGAAAATGCAATATATTTGGTTTTAGAAAGATTCAGTGTCAGCTTAAAGGTATCCAACCCGTCCTTAATTACACCGACACCCTCTGCGCTCTTAACGTCGAGCCAAGACTCCCCCGTAAACAACACCACAGTGTCATCAGCGAATGATATGACCGAACCGTTCCTTATATTAATGTTAATCAGCTAATTTATACCAGGTGTCCAGCACAACCCTGGACATAGGAGATTAACATGGGAAATCGGTTTTTATTTTTTTGCGCCTGTAGGGTTGAATTGATTGAAAAACTTTTAAGAGTGAAGTTGTAGCGTATGGTCAGCTATCATCCTGTAATTTTTTGAATTCCCCAGTTCTGGCCGTTTGTTGGAAAAACGCCTCGAAAAGTGCAAAAATTTGAATTTGGCGCGTCACCCCTGCCATGCATGTGCAGTGTCGCCAACATAATAATAATATGCTTTATTGTCGGAACAAAAAAAATGTTATTGACAAAGCTGATAAGATGACTACATCTAACAAGTTTAAAGATAAAGTAAAAAAATCTTAAAATACGGTATAAAAACAAAACATATAAAAACATTGAGCAATAAAATAAGGAAGGGGCCAGGTTAGAACCCCCGTTTCACCCCTGGTCCATCTTAAATCCTAAAGCTAAACAAAAGTGTCAACAAAAAAATCCTCAACATCATAATAGGCGCGCTCCAAAACAAGGCTCTTAAGCTGCATTCTAAAATGGCGTTCACTTCTTAACTGTCTCAGTCTTAGGGGGAGCTTATTAAATATTGTTCTGCCATCATATATCAATGAAGACTTAATCAATGCACTGGTTGGGATAGGCAGAGATACCCTATTGGGATACCTAGTGGGTCTCTCAGTCTCAACATATAACGTATGCCCATACTTCCTCTGTATGAGACATGCAGACTCCAACAGAAACAAACCTGCCAAAGTCAATAACCGATGGGTGATAAACAACTGCCTACAAGGGTCTTGTGGTCCCGCTCCGAGGACATACCTCACCGCTCTCTTCTGAAGGACAAACACTGAATTAAAAAGCCTCCTCGAACAGTTTCCCCAAAAACATATGCAATAGACGCCCCAAGTTGCACTCTTATCACTCTAAGGGCATAACACCCCGAGGACAGCCTAGACCGCAGTGCTACAATGTGATCATCGAATTTAAGCCTATCATCAATAACCAACCCAAGAAACTTAATTCTATCAAAGGACGGCAAGTCAGTATTTTCCAGTGAAACACTAACTTGGCATTTAAAACTCATCGCACAGATCTTGTCAGTATTCTGAAGGAGATCGTTAGCGTCGCACCATTCCCTTACTAGGCGAATATCCAAGTTGACTCGATCACGCATGGTGTCCTCATCCATGCCATGCCACAAAATCGTCCGCAAACAACGTAACACTTCCCGCAATGTCCAGTCTAGCCAGATCGTTGATGTAAATCAGGAACAGAACGAGTCCCAATATCGAACCCTGAGGAATACCCCTCTCCACAGGCACCAAACGAGACTGCAAACCGCCGCGGACAACCCTCTGGACCCTCCCCGACAGGTAGGACCGAAACCAAGCAAGAGTGCTACCTCTAAATCCATAAGTCTGCAGTTTACTCAATAAGATTTCATGATTGACGCAATCAAACGCCTTAGAAAAGTCGCAGAAGACAGCCACCGCAGTCGATTTATCATTCAGTGCCATGTATAAAGATTCCAAGAAAGAAAAAGTCGCATCAGTCGTGCTCCTCCTCGGTCGGAAGCCAAACTGGGATGAGCTCCAGATGTTATGAGCATCGAAGAAACCCTGAATGCGGTCCTTAACAAGCCTCTCCACTATCTTGGAGAGGGTGGGTAATAGAGCGATCGGCCGAAAACTTGAAGCATCCGCCTCATCGCCAGCCTTAAATGCGGGAACCTTAAATGCGGGAATTGGCCACTCTCAAATGAGGCGTTAATTGAATCTGACAAGGCTCGGAGAGCCTCCCGGGGAAGGTGCCGAAAAAGGCGAGCGGCCATCCCATCCCAACCCGATGAAATCTGGAACAAAGAAAAACGATTGCGAGACCTGAGCCCCCCTCATGAATTCGGTATAATTCGATTTATGCGCAATCCCCGAATACATGTTGGAAGCTATAGTGGGCTATAATGGTTGGTAGGTTAAGGTAGTACAAGCACCGTTCCGCCCGACCGAACCACCCCGAATTTGATTCACAATTCGCCAGGCCTCCCTTTGACCGTTAGTTGACCGTTACCGAAGTACCAATCATATCGCTGTAATAACGCCGCTTGGCACTCTCAAGCGTTCTCCTGTATATTTTTCTATATGAATTAAATATCCCCATAAACCAAACATTATCACCATAGAATTTCCTAATGTAATGTAACGAACGCATGTTACGTGCAGATAATTTCAATCCCTTGGTTATCCAGGGTTTTCCGCGTTTGTGTTTTATTGTTATAACAGGAAATGTTCTATTAAATATTTCTGAGATTTCTGAATGAAAGGCAGCGAGCGGTTCGCACGCCTGGAGGACACCCCGCCAGTCCACCGATGAGCAGGCACGCTCAAAACTTGAGCAATTTCGCTTTACAAACAGCCGACCTCTTTTGGAACGCTCCCCAGTCAACTTACAGTCTAAATTAAACCTAGATATTACTGCCACATGATCCGACAACCCAGCACTGTAAACCACACACTCAACATTGCTATTTTCAATGTTGGAGCACACACGCATTATTTTCACTGCATAATCACGTTAATTACTACATGATAGTCCCTCAAAATAAATAAGAAAGGAAAATCGGCTTTGACATAAGAAATTATTGTGTTGGCGACACACACTTTTCGAGGCGTTTTTCCAAAAAACAGCCAAAACTGGGGAATTCAAAAAATTACAGGATGATAGTTGACCATAAGCTCTACAACTTTACTCTTAAAAGTTTTTCAATCAAATCAACCGTACAGGCGCAAAAAAATAAAAACCGATTTCCCATGTTAATCTCTTATGTCCAGGGTTCTGCTGGACACCCGGTATAAGTTTTAAATAGGGCCCAACACGGTTCCATGTGGTTACTGCGGTTCCATGTGTTTACCAATCCTGAGTCAGGATTGGTATACCACACTCACCTCTCACTGTCAGAGAATTCCTGGCAGTGAGAGGGTCGCTGTGAACGTCACCTATTCTGTACGCACCCATACGAGTGCGGCACGCTGAGGAGGGCATCGTGGGGCACCGTGTCGAACGCCTTCGCCAGATCCAGGAATACAGCCAGTCACCTATTTCTACAATCCAAGTTAGCCATTATATGTTCAGAGAGCCTGCAGACGGCATCGGTAGTGCTTAGTCCTCTCGTGAAACCAAACTGACGCTCTGATAAAATCTGGTTATGCTCAAAAAAGTCGATCTCTCAGACACACATTTTCAAATGTTTTCCAACGGTGTTGTTGATGCTGAGAGGATGATGGACTATACACTTTCTGTCGCCAGATTTGTACACCGGAGTAATAACCGCGGTCTTAAAACCTCTAGGAACTATATCCGTTTTAAAGATTGGATTGATTATGTGTACCAGTGAGGAAGTGAAAAATTGACAAGAACACTTAAAAATCCTAGACCCAAAACCATCAGGACCAGGCGAGCAATCGTTTTTCAGTGAATTTATAAGTTCTATGATTTAATTTGGATTTGTTGGTCTTATAAACATTGAAGAAAGTGCTGTAAATTTATTTTCAATAGCAGTTTTAGGGGATGCAATTTTCTTGTATATATATCTAAACCAATATTTGTAAAAAAACCATTGCAGAAGTCAGCCATGACCTTACAGTCAGCAAACTTGGTACCATTAATCTGAATGTCATGCTTAGAATTATTTGTTTTAGTTGATAGCGTATTCCATTGGTAAAATTAGTGCTGCACTAGAATCGCTCGAGGGCTGCACTCGCTTGTTGTAAGTGCAGTAAAAGTGCAACGTCAATGGAGACCGATTTTGTGACCTTGAAATATATTCGGCAGAAAATTTGGACTGGAAGAGAGAATTCACGATACGGCATTAATTTTCCGTTTATTTCATTAAAATTACCTATTAGAAAAAGATAAAATTATGCTTTGTGCTCCCCCCATCCACCAATACCCTTAAAATCGGTGCCGCACCACCTACCTGACCTGATGCGGAACTGGCTGCACTAAGTGCAGAAAGTGCGGCACTCGTTTCCCAATGGAACACTCAAACTTGCGCTAACTTCACCAATGGTGTGCAATATTTGCTCTGGTGCGGCACTAATTTTACCAATGGAATACGCTATGAGACATTTGTTGCCTCCGCAATGATCTTATATAATGTCTTATTGTCAGAACCACTTTGCTGTATCCTGCCCTTGTAGTGGTCGTGTTTGCATTTTTGGATTATTTTGTAGGGATTGTTGCGATATTCCTTATGGTAACCGCCGTATGGAAAATATTTGTTATTTTAGATCTTTCGACTACTCTCGCTAAGGTTTTAGTAGATCCATTCAAAGCCGCCTCCACCCCAGTAGAGTCCAGGGCATCGGACCAGTCTATGGTGGAAGTTAGCTCAGAAAAGAGATTGTAGTTTATTCCGGTAGTCTTCACCCCAGGAACCCGTTCGCGCGGGTCAGCACCACTGACTAGATCAATATTCATCATGGTGGTGTAATGATCAGTAACATAGGACCTTAGGACATAAAGACTCCAAAATATATATGGTCAATCACAGAACAAGAGTTATCTGTCACCTTGCTAATAATTATCCAGCTAATTGGAGACCCCCTCCTGTTTTTGCACTTTTGGTCCCCCTTTCTAGTAGTGGGAACCTTTAAACTGGTGACGATATACCCGGAAATGACGTCTCGTTGACGTCATGACGTATTACGTCAAATTATTGCGAAACAGTTGTCAATGTCATTATTTTTATTAATTCTCATTTCCAATCCAATCGAATATCCCAGCCCTTAGCTGACCTAGCTCCAAGGTTTTCTAATAGCGTGTTCCATTGGTAAAAGTAGTGCTGCACTAGAATCGCACGAGGGCTGCATTCGCTCGTTGTCCGTGCAAAGTCAATGGAGACCGATTTTATGACCTTGAAATATCTTTGGCGGAAAATTTCCTAATATTAATTGTGCAAAAATTAAAAGTCGTGCCGGTTTTCTTTAGTTGGGTATTAACTTTCTAAAGTATTCCGCAATTAAAAAAGATTTGTGATTTTGCAATAAATTTGAAATAAACGATCAATTTGAAACTGAATAAAAGGTATTATATTATAAATTCAGGAAAAGTATTATCGAAACTCACTAAATATTTACTACCAGATCGCCAATGATCAATAAAATTTTTCACGAAGAATATTTTGAGCAAAAACTTTTTTGTTTCCAAAAGAGGCAAATTACTCTTCTTCACTCTGTATAATAAATTGGAAGAGAGAATTGACGATACGGCATTAATTTCCTGTTTATTTTATTTAAGTTACCTATTAGAAAAATATAAAATTATGCTTTGTGGTCCCCCCACCCACCAACACCCGTAAAATCGTAATTGGCCGCATTAAGTGCAAAAAGTGCGGCACTCGTTGCCCAATGGAACGCCCAAACTTGCACTAACTTCACAAATGGTGTGCAATATTTGCTCTGGTGCGGCACTAATTTTACCAATGGACAGGGATGGGAAAGTAGCACAAAAATTGTATTTACGACATTTTCTACATTTACTACGTAATAAATGCCGTATATAGTATATAGTGAATTATTGTGTAGCAAATGTAGTGAATCATCTGATTGGTCCTGGTCATGGTTACGGTTTTTTGGTTGGTCAATTAAAACTGGTCACATGTCGTGTGTCGACTGTCGTGTCTCGTGTCTTCTGTTACTCCTGTCTGTTTAACAAATTATATAATCTTACTTTTTCTTTTTATTCAAAATTTCTCAACAAAAAGCATGGTTTTTTCTTTTTTATGCTATTTGTCAACTCCGCTGCATTCTGCTTATGTGACTGCCCACTAGGCAGTCAGGAGAACATTTATATTATATAAATAATTAAAAATTAAAGCAATAAAATATAAAAACTCAGTTAAACAATAGTTAGGTTGGTTACTAAAAAAATACTTGTAGGGTAGTAAATGTAGTAAAATAGAAAGAAATTGGCAACATAGTGTTATGCAAACTGACCTCTCTGTTTGCATATGAGGTCATGTGTGGAAACGTGGCAACTCTGTAAGCCACGTTTCGAAGCTTTTAAGCTTTAATCTTATGGAAGTTTTTTCAATTTTTCGGTTTTCTAAATAAACCAGACCCATGAGGCCCTAAATGCACAAATGTTTGCAATAATTTTTATTTTCGTCAAGAGCATTTCTTTTGTTAGTGTTGGACAGGCACTTTCACAATTTCTTGGGAATTCCGGCCATAAAACATGATACCCTACAATTGCCCTTCTTCTTTACCCGGCAAAGGCGTACTTTTAATGGTTTATGGCCCTTGAAAGAATTTCAGACCTGTACGTGACCCGAACAATAGTTTAGTAATTAAGGCGATTTTGCGAATATCGTTAATTGAAATTAAAATCTTATTCTCTCAGCAGATAGAGCTTTTAATTTCTGATCCTTTGATTGTAAATTCGAGGAATTAATGTCTTAATTGACTGAGCCAGGAAATTAACATTTAATTTCAATAAAAAGCTTTAATTGTCAATTAAACTATCATGTGAGGTGTCATTTTAAACAGCAAAATTTATTCTATTTAATGATCACATTTTTAATTTTCTTCTACTAGCAGATTTTTCAGAAATGCTCATTACTAAATTTATGCCCGCGCTGTCCGAAGCGCCATATAATCGCCACTGGTCAGAGTGGTATCGATTTTTTCGGCAGTACCTTTTGGGGATGAGAAGTACCGAGGGGGGTGTTCGAGAGACGATCTTCGAGACTCGAAGAGAAAAGACGCGTTTTGAACTCAATAGAGTTACAATCAAAAAGCGACGATTAACCGGGAAGACAAAAGAGTTCGAATTTTACCGCGAGAAAAGTCCTTGGCTCCGCCGTTCTGATTATCGCCAATTCGTAATTTTTCCCCCTGTTTTGAATCTCGCTTTAGAAATCCGCGCTAATTATTTGTATTTTTAATTAGTGCCACAACAATTAATTCGGCTATTGCTCGTCTACGAAAAGTTTCGTGGAGTGTTTTTTCGATTGTGCCATATAGTGTCAACCCACCTCTACCCTTTTCCTGAATAGGCCATTTTTCTTGCAGATAGCGGATACTTTGCAGACGCAGGAGACTACCGGCAATTAAGTATTTGTAGAGTAGTTGTAGAAGTTGAAACATTTAGTATATTATAGTAGTGTTTTGCTCACCATAAAATCGAGGATCCCAGCTACTGGCAGAATTCTGTTCTCTTCTACACTGCGTCGTTAGTTTAGTTTTCTTTGTTGTAGTTTTTCCAATTTAGTGAGAAATCGTGTACCCGTCAAGCACGTTTCTGGGGACCACTGAGCTTATCGCGAAAAGTTCACGTCCGCCGCTATTTTATTTCAGATTCCTGAGAAAACTAAGAATTGAAAACGCTGTTTTCGACCTTTTAAAACGACTGATACCATCATTTCGCAAGCTCTAACTTGAGACGGTTTATTCTCACATGAAAGTCAATGACAAAATAAAAGCGAAATAAAAGCACTGCCTGACGTGGTGTGGTCATATATTATAAAAGAGACAAAAAAAAAAAAATCAAACAAATTCAACAAACTCAACAATACGCTAAGGCTGGTGTGTAGGTAGTGTGATGGCCAAGAGCCCCTTAAAGCGAACACTTGCGGTCACCAACATATTAAGATTGTGAAGTGGCTCAGATAAAGCTCGGCTATAGGAGTGGGTGCGCCACCTGTTGCTCACAGGCTCAACAGGACGCCTTCCAGGTGGAAGGGAAACCTTGGTAAATTTGGGGCCACCGCAAGAGTTCACTCCAATATAAATTAAACGTAGCAAAGTCGTTGGCCAAATAAGAGTAATCAGTTACACATTCAAAAGATCTTACCACTAATTTACATATATTGTCGGGGGGGAGAACTTATGGGGTTACAACAGTCCACTGTCCTGTCAGTCTAGGGATGTAGGTTAGCGTGACTTGGTGACAGTAGTCTGTAGTGGACTCGATAGCTATGGTGAAGTTCGCTATACGCAGTTCAAGCCCCTATCTAGCAGCGCCAAGGTACTGCCTTTATACGCAGTTCAAGCCCCTACCTAGCACCTAGGGATACAATGAACTCTAATATTCGAAAACCAAGAGAATAGCAAGAAAAAGGTGAAATACTAGTAATGAAATCGCTGAAGGCACATGGCTGGAAGACTTACCTCCGAGGAGGACACAAACCACCACTAAAATTTCTCTGAAGTGGGTCGTCCCACACCAAACTGGAACTCCGCCGTCGGCGCTCAAACACTCGCAATCCAATAAGCTAAAGTACGAAATAAAACTACTAGAAATGGATCCAAAAACACGCCATAAAAAATGCTTACCGGCAAGGTATTTCTCAAGTGAGGTTGGTCGGCAAAATCCCGTGACGAAACGGTAATTTCGGCCACGCAAAACAGCACTAAAGGTGGCCCGAAATTTTACACCAAGAAAAGCCGAAAAATCCTCAGGATGCCTGAGATAAATCGCAAATTCGGAGTTTTCTTTTTCCACGACCCACCTTCACGCCGGCAGCAAATTCCAAGACAGAAAATGAAAGACAATGACGGAAGCCAAGTGAAAAGTCAAAAAGTCACTCTCAACAGTGTCAACACTGTCAGACGTCAACCGAACAAAGAGAAGCTAAAAGTAGACAACGTAAATAAATCCAAAATTATTAACTGCAAGATGAAAACTATCCAATAAGGAAAATAGCAAAAAGATCCAGATGGCAAAGACATTGAGTGTAATGAGGCCAAGGAGCAATTAAAAAGGTAACTTTATTCATAAAATTCCAATGGAGAAACCAAACTGTTACAACTCCCCCTTTCCAAAAATATAGGGTAATTTATCAAAGTAAATTAGCCGACGAAGTAGGTAAGAGAAGTCAAATCTAGGCAAGGTAAAAAAAAAGAAAAAGGAGGCAATGTCACATTGGGTCACTCGAAGAGTGCGAACCAAAGCCCAACACTGACATGCAAAGAAAGGGAAAGGAAAAAAAAACTGCACTCTCTTTGGGTCACTCGAGTAAGTGCGGTACAAAGCCCAAAGCAGAAGTGCATTACTTCACCCTAACTAGATCACCGAAGTGCGCAACTAAAGTCTAGTGCAGGCTGACAAGAAAAAAAACTTAATGACAAATACAAAGGCAAAGAGTCAGCAAGCTAGAGAAAAAGCAGAAGTAGGCTTTCACCTCACTTCCAAAGACACAAATATGAAAATTCCACCGAAATGAAACCAAGCTAGGATATCATCAGAGATAAATTCAAAAGTTGAAGCCGGAAAGTAGACTCTAAAAGTCACAAGTCACGAAATTCTGGAAGACATTCAAGTACAGCTCGATTAGTCACAACTCAGACGTACACGAAAAGTTACACGAAAAGATACACCAAATCGGTACGGTAGTTCTGCAAATGCTACACCTTCTCTGTTCGGACCTGCAGACGATCTAATCGATAAATCCTCCTAAGAGACGAGAAAGAAAATATTCCCTTGATCGAATAAAGAAAGTCCTACTTCCAAAACAAATCAGAAGCAAAATCCACGGTTAAGTGAGCAGCAACTCAACCAAAAAAAAAACTAAGTTTCGAAAAACCAAATATTGCATAGGACACCCAGTGCCTCTACCACAAAATCAGAACACTAAAAACCAAAAGTTTCGCCAAGAGTCCTACTAGAAAAGAAAAATCCCCGCTGGGTTTCCAACAAAATTCAGGGCAAACAAAATACATAATAATTTTCACCAAATGTCACACTGACCGTGACCAAACTTGCCATAACCAAATGCTTCCAAAAACTAAAAGTCAAATCGGGTAATAGTCATGTCAAAAAAAGGTAAGTCAAAATTTCATGGTCAAAATAGTCGAAAGCGTAGGTAGGTACGACACCAAAAATATTCACTAAATAACAACCTTAAAAACTTAAAACTAAAATGACCAAACCTAATAAATTTACAAAACACAAAACAGTAATAATCAAGTGCGGCAGCCGTAATAGAGAAAAGACAAAATTAAATAGTAAACTGTGAGGTAATCAGTAATCTAAAATAGACCTCAAAAATCTTAACTAACTTACTACCAACCGCACTCAATTCGAAAATGGCGACAATTTGAAACAATTTTTGTTTCGTATTTGACAGATGTTGATCAAATGATATCACTAGGATATTAAATTTGTGATATTAGTACAACCGTCTCAAATTATCGCAGACAGTGTGACAGATCTTGATCACACCGGATTCCGGAGAAATGTACTGTCACAGAATCTTAAATGAAAGTTACCCACCACAAAACCCTTAGTATCGCAATTACAATAAAAGATGAAAGGGTGTAATTAAACGATACCACCAAATATTACTGTTCTAAATTCACTATAGTAACAAAACAAAAAAAAAACCAGTGACGGCATAATCAACACGGAAAAATTTCTTGATTGGCTGTTAACTAGTATAATGCTCACTGGTTGTCGGACAATTTACTTGTGGAGCCGCGGCGGCAATTTACCGGCTTGAGGTCTTGAACGTGCCAGATCCCCTTGGATCTATTAAGTTCATCCTGCAACTCATAGGTGTTACTGCCAGTTTTTCGTTTAATTTTAAATGGACCCACAAATTCCGGTGACAACTTTGCGCTATAATAATTAGCCCCATCCGAGATACTTTTATTCTTTCGCCAAACCTCCTGACCAATTACAAAGGATAAAGGACGCCTACGCAAATTATAATGATGTCGATTCCTATCCCTAGCAGCTTCGATTTTCTTTAAAACTTTGTTATAGAGTTCCTGAAAGCCAACATTTCTTGAACGTACGTAACTTTGGGGTTCGGTCTCAGCACTTGGAACTCCTTCGGCGTATTCCTGACCAAATAATTTGTGTTCACGGCCAAAATTAAGAAAATAAGGACTATAACCTGTAGTCTCATGACGCGAGGTACGAATAGCACAAGTTGCAGCAGCTAGATTTTCATCCCAAGTACGATGGTCATTCTGGTTCACATAAGTTTTAAGCATTGTTTTAAGAACTCTGTTCACGCGTTCAGTATGGTCTGCACGAGGATAGTAAGACGCGGTAAAGAAGAGTTTTACTTTGTATTTACTACAGAGAGCCTGAAATTCCCGAGACTTCATCTGTGAGCCATTATCGCATGTCAAAAATTGAGGAACCCCATAGACCAAAAAGATGTTCTGTTCCACAAGCTTTACCAGAGATTTAGAAGTTGCAGAGCGACAAGGAAATGTAACCACATATTTAGTAAAGTAATCAGTAACGACCAATATATAAGTATTGCCACTTTTGGATCGGGGTAAAGGACCTACGTAATCCAAACTGATGGATTGCCAAGGCTGTGTTATCTTTGGCCGGTTACCCATTAGGCCAGCGGGAGGTTTTTGTTCTACCTTGTTTTGAGCGCATTTGGAGCAAGATTTGACATATCGTATTATATCGGCTCTCATTTTCGGCCAATAATAATGATCGGCAACCTTCCAATAAGTTTTGAAAATACCGACATGACCTGACGCTGGAATATCATGACAACGATTGAGAATGTCTTTTCGCAGATTTTTGGGAATTACCAGCTTCCAACAATTATTGGCAACATCGGGAAAGGTAGGACTGAATGTTTTAACGTACTTAAAGAGACGATTATTTTCCACACGCCAGCAAGGATATTTTTCGGGTCGTAGGTCAAGATTTTGGATCATCTTTAAATACCACCCATCCGAAATAGTAGTCCAGGAGTCATCCGTCAAATTGACAGTCATAACAGGTTCCATGGCGGGTACTGATCTCGAAAGAAAATCGGGTACTATATGGTCTTTACCCTTCCTGTGGACTAGTTGGAAATCATATGGCTGAAGACGTAGAGCCCATCGAGCAAGTCTACCCTGAGGATCTTTTAAATTATGTAACCACAACAAGGAATGGTGGTCGGTGATTACTTTGAAGTGGACGCCTTCAAGATAATGCCGCAATTTCTCTACACTCCAAATCACAGCTAGGCACTCCTTCTCTGTCACGGTCAGCTTCATTTCCTGTTTAGTTAAAGATCGAGAGAGATAACAAATGACCTTTTCACCATCAGAAAACTGTTGTGTTAGGACAGCCCCCAAGCCATAGTTTGAAGCGTCTGTCTGTAACGTAAACTGGCGACTAAAATCAGGACACGACAAAACAGGGGCAGTAACAAGGGCCTCTTTGATGATGTTAAAAGAACGCTGACATTCATCAGTCCAATTCCAACGTACATTCTTCTTGGTGAGATGGGTTAAAGGTGCCAAAACAGACGAGAAATCCTTAACAAAACGCCTATACCAGGAGGCGGTCCCTATAAACCTTCGAATCTCAGTAACATTTTTAGGTGGTAAAATATTCAGGATAGCCTGGACTTTGTCTGGGTCAGGTCGTAAACCTCGTTCGTCAACTACATACCCCAGGTATTTTAATTCAGGTCGGCAAAAGCAACATTTATCTTCACGGACAACCAGACCAGCATCTTTTAATCGATCGAAGACAAAGCCAAGAATTTCAAGATGTTCAGGAAATGTTTTAGAAATGATGACTATATCGTCCAAGTATACCATGACATGGTTCTCGAGGTCAACTCCCAAGACGCGGTCAATAACTCGCTGCCAAGTTGCAGGAGCGTTAGTTAAGCCAAAGGGCATTCGCTTAAATTGATATAAAGCACGACCAGGAACGGTAAAGGCTGTGAGCTCACGGGAAGTTTCGCTAAGAGGGACTTGCCAAAAAGCAGATTTAATGTCCAAAGAGCTAATATATCGGGCATCTCTCAGTCGATCCAAAATAGAAGAAATGTATGGAATGGGATAAGAGTCCTTTTTAGTAACAGCGTTAAGCTTACGAAAGTCAATACAAAATCGATAAGAGCCGTCTTTCTTTTTTGCCAAGCAAACCGGACTAGACCAAGGGCTTTTTGAAGGTTCAATAATACCAAGTTTAAGCATTTCATCAACTTCTGCGTCAATAATGCGTTGCTTAAAAGGAGAGGTTGGATAGTAACGTTGTTTTATTGGTTTAACGCCCGCCTCAATTTCTATAGAATGTTCTGCCACTCTACACAAACCCAATTCTTTACCCATTAGCTTAATTTTAGATGATATTAACTGATCCAGAGCCATTTTGTCACTTTCACATAAAGAAGTGGCACCAACTAAGCTGTTTGATATTAAACTGACAGGATTTTCAGTGAAGTGCCAAATGCGCTGGTTCATGTCTGGTATAGCAATCTGCATGGTTTTCCAAAAATCGATTCCCAAAATCAAAGTATGTGGAAAGGAAGCAATGTACCAAATATCAATGATTTTAGATTTATTCATTAATGTGACAGGGGCCTGAAAATAACCCTCACTATTAACTGATTGACCATTTGCAACAGTACACCGCACTGATTGTTTAATTAATTTCAGACCTAAACCACTCAAAATGCTAAAACCAGATGGGCCTACTATAGTTCTTGATGCGCCCGAATCTAGTAAACCAAGGATAATGTGCCCTAGAACAGAAACTTCCAAATAAGGTCGCTCGTCACCTTGAGCATGCGCAATGATATAATCTAAAATAATCTTATTATTTTTGGAACAGGATGGTTGGGGAAAATTGGTGGGATGCAAAGCAGAAAATTCAGAACAGTTGGCCGTCTGAGGTGGATAAGCGGGAGCAGTCGCACGGCCTAATGACTCTCCCGAGGGGGGTTTTCCAAAGACTTTTTTTGAATTACCTCCCGCAGAACATTTTGGACAAGACTTTGTTGTCACATTGGGAGCTCCACAGCGAAAACAATGTATTTTCCTTGGACTGGGGCAATCTCTACTTCGGTGCCCACTCTTCTGGCAATTCCAACAAGAAATTGTACGAGGTGAATCACTGGCTTTGGGGTTAACAAGGTCAACAGAAACAGAATTGGACGAATTAGATGAAATGGGCAAGGGCTCATTGCCCAAATATGCAAAATCTGGCTCTACAAGGTTAGGGTTACGCCTGCGTGGTGGAGGCACATAATTGTCAGCTCGGTACTTTTTGGCTTCTAGTTTGAGGCATTCGTCTTCGAGCTCTTCTATGGAATTTACTTCAAGAAGCTGTGTGGTGTAAAAGGGGGCCAAATTTCTAATAAGAGTATCTAGCATCACCTCATCAGACATACCGCCATGACGTCGGAACAATGCGTTCATGCTGGCTAGATAGTCAATAATCCCTTCTGAAGGGTCCTGAGTTCTATCTAAGATTTCTCGGAACAATCTAGACCTATAATCTGGAGGTTCAAAATGTTTGGCTAACAATTGTGTTAGCGATTTCCAATCCTGAAACCGGGAACGGTTAGCACGGAACCAATTAAGAGCTTTTCCCGAAAACAAATCGATTGCGGATGCAAACAATTCATGTTCATTAAGGCCTCGAGCAATTCGCAATTCTGACACACGTTCAAGAAAGTTATGTACTGACATAGTCTTAGTATCCCCAGTAAAACGGATTCCCCATTTTTCTACACGTTGTGACTTATTCACAGCAGAATAAGACAAATTTGGATGTACAGGTAGGCTGTGAGTTGGCCTTCGCAAATTTGGATTTGGGGTCGAATGGTCGCGCGCATCACGTCGGTCAGAGGGTTCCCCTTCATAATCCGAATGCTCAGGTTCTAAAGCATTTTCGTCTAAATGGGTTTTGCTCAAAATGGCACTAAGACTAGGGTCGCTTAAAGAAATCTTTTCCAAGTCCTGCAAGGATGTTAATATTTGCAATATCAAGTCAGAACGTCTCTGGCAAGATTCTGGATTCAACCTATCAGTGGGAACTCTATCTATTCTCCTCAAGCAATGAACTAACCGCGACTGCAACCGATCAAATTTGCTTTTTAAGCCTTCAGCAGTTGTGATGTTGGAAGTAAATGCGGGAAGATCATTTTGTACAACTGAAAGAATTTCCACAACCGCGTCACATTCTTTTTCGAAATTCAAAGAGTAAGGAGGATATGTCAAGGGGTTGCCAGATTTTTCCAGTTGCAGCACAGGACGTAAAGCAGCACGAAGCTGTCTAGCCGTCTTAGTCTCATCTACCGGCAAACCACGGACCAACAACTCATGCACAAGCATGTCCTTGGTAAGCATATCCACCCGCATATTATAATTCATCTTGAGAGTTATTAAAAATGTAAACCAACCAATCAAGAAAGTCTAAATAGATTGCCAAAATAGAATAAGTCTGTCAATCAAAGATACAGACAATACTAATACACTAATAATGCGCCGCAATAAATATTCAATGATTTTGTTCAAAAGTAAATTGTCAAAAATAATTCGAAACTAAGCGTTGAAGTTGTTTTCGCAAAACCACAAAACTGAATAATTCACTGAAGAATTAGTCACCAAAAATCGCAAAACAAATTTGAAACTAAGCGTTTAAGTTGTTTTCACAAAATCACAAAACTGAATAATTCACCGAAGAATTAAAGTCACCAAAAATCGCAAAACAAAACAACAACCCAAACGGCAGCCTCACTAAATACCACACACGCCAAACAATACTCAAAATCTTAAAATCTGGCCTTCAAGTCGGCCCCACGTTGGGCGCCAATTTATCTGAGACGGTTTATTCTCACATGAAAGTCAATGACAAAATAAAAGCGAAATAAAAGCACTGCCTGACGTGGTGTGGTCATATATTATAAAAGAGACAAAAAAAAAAAATCAAACAAATTCAACAAACTCAACAATACGCTAAGGCTGGTGTGTAGGTAGTGTGATGGCCAAGAGCCCCTTAAAGCGAACACTTGCGGTCACCAACATATTAAGATTGTGAAGTGGCTCAGATAAAGCTCGGCTATAGGAGTGGGTGCGCCACCTGTTGCTCACAGGCTCAACAGGACGCCTTCCAGGTGGAAGGGAAACCTTGGTAAATTTGGGGCCACCGCAAGAGTTCACTCCAATATAAATTAAACGTAGCAAAGTCGTTGGCCAAATAAGAGTAATCAGTTACACATTCAAAAGATCTTACCACTAATTTACATATATTGTCGGGGGGGAGAACTTATGGGGTTACAACAGTCCACTGTCCTGTCAGTCTAGGGATGTAGGTTAGCGTGACTTGGTGACAGTAGTCTGTAGTGGACTCGATAGCTATGGTGAAGTTCGCTATACGCAGTTCAAGCCCCTATCTAGCAGCGCCAAGGTACTGCCTTTATACGCAGTTCAAGCCCCTACCTAGCACCTAGGGATACAATGAACTCTAATATTCGAAAACCAAGAGAATAGCAAGAAAAAGGTGAAATACTAGTAATGAAATCGCTGAAGGCACATGGCTGGAAGACTTACCTCCGAGGAGGACACAAACCACCACTAAAATTTCTCTGAAGTGGGTCGTCCCACACCAAACTGGAACTCCGCCGTCGGCGCTCAAACACTCGCAATCCAATAAGCTAAAGTACGAAATAAAACTACTAGAAATGGATCCAAAAACACGCCATAAAAAATGCTTACCGGCAAGGTATTTCTCAAGTGAGGTTGGTCGGCAAAATCCCGTGACGAAACGGTAATTTCGGCCACGCAAAACAGCACTAAAGGTGGCCCGAAATTTTACACCAAGAAAAGCCGAAAAATCCTCAGGATGCCTGAGATAAATCGCAAATTCGGAGTTTTCTTTTTCCACGACCAACCTTCACGCCGGCAGCAAATTCCAAGACAGAAAATGAAAGACAATGACGGAAGCCAAGTGAAAAGTCAAAAAGTCACTCTCAACAGTGTCAACACTGTCAGACGTCAACCGAACAAAGAGAAGCTAAAAGTAGACAACGTAAATAAATCCAAAATTATTAACTGCAAGATGAAAACTATCCAATAAGGAAAATAGCAAAAAGATCCAGATGGCAAAGACATTGAGTGTAATGAGGCCAAGGAGCAATTAAAAAGGTAACTTTATTCATAAAATTCCAATGGAGAAACCAAACTGTTACAAACTGTGTCCATCCACAGACTAGTTTCGCCGTTTACGGCTCATCAGTGAGCCGTACACTTAGGGCGCCACACACTTAGAACTTCCGAAATGTCGAAATGGTCAAGACACGCTTCATGGCAGTACCGAGAGAAGGTTCCCGGTAGCGCCATCCGTGTCCGTTTGTTGAACTAACGAGATTACACCCGTCCAGTTTCAACGTCAATGCCCGGTCTAAGGAAAAAATGATGCAGATTACTGTAAAATACAGAAATCGATTTTTAGCCGTCGGTACTATGAAATCGCTGTTTTCGACCTTTTAAAACGACTGATACCATCATTTCGTCGGTATTTATGTCGGTACTATGAAAACAGCGTTTTCATAGTACCGACGGCTAAAAATCGATTTCTGTATTTTACAGTAATCTGCATCATTTTTTCCTTAGACCGGGCATTGACGTTGAAACTGGACGGGTGTAATCTCGTCAGTTCAACAAACGGACACGGATGGCGCCACCGGATGGACTCTCGGTACTGCCATGAAGCGTGTCTTGACCATTTCGACATTTCGGAAGCTCTAATGCCCGTATGTACCGTCAACCTTTAAGCCGGCTTAAATTTAAAGTCGGCTCAAACTGGCGTTTTTATATTCACCGTCACAGTTTCAAGAGATAGGCGGGCTTAAAGTTAAGCCCCCGATCTTCGAGGCTTAAGCCAAGCGTATCCCAAACTAACCTTAAAAATAGAACTGACACGGCGGCGGCCCGTCACCGAAGAGTCAAAGTAAAGTTAAAGTTGTCTTGTTTGTTGTTTACGTTATTTGTTTGTGCTTTGGTTCTACGTTTTGTCGCGCAGTGTCCCCCCAGCCGATAATGATAATCCGTAATAATCCGTTTAATCGGTGGTCGTTGCGTGGGGGCGGCTGTGTTCGCGGCTGCTGCCGTGTTGCCGCCGTGTCTGCGGAGGAGATTCGACTACGTGGATGTTCTAAGTCCAACGTATCTTCTTGCGCCAAATCTCTTTTACCACGCTGCAAGGGGGACCCAACTCTTGGAAAGGATCTATAGTCCCTTAGGTCGCTGATTTAAATAATGTAAAATTTAATAATTTTCGGATGCCAGCAAGGTTTTATTGTTTAAGCCAAAACCTGCAAAACGCCAAAAAAAAAAGAAAAAAAAATAATTGAATACTAATTAAGAAAAAAAAAATTTTAAAAAGACAATTTTTAGTTTTCTCCAGAATCTGAAATAAAATAGCGGCGGACGTGAACTTATTGCAACAAGCTCAGTGGTCCCCAGAAACGTGCTTGACGGGTACACGATTTCTTACTAACTTGGAAAAACACAACAAAGAAAACTAAACTAACGACGCAGAGTGGAAGAGAACAGAATTCTGCCAGTAACTGGGATCCTCGATATTATGGTGAGCAAAACACTACTATAATATACTAAAAGTTTCAACTTCTACAACTACTCTACAAATACTTAATTGCCGGTAGTCTCCTGCGTCTGCAAAGTATCCGCTAGCTGCAAGAAAATGGCCTATTCCGGAAAAGGGCAGAGGTGGGTTGACACTATGTAGCATAACCGAAAAAACACTCCACGAAACTTTTCGTAGGCGGGCAATGAGCGGTGTAATTGTTTTGGCACTAATTAAAGATAAAAATAATTAGCGCGGCGGACGAAAACGGGATTCAAAAAGGGGAAAAAAATATACGAATTGGCGATAATCAGAACGGCGGAGCCAAGGACTTTTCTCGCGGTAAAATTCGAAATTTTCCGTCTTCCCGGTTGGATCGTCGTTTTTAGATCGTAACTCTATCGAGTTCAAATCGCGTCTTTCTTCTTCGAGTGTCGAAGATCGTCTTTCTCCCGCCACCCCCTCGGTACCTCTCATCCCCGAAAGGGTACTGCCGAAAAAATCGATACCACCCTGACCAGTGGCGATTATATGGCGCTTCGGACAGCGCGGGCATAAATTCAGAAAATGAGCTTTTCTGGAAAATGTGCTGGAAAAAGAAAATTGAAAATGTGATCATTGGACAGAAGAAATGATGCTCTTCAAAATGACACCTCACACGACATAGTTTAATTGACAATTAAAGCTTTTTATTGAAATTAACCGTTAATTTCCTGGCTCAGTCAATTAAGACATTAATTGCTCGAATTTACAATCAAAGGATCAGAAATTAAAAGCTCTATCTGCTGAGAGAATAAGATTTTAATTTCAATTAACGATATTTGCAAAAACGCTTTAATTACCAAACTATTGTTTGGGTCACGTACAGGTCTGAAATTCTTTCAAGGGCCATAAACCATTAAAAGGGCGCCTTTGCAGGTCAAAAAAGAAGGGCAATTGTAGTGACCATGTTTTATGGCCGGAATTCCCAAGAAATTGTGAAAGTGCCTGTCCAACACTAACAAAGGAAATGCTCTTGACGAAAATAAAAAATATTGCAAACACATGTGCATTTAGGGCCTCATTGGTCTGGTTTATTTAGAAAACCGAAAAATAGAAAAAACTTCCATAAGATTAAAGCTTAAAAGCCTCGAAAAATGGCTTACAGAGTTGCCACGTTTCCACACATTAACTCATATGCAAACAGAGAGGTCAGTTTGCATAACACCCCCCTCTGTAGGCGAAAACTTGATTAAAGAAAAAGAAATATTTTCTTTGATAAGTTTGAGCAAAAAACAAAAAAAAATATTTAAATATGTAAAAATAAATATAAATATGCTAATGATTATGCTAATAGACAGGTTATTGTCAACATTCACAGTTAGAGTTCTTTTCTAGGATATGTTGTATGGTATGCAGCTCGGTAGTTAGCTGCTTACGAATGGAGCGTACTGTAGAGCTTACAGCTTCGATGCTATCTAGCGTCAGGAAAGCTTGGGTCACCATTTCATCAATCCGGTTAAATTCCTGGGAATTTCTAAATCCGGAGAACCTGGTTGCTCTGGCTTTAAGGTCTGCAATTGTTTTAACAATGCTGTCAATTTTTTGAAGGGCAGCATACTCAGCTTCGAATTTATTTCCTGGAATTTCTTTTTCCTCAGATCCTGGCTCTTCTTGAGAGTGATTTGGCTTATTAATCGCTTCTACCGCTGGCACAATATCCACCTCAGTACTTACTCTGGATTCAGGGAATTCAAAACCCTCAAGGTAATTCAAAAGGTCTGAGTGGTGTTCAGGCTGTTCGTCTTCAAATTTGGGACTCTTTGGCGCTTGGGGCAAAGAGGCATCAGATGGCTGTTCCTGCTTTTTTGTTTCATAACATTTATGGCAGTTTTGAACGTAGCTAGCCACATCTTTGTGCATCCCAGGCCAAAAGTATTGCTCTCTGATGTTTCGTAATGTCTTCTTAAGAGATAAATGTTTAGTTCGGTCCTGTGAAACATGACATGCGGAAATGACTTGTGCCGAGAGGTTATAGGGCACTACCAATCGATTTCCGGCTACTTGGTTTCTATATAAAAGGTTGTCTTGCACAGTAAATCGTCGCAGTAACCTCTTCTGTGCAGGAAGTAGATCTTCAGGTTTCCTGCTCTCCAACAACTTTACAAAGGACTTGGTGCTTCTTAGTTGCCGTACTTTTTTCTGTCCTCGAGCTACTTGGCTAAATAAGGTAGCTTCAGTAACTTCATAAACTCTTGCTTCCTCATGGTGAAACTCCTGAGACTGTTGAGCTCTATGTCTCGCTTTGTCCAGCTGCCTTGCAATAGGAGCTTTGTCAGGATTTTTCTTAAGGTATTTGCTTCGTTTATTTGTGGTTTTTGCTGAGCTTTCTTTATCAAAGCGTGCTTCGTGGACTGATTTGTACGTTACTGGCACTGTCTTTCTATTAGGTTGTGGTTTAGATGTCTCCATTTGTCTAACATGGTTTGATGAAGGTCCATTCCGACGCGTATTAAAATGTTTATTTCTCTTAAGCCGGTCCTGTCGTCGGGGTTGATTTCTATGCTGGGGTACCTGCTTCTCTATATCGGCTAGGTCCTTTTCTAGAGTAGCCGTTACGGTCATTAACCGTTCTATGCTCTCAATTGGCATGAATCTGACCCGAAGTCGAAGGGCTGGGCGTAATAAAGTTATTGTCAAACATATTAATTCGCTCTCTGAACCTTGGGGAAAAATGCGATAAAAAAGGGCACGTTTTCCTAAGATGAATAACTCCGCTGATTCGGTAGTTTGAATTTTTCCATATAACTGTGCTTTACAGGACATTATAATTTCCACGCTGTCATAACGGTTAACTAATAATTGACCAAATTCCAAATACGTGATTGGATACTCTTGTAGGGGTTTAAACCAATCACGCGCTGCTCCTCTCATTTGTGCCGCTGCTGTGCAAACTTTCTCAACATCGTTGACGATGTGGTTGCGAAGAAAGTATTCTTCAAGTTCGCTCAAAAAATGCTTTGGACACTCATGAGGTTTTCCGCTAAATGTGCGACTAAATGGAACTGGATTATTGTTTCCCATTCGCTGTAAAATTTGGCTCATAGCGTTAGAGAAAATGTCTATTATTTGCGAAACGCTAGCACTATCATCTAGGTGATTTTCCTGGTTCCTGATAGAAGGGTTATATTGGGGCTCATCATTAGGAGCCGAATTGAAATGGTTGATCCTTTCAAGAGGCGATCTATTTTCTGTAAATGTGGGGTTCGTTCTCACATATTCTATACTCGCTTCACTGCGAGGGTAATTTAAATTACTTAAGTTTTCTGCCTCTGAGTAATCTAAACAACTTGAGTTCCCCGCCAGGGATGCCATGTCGCGCAGTGTCCCCCCAGCCGATAATGATAATCCGTAATAATCCGTTTAATCGGTGGTCGTTGCGTGGGGGCGGCTGTGTTCGCGGCTGCTGCCGTGTTGCCGCCGTGTCTGCGGAGGAGATTCAACTACGTGGATGTTCTAAGTCCAACGTATCTTCTTGCGCCAAATCTCTTTTACCACGCTGCAAGGGGGACCCAACTCTTGGAAAGGATCTATAGTCCCTTAGGTCGCTGATTTAAATAATGTAAAATTTAATAATTTTCGGATGCCAGCAAGGTTTTTTTTGTTTAAGCCAAAACCTGCAAAACGCCAAAAAAAAAAAAGAAAAAAAAATAATTGAATACTAATTAAGAAAAAAAAAATTTTAAAAAGACAATTTTTAGTTTTCTCCAGAATCTGAAATAAAATAGCGGCGGACGTGAACTTATTGCAACAAGCTCAGTGGTCCCCAGAAACGTGCTTGACGGGTACACGATTTCTTACTAACTTGGAAAAACACAACAAAGAAAACTAAACTAACGACGCAGAGTAGAAGAGAACAGAATTCTGCCAGTAACTGGGATCCTCGATATTATGGTGAGCAAAACACTACTATAATATACTAAAAGTTTCAACTTCTACAACTACTCTACAAATACTTAATTGCCGGTAGTCTCCTGCGTCTGCAAAGTATCCGCTAGCTGCAAGAAAATGGCCTATTCCGGAAAAGGGCAGAGGTGGGTTGACACTATGTAGCATAACCGAAAAAACACTCCACGAAACTTTTCGTAGGCGGGCAATGAGCGGTGTAATTGTTTTGGCACTAATTAAAGATAAAAATAATTAGCGCGGCGGACGAAAACGGGATTCAAAAAGGGGAAAAAATATACGAATTGGCGATAATCAGAACGGCGGAGCCAAGGACTTTTCTCGCGGTAAAATTCGAAATTTTCCGTCTTCCCGGTTGGATCGTCGTTTTTAGATCGTAACTCTATCGAGTCCAAATCGCATCTTTCTTCTTCGAGTGTCGAAGATCGTCTTTCTCCCGCCACCCCCTCGGTACCTCTCATCCCCGAAAGGGTACTGCCGAAAAAATCGATACCACCCTGACCAGTGGCGATTATATGGCGCTTCGGACAGCGCGGGCATAAATTCAGAAAATGAGCTTTTCTGGAAAATGTGCTGGAAAAAGAAAATTGAAAATGTGATCATTGGACAGAAGAAATGATGCTCTTCAAAATGACACCTCACACGACATAGTTTAATTGACAATTAAAGCTTTTTATTGAAATTAACCGTTAATTTCCTGGCTCAGTCAATTAAGACATTAATTGCTCGAATTTACAATCAAAGGATCAGAAATTAAAAGCTCTATCTGCTGAGAGAATAAGATTTTAATTTCAATTAACGATATTTGCAAAAACGCTTTAATTACCAAACTATTGTTTGGGTCACGTACAGGTCTGAAATTCTTTCAAGGGCCATAAACCATTAAAAGGGCGCCTTTGCAGGTCAAAAAAGAAGGGCAATTGTAGTGACCATGTTTTATGGCCGGAATTCCCAAGAAATTGTGAAAGTGCCTGTCCAACACTAACAAAGGAAATGCTCTTGACGAAAATAAAAAATATTGCAAACACATGTGCATTTAGGGCCTCATTGGTCTGGTTTATTTAGAAAACCGAAAAATAGAAAAAACTTCCATAAGATTAAAGCTTAAAATCCTCGAAAAATGGCTTACAGAGTTGCCACGTTTCCACACATTAACTCATATGCAAACAGAGAGGTCAGTTTGCATAACAGTTTGAATTAGAAAATTATTAGATTATACCAATAAAGATGAAGATGGAAGATGAAATTTTTATTGGCGATGATTCGTAATAGTGAGGAGGATATTGTCTATTTCATCGTCCTCACGTTTCTGCAACTTATTTGGAGGCGGAGGAGGAAACCCGACTCCAGTGAGCAGTACCTGCTTTTTCTCCTCAGCTATTTTCTTCCTTAATTCCTTTTTTTATTACTATAGAGTTTTTTTAAATACTCTGCATTTTGAAAAATATTTTTCGGGCTCCCAGCATTAAAATCCCTTTCTATCTGCTTCCACGCGTCTTGTCTTCCCTTTTGTGCAATAAAGCTCTCTCTGTTTTCTTACCTTCCAAGATTTGCTAATATTTTTGGCTTATTAAAGTAAATAAAAACGCTTTTTCAACAGAGGTAAATAAAATATTCAGCTGACAAGGTCTTTTAACATTGGCTAAAATATATACCTACCCTCCAGAAACCCATCATAAACCCCAGAAACCTCATTGCTGGACCTAAAGTGTATCCAGATGTGACAAAATGTATGATGTAGGAAAGTATAACTTTAACAACGCGCGGTAAATAGACAAATCTGCTATGTTGCCAAGTGTTTATGAAGCTTACGTAAGCCGGCCTATCTTTTCTACGGAGAATAGAAATTGCTTTTTAAGCCGGCTTTTCTTTCAAAGCCGGCTCAACTTTAAGCCGGCTTTCTACAAAACGGAACTTACGGGCATAAGTGTGTCAAAGCCTCACTGATGAGCCGTAAACGGCGAAACTAGTCTGTGGATGGACACAGTTAGAGCTTGCGAAATGATAGTATCAGTCGTTTTAAAAGGTCGAAAACAGCGTTTTCATAGTACCGACGGCAAAATCGATTTCTGTATTTTACAGTAATCTGCATCATTTTTTCCTTAGACCGGGCATTGACGTTGAAACTGGACGGGTGTAATCTCGTTAGTTCAACAAACGGACACGGATGGCGCCACCGGGAACCTTCTCTCGGTACTGCCATGAAGCGTGTCTTGACCATTTCGACATTTCGGAAGCTCTAAGTGTGTCAAAGCCTCACTGATGAGCCGTAAACGGCGAAACTAGTCTGTGGATGGACACAGTTAGAGCTTGCGAAATGATGGTATCAGTCGTTTTAAAAGGTCGAAAACAGCGTTTTCTTAGTACCGACGGCTAAAAATCGATTTCTGTATTTTACAGTAATCTGCATCAAACTAAGAATTGTCTTTTTTATTTTTTTTTCTTCCTTAATTACTATTCAATTAGTTTTCTTTTTGGCATTTTGCAGGTTGTGTGTTAAACAATAAAACCTTGCTGGCATCCCGAAAGATATTAAATTTTATATTATTTAAATCAGCGACCTAAGGGACAATAGATCCTTTCCAAGAGTTGGGTTCCCCTTGCAGCGTGGTAAAAGAGATTTGATACACGAAGATACGTTGGACTTAGAACATCCACGTAGTCGAATCTCCGCAGATACAGCGGCAACACGGCAGCAACCGCGAGCACAGCCGCCCCCACGCAACCACCGATTAAACGGATTATTACGGATTATCATTAGCGGGGGGACACCGGCGCGACAATAGTATATCACATTTACTACGGTAGTAAATTAGGGAGTAAACGTAGCAATTTTTGCCTTCCCATACCTGCCAATGGATTACGGGATTACGCTATGAAACTTGACTTCCAACCTAACAAAAACCTAAAACAATCGAGACAATCAACATCCGGTCCGATTTTAAGTTGTTATGATGCTTGTATCACGTGAGCTGACGACAATGTTACGTCATGGGAACCTTAAGAGTGCCGGCCAGAAAAAAAAGGACCAATTTGACGGAAATATCGCCGTTGGCTCTGTCCATTCCTTCTAGGTCATTGGATATAATAAAAGGTAACGATACAAAATAATATATGCAATATCGAAAACAAATATATCGATATCTAACGAACTTATCTACTCCATACTCAATGTCAGAATTGTCAGATGACAGTCGTAAACAGCGTTTTGTTTTGTTTGGTTTGATATTGTTTTAGTTCTTGTAGAAGAAACATTTTATAATTTGAGGGATGTTTGTCGAATTTTTGTAAGAAAAACCTAAGAAATCTGGAATTTTGAAGTCACAAAAGTTGCGAAATAAACACGTCCCGAAGAGGTTTCAGCTTCGTGTCTTGGTGAGTACTTTCCGTAGTCAATTTCCACTGTTTGGTCAACAAACTTTAGCAAAAATAGTAATAGACATGAAAAATGCAACAGATGAAAAAGAAAATTACATTTAATTTTATAAATTAAACAAGAAATACAAATACAATACAAGGTGACATTATTAAGTGCAGTGCATAGTGCTACATGAGGGATGAAAATAGGAATGATATGAAAATAGATCATATACACTTTTTCGAAATCTATTCTTTTTGAAATACAGGGTGTTTTGAAATGGCTTCATATTATTTTATTGAAAAAACGTACACTGTGTTCAGAAAAATCAGTTTTGAATTTCCCATCTAATAAGAAGCAAAACATAAATAAATAAATAGCCGTGTATTCCAACAGGCGTAAGCCCAGTTATAGGATAGAAATAATATACTACAGAAAGACTAAAAATATAGAAATCACAGTAACAGTCAAAAAAAAGTTTAGCAGTTGAGTTGCATAACAGACCCATTGGTGGATAAAACAATAATCATTAAATACCAGCCCAACATACAAAATTACTAGGTATATGGAAGGAATGTATAAATTAGCTAAAACTGCAGCTTGCCTCAAAACGAAAGCTATGAAAATGTATGTAAACTTGTTCGTAAATAGTGTTGTAATTGTGGCTCATTAGTTGGGGGCTCCCAGCATTAGTTGGGGGCTCTGGTACATTATGTTAGACCTAGATCAATGTTTGGGTTTGGCTTGTGAAATTGGAATATAGATTCCGCCCCAGTAACCACAAACAATCAATATGGCCCAACACAGATTGAAAATGAACTTTAACTATTGCACCACTGCCGAGAGATGACTCTTTGAACCGACTCTGAAATAGAAACATGATCGATTACTCATTCTGGGTAAGTACCATCTTCCCTATACACGAGGTACTTCAGAAATCTTCTTTGCACTGACTCAATAGCCACATCATAACAGCCTTAGATGCGAGCCCACAGTGTTGAACAATACTCCAACCTGGATCTGAGAAATGTACAGTATAACACCTTGATAATAGACGTACCACAGAAGCACTTGCAGCTTCTGATCACAAATCTCAGTGTTTGGACGCAGAAGGATCTATCTGCATGATGTGAAATATGAGGTAAATTGGCTTTTGAAAGATCCCTGGTGCAATCACATCTGTTGAGGACATGCCCTCAATATTATAGCTAAGAATTGAACCAATTGACTAACCCTATAATAGCTAGTTACAAAACATTTACCTACCTTGAGATACGACCATTCTCTCGATTCTGCTCGTATTATTTTAAATACTTAATTAAATATGTATTTGGAAACTAAGAAGTTTTTGACAAAAGAGTATACAAGTTTCTTGTATTACTTTGACTTCTTTTATCGCCTGGTACTATGCATTGCACTTTTTCCAATTTTACCCTGGGTGTGGGCGGGTGTTTCGTGTTTTAAATTGGAAAATTTTCTTTGACAGCTTTTGAGTTTGAATTATCTATTAATATGCAGAATTCAATTAAAAAAGTTGTTCCAATCGATTTCAGTTCAGTCTTTGAATTCAAGAACTTTATGTAAAATCTGACTATGCCACTAAATTCTACATAGAAAATTCTCTAAGAAATTTTCTATTTTTTTTGTAAAAGTCATTTTCAGTTTTTCAATAACCCCATTAGTGTGCAGCAAAGTTCTACTTTTCAAAAATACTCGAAACATTTTAAACTAGTGAAGCCTGAGTCTGTTGCGTTTGGCCGAGCTTTTTCCATTTCTTGAGCTTTTTCTACTCTTTATTATTCAAGTATTTTCCAGTATTTTTTTTTGTAACGGATATCGGATACATGGTATTTCATCCAAAAATTGGACATTTGGATCACTACTACAAGACAATATTACTACTTGGCTAGGTACAGTACTACCTGATTTTATTAACTGCATAACTGCCTAAACAAACTAGAGTCATATATGTATCTGCAAAGTATTACATTTAAGAATAAATAAAGCAATAATTTGTTTTCTTTTTTTGTTTGAATAAATTTTGAGAAGTAGAGAACATATATTAACCATTGTCACAACATTTGACATACTTAAAGCTAAAGTAAATCTCAACAATTCACTCTTCACTCTAAAGGGCCTGATGTCTCTCACAATCTCGTTCAAACCTCAGTGTAGGTACAAATAACTTATATACCAGGATAGTTTTTTCCAGGGTAAAACTTGTTTAAAACGCTTCTAATTTTAAGTCGCTGTGTAATACAAAACTATATCTTAATTTTTACAGTTTTATTTATTTATTTATTATTATTCAGTACAATAGGAATTTGATTGCCAAACTAGTTTTATAATGTAACGGATCTTGTGCGATTAACAAAACTCTTTAACAGTGCACCACAAGAAAATTAATTGTTTGAGACGTGCCTAAGAATAATTTTCTCACTACAGGAAAAAGGAGTCATTTTAGTAAAAAAAGTGAAATTTCTCAATTAAATTGTAACAATAAGAATAGTTCTTATTTTTTCCTAATCGCAATTTCGCCACACCGTAACTAAAACAATGGTGTTTTGTCATGAGTTATCAATAGCGCATAAGGCAATTTTTATCTTTTATTACCTTTGTTCGAAAATGACCACTCAGCAATCAATTCAAATCGAAGAAACGGCCTATCAGTGGAATTTAACGACAAGATTAATTCGCGTTCTTGTTGTTACCAGGCCAATAGTTTTGTGCTATACAGGGTCATATATCAAGTAACTGCAGACCCTGCATTTACCCCTAAATACTGATCGTGTATTTAGCTTGATTTTTGCCATATACATATAAGGCTTTTTCTGATTGCAATATTTACTAGTTTAAATTATTTTGAAGTAAATATGGCGGCGGGGCAATTATTGCCAGTAGCCGGCGTTAAAAATTGCATGATGTGGCAACGTTGCATACTCCATTAACCAATCAGATTCAGCTCAAAGCAGTGTTGTCAACTCATATGCGAGTTGAGCCAGTTACGACCACATTGCCTTTGGCCGTGGTAGTTCAACTTGGACACAGTTGCTACAAGACCTACTTCGTACGTGTTGGTGCATTCTGAGTTCTTAGTTTAGTGGGAGTGTCTCATATTTGCATAAAATCGGTAAGATTTAGATTCATTCATAAAACTGGGAAATAATTATATGTAAAATAACAAGTGTATTGACAATTAGGGATAGTTTTAGGTCAATATGCTTGAATGAAATTTGAGTTGACACAAGCACTTTTTTTTCCATGAATTTTACTCTGATAACAATTGTTTTCTAATGATGAAATATTTGTTCGATCTTGTCTCTAAGGCAGTGAATTAAATTATCATTGTAATTCAAAGTGACAATAACCATAATAATAATCGCTTTTATTTAGAAGGGTGCGCGTAACTTACAGGATGTACATATACATAACCTGCACACATTTGGAGTCAATGGCGAAGATATATTCCAATAGGTGTTTATGATTTTTTATGCCGGTAACAACGCATTCAAATCTGAAACGTAACTTGTTACATGCGATTGATCCCAAATTTAAGCTGCTCTTGGTTAGAATGTTCTCTTAACGTTTTTTGGTTCCTTACTACAGTTAACTTCCTATAACTACAGTTTTAACGTGTAGTGCAGTTTTACCTAAAATGTAGTTAACTCTTGCATATGTGTTCTTTGTGTTACATCCAGCATATAAACTTAAATGAATTTGTAGGAAAAGCGAACAGGGTATCTCCAGGGTTGGGTCAGTAAAATACATGATGTATTTTACTTGTAATTTACATGTAGAAAGCTACATATTTTACGTCAAAACATTTTACGAATTTTCTACATAGACGTAGAATACTAAAAAAAATCATCTGACAAAGAACTCTAATCTTTCTTTATAAGCATGTACATACTATATATTAAGTTGTAACTAAAAACAAACAAAAAATGCAGAGATCCTTATCAAATTTAAAATAAAAACATACTTAATACTGTAATGCTAATCCTAAATAAATTAGTAGCTGCATTTTTATTTACAACATTATTAAGTTATGCAAAAATATTAATATTCATTGGATTTATTGGAGTCGCACATTTTTAAGTAATAATAGTTATGGAACTTTATATTAGGATATAGTACTTTGAGCTTTTATGAGTTGTGAAAAAAGTCCATGTTCTTTAAAAACAAAATATCTGCCACAAGAAATATTAATTCAATTAACATTTGGTGGCAATTGAAATTCAAAAAAATTGTTTCTAGCAAATTTTTAGTACCGAAGGAAAATTTTAGTTACAATTTACCTAAAAGAGGGCGTGGCACCTCAAAAAAATTTTGCTATTTGTAACCCTATTTCTCTCTCGCTGGTATCTATGAAAGTTTTTTCATAATCCTCGATTCTATCTACCTATTTCTAAAAAATAAAATGCAAGCGGTAGTTGGGAACTTGCTGATTACATTTTATACTGAACAGGTTAGTGAATCGTGAATCACCAATAGCTGATTTAAGAAAAAATTATTAAGAATATTTTCTTAATCTAAGAGACTAAATGTGTTATGAATTCCTTTAAAAGGGGTAGAAATTATAGAGACCAGACATAGGTAAAACGCCCTGTATTTTCCAAGTACAGCTTTTCCCTATTTGTTTTCAAATCTATGTTTTTTACTATTAATAATTCACTTTCGTTTTAGTATTGGAACGCTAACAATCTAATACCCATCATGGAACCCAGTGGTAATTCAGAGAACAAAGATGAAATTCCAGGCACCAGCCAAAGTGCAGAGTCTCAGGCTAAAGACAAACTATTTGATCCCTCCATCGATATGCTTGTCAATGACTTTGACGATGAAAGAACACTGGAAGAAGAAGAGGCTCTAGCCGCTGACGAGGCGGCTGAAGATCCATCTACGGAATTGTCCAATTTGGAACGGGTAAAAGTAATATCCATTATTTCCTCGTTCGATATTTAGTGACAATTAATTTCAATTTAGGAAGGAAACATGCCATTAGAGGAACTTTTGATTCTCTATGGGTATAACAAAACACAGACCTCAGACACTTCTTCAGAGTCCGAAGATGATGAAGAACCACAGCAACAGATGGAGCTGGACGAAATATGCGAACCCGCATTTGAAAAGAATGATGGTCCAACACCCGTTAAGCAGTCGAAGCTAAGCCTTCTCTATGAACCTATTGCCGAGGAAGCCGATGATTCGAGAAACTTGGCCTGTATGTAGACTTCATTTCTTATTTAAGTTTAAGCCTTGATGTATAATCTTAGTTTTGATAAAAATCTTTATTCGGATTTTTTTTAGCTGTTTCAAGGATAAGTGAAGACGAAGAAGAAGACGGGGACTCTAATGCCGAAGAAGAGGAATATCAGAAATTTCCTACCGGGATTCATGTAAGTAAAAAGTGAAATTTTTAACTTATTTTGGGTTGTGTACCTAAAGTGGATCTAAATTTTATTCCCTGAAAGCTTTAAGATTTACTGAAAAGGCACTTTAGCACACATTCTCTCTTATTCTTTACTTTTTATTGGACTAAAGAAGCCTAAAGGCTATTGGATGTGACAATGAACAGTGTCATTTGTTTTGGTGGCCTATAGATTGGCATATCGGGAACTATAAAAGCTTTAAGTTGACTTTAAGAAACATAAATTAGACATTTTATTGCAGATATTATATAACATTCAGAATAATAATAAATATTATTTTTAGGGCTGCCTGATAACGCGCGTTATGTAATAAATAAATTTTTGCAGTTTCTATTTGAAGGAATTTGGTCAACTCGTTTTTAAAAGCTTTTTGTAAGTCTCTTTCGAACATTTAGTTGTCAATATAATGTGTACTAAATGGAAAAAATTATTATTTTGCAGGTAAAACAAATTATATGCTATTGATATGTATCAATAATCGTTTGGAACATGTAAAACAATTATATTACTTAGGTCAACTTAAAAACAAATCTGTTACATTTCCATATCAATTTTTTTATACAACGAATATTCCTTCCGAACATTTAGTTGTTAGGGCTTGTATTTGCACCCTTTCCAGACGGTTTATGTGAGATTGGTAAACTGGAGACCAGACGATAGACGCGTACTCCAGCACACTCCTTACCAGACAATTATACCCTAACCCTAACATTATAAAACTCCTTGACCTCTCCCTATCAATATGTTTCTTAAAATTTAGTTCACGATCGAAAGTTTCACCCATGTCGTTAGAAGTTGTCACAGATTCAAGAGACACTACAGGCGATTGTGTTTTACAAAACTTCATAATTTTACATTTGTTCACATTTAGATCCAGCAAATTCTTTGTACACCAATCGAGAACGTATTGTATGATTATACAGTCCGCCTGAGTTTTTACATTACGCCTTACTTTGTCCATGGCACACGCTGTCGAAAGCCTTGGAGAAGTCAGTGTAGACTGAATTCACCTGACCCCCCCCCCCCCCCTCCAGGACGTGCGTCAAGGAATCCTAAGTCGCTAGGTTCGTTGTAATTGATCTTCCCTAGCAGCAACTATCGAGTACCCAATCGTACATCAATCGAGAACCTGTTGTATCATTATACAGTCCGCCTGAGTTTTTACATTACCCCTTACTTTATCCATGGCACACACTGTCGAAAGCCTTGGAGAAGTCAGTGTAGACTGAGTTCACCTAACCCCCCCCCCCCCCCCCCTCCAGGACGTGCGTCAAGAAATCCTAAGTCGCTAGGTTCGTTGTAATTGATCTTCCCTCGCAGAAAGCGTTCCGTTTAACGGCGACCGCTCGCCGGAAGGCCCCGCTTGTCATCCGTCGCTATGGATTTCTGAGTACAGAGTAGGGAGATACCCCTGTACAGAAGCGTGGACTGCTTCCATTTAGTTGTCCATTTAGTACAGAGTAGGGAGATACCCCTGTACAGAATCGTGGACTGCTTCCATTTAGTTGGAAATACTCATTCGTCTTTGAAATATACTGTTTAGAGGAGAAGAAAGGGTGCCCACACAAGATCGGAGAAACAGCGGAAAAAGGCCATCAGGACCGGCACTGTAGCAAGTGCGCCGTGCGTGTAGACCGCTCAGCGTACTGGACACCGACTCAGAACAAAAAGCTGGGCAACTGAACCATTGAAGGGCCAGATCAGTATGACCCAGAGAAGCATTAACAACACCGAGCACGATGAGCCTTGTATCACAACTGAAAATGCCTTCCGAATGCTTCTGCTATCTCTTCCGCAGAACTCAACTCTCTTCCATCGTATTGCATGTTGATAGGCAGTCCATTGTTTTTATGCAAGCTATTGATATATGACCAAAAGTGCTTTATGTAGTAGGAAATTTCATGTTCCATGTTGGAAACATATAGCAGGTAAAATAGGTCTATTTGGTACTTATCCTTGCATCGTACATTTGATTTACGATCGTAATCTACTTGAAAACCGGTGTTCTTAAATACTTTGTAAAGACGATTCTTTTTATTGACCATTTTCTTGAGTTCGAGGCTGGACCATCTAGGGTATTTACCACCCGCAACCAATTTGGTTGGCACAAATTTGTCGGTCACAGTCCATGTGAGTCCGTAGAATCTGTCAATCGCCTCATCCACACTCTCAAGAGCAGAAATAAAACACCAGTCCTCCGTTCCGAAGCGCTCGTTGATCTCTCAGAGTAGGCCCTGTGGAACAAGTGAACCCTCACGTGACTCTTTGGTGATCGCAAGGTGCAGGAACCAATGCAAAACTGGACGTCCAGTGCCGGGTGGAAAGTGTTCAGCCTGCAACAACAGAAAATTCAGGCGATCTGGATATTGATAAGCTGAGAAAGTAGACAGCCGGAATCAAGTCGAGTATTCGGCCTAGGCGATTCCTGATGTTATTAATCTGTTTAAGCTTCAAATAGTATACAGCCGCACCGCCATATCCAGAAGAAACCAACATCCGGTCGTCCAGGTCCCAATCTATTGTTGGAAAGTTAAAGTCACCTGCAACGAGCATCTGAGCTCTGGGATTATCATTTCTCATCATCTCAACAGACTCAACAAAAGAAGTGTATGCATCAGGCGGACTATTCGGGCAGAAGTAAACCGCGCCCAGAATAAGAGTATTATCATTGTCGCAAACCTTACTCCTCAGCTCCTCCGCCTAAAGTGAAGCTGAGGTACGGAGCACTCTAGACTCGAGCACATCCGAAGAGGCAATCAGAACACCCCCACCCCTGGTTCGATTGGTCCCCTCGCAGTCCCTGTCTTGTCTATAAACTCTATAATTTGGAGGGAATAGTTCGTTGCTATTAATGTTCTGGAACAGCCAAGACTCGGTGAGAACAATAAAGTCGTATTTTGTCGCTCTCACAGCATTCAGTGTTTCGACGACGTATTTAGTTCTTAGGCTCCGCACGTTCTGATATTACAAAGATTTAATACGACCATATTGGTCATTCCAGATCCAATTACACTTTTTTTATATTTATTATGAGTCATACCACTTTAAAAATCAGCATCAGGTGAATCAATTACCTTTACCCTTCTAATATTATTATTTAAGTTGCCATTTTTATTACGTAGTTTATTAATAAATAAAATGCACAGATATGCTTTAGTTAAAATTTCAATATGTGTAATATTTACGAAAAAATCAAGCGGCTTTTCCAAGCCACTTCACCGCCATTTAACTGACGGTGTATCGCTGAGAGAATGGTGTATCGCAAAGACTCCAGTGGTCATGCTCAAATTTGGGCAACCATATAAAATTGTTGCAGGGCATCATTTGAGTGTATACGTTGTGTGTATCATCAACAACCATAAAGGTATCGTCACACCTGACTGGGAGTCTGAACAGTCTGATTCGGTTGTTTTCCAGTTAATATTAAGCATTCCAGATCCACTTGCTGCATTTGCACTTAGCATGAGGTGCAGATCCACTTGTACTCTTTATCCTAATAATTACTAAGGTCACTGGAAAGATCTTCACTGTCAGAGGAATCAGTTTCATCAACGTTTATGATAAATGGAGCGACGGAATCAACGTCATCCGCACCCATATATTTTCGTCAGTGCATTTTAATTTAATTATCTGCGTGTTTGATGAAATTTCGCCACTTTTTCTTGGTGCACTGCTGGATTGCTGCCTGCCATACGTTTTTGACTTTACTAATTGAACTAATACTACAGTCAAGTTAAAAATGAACAAGTTTGTTGTAAAAGTTTTTGCAGTCAGCCCAAGCCAATCCAGTTGGATTTTGTTGACAGTTATAAGTTGGTAATCTCAATATTTCATGTCCTTCAGCCTTTGAAAGCTCATCTGCTTCATATTTCATACATTCAGGGCTACATGTGATTTTATTAAGTCCAAAAATTGTTTTTTTACACATTTAAAAAAAAATCTCCATTCATGGTCTTCTGATAATCCCGATCATTTATGTTGGTGTCTCCATCACATCCAACATTTACAATGGTGAACTTTTTGCTTTCTTGTTTGAATTTAGATGGAACTTACTGTCTAACTGGGCTCCCATTTTGGTATAGCCATGTTTCATAAAAAAAAAGAATTTAATATA
Source organism: Taphrorychus bicolor (assembly GCA_951812265.1). Classification (NCBI taxonomy): domain Eukaryota; kingdom Metazoa; phylum Arthropoda; class Insecta; order Coleoptera; family Curculionidae; genus Taphrorychus; species Taphrorychus bicolor. The sequence continues at coordinate 7,307,817 of OX638307.1, forward strand.
ATTTTGTTATAATAATTGAAGGTACCTGCAGCAATATCTTATTTTTCCAATGTACAATCTGTTGACGTTCTATGATAATTTTCGTTCTATCGATTTTTTTGAATTAATATCCAATAGACTATTATTCTATAAGAGAGTTGTGTGAAAGTCCACTTATTGTTTGACATATTCATGGATAACTGGGATAATCAAATGTTCATTCTTCTTGATCTTTTAAAATATAAAATATTTCAATTGTTCCTTGAAGGAGTAATTTGAATGCTGGACAATGGTTTTTCGTTTTGTCTTAATCCTGTCTGTCAGTGGTAATTTCGTTTTTTCATGTCAAGCAGTTTGCTTAGGGTCCTCATGCAAAGCTCCTACTGGAGTTATCATATTCTTTTAAAGATTCCGTGTAGCAACGGAAAGTCGCGTTGCACTCGCGGGCGCTGAAATTTACCGTAACAAATCGACCAACAAATAGCTATGTAGTTAGATATATAGATATTTTATATGTCCCGTGTCGATCACCGTTCTCTAGTTTTTACATCATTGGAGGACCCACGAGTTGTTTGGAAGATATTTACGGTTCTGCACTAGACTTCGTCTTGGTTCGTCTTCCTGATACCAACAGCATGCGAAAAAAAATGTGTGAAGAATTGTCAATTATGGAAAATTTCAAGGCGCCAAATATTTTATATGGAGGACAACTTGTATTTTACTGTATTCTGGAACATGTCGAAGTGAATTGATGTTAATCATAAATACCCGTTTTTAGTAACTAGAAAAGTATAGTATTGCGCTAACATACCCTCCCCTTGTAAGGCTATTTTTCAATCACAACAAAGGTGACATAATTCTACTTACAAGCTACCAATCGAGACATTGTCTGGATTTGTAGATGGGGAACTCGTATAGCTTTGGCGTCGGCCCCTCCCTTTCTGGAACAATATGTGTCAGTTGATGTTAATCATGAAAAACCGTTTTTATTAACTAAAAAAGTGTGTTGTATTGTAGAGCAACGGGATACCATTCACTGAAGGACATTTATAGCCTTAATCAACATTAAACTTTACTTTTGCAATTTATTCCAACATTACTTCTGGATTTCTCTTGATTTCCTTGGTTTCCTCTTCCTTCGCGTGTCTTCCTGGGCTGGTATTGGCAGTACGCCCTGTTTAAAATGTTAGATAGAAAATTTGTTTCGGAAATTATGCTATTTTTCCAAAATATGTCCAGAAGCCAAGGATAGAACATAGGCGTTTATGTCATCTTTTAAATAATTATTTGTCATATTCACTTACGACGGAGTCACTGGTCCCTAGTCTCTTCTCTGGCAATTTTTTGCTCATGTCATTCAGCTATTACAATATCCTATACACAATATCCCTAGACATGTTTGGTCTGATTGGTGCTCTATAGCTGAATAAACTGTCGTTAATTTGATATCCGTTTTTTTAATTTTCATTTCCACATACAAAAATATACGTAATTTGGGTGAAAGTGGTCAGACGTAGGTTTTATTAGTAAAATGGCATCTAACTGGACTTAATTTTCCTGTTGATATAGTTCTCTGTATATTCCATTCGATTTCAGAGAGAGAGAAAGAGTAGCAATTCAATTATGTTATGAAAGTTATTAGTGTGCTAACCGAACCGCCCAACTATTCAACCAGAATCATGCAAACAATGAAGTGCAACGCAAGTACATTTTAGAATTATTAGTTCTGTAGTTGATACAAAAAGTAGAGCTGAAAACTTCCCAGAAATGAAGCAATCGAAGACGCAATTTTAGTACAAGTTCATCTGGATCCTATGCTAAGTATTCGTCAATTGGATACTGTAACTGTAGTTAGAGTCGACGTACGATTTAAAGCGTATTAAAGACGTATCATTTCCATTCATTTAAAATCAACTTAGAATTGAATGAGGATCGATTTGACCATCGTTTGCAATTTTGCGATACTATAAGTATACGAGCAATTGGAAATATGTATTATCTATTCAATATCTTTTTCTCTGACAATGTTCTTTTTTTCTAAACAGTATAGTGTATTGTCATAACCGTCTTTATTGGTCAGATAAAAATTCCAGGATTTCCAAGAGGTTCATAATCAATAATCACAAAAATTAAATTTTTTCATTTTCAACTTTGGGCTGGTATCTACAGCGATCATCTAGTTGGCCATTTTTTTACCTGGAAATATTTTTAGTGATAGGTACTTACAATTATTACAAGATGTAGTTGTTCCGGCATTAACAGAAATAATAGAAAATGATAAAAATTACATTGAAGACCAGTTGGTATTCCAGCAGGATGATGGCTCCGCTCCATTACACATTACGTGTTAGAGAGTATATAAATGAACAGTAGTTGAATTGGAAAGAGGATTGAACGGCTCCCACGATTACCAGATTTACCACCTTTGGATTTTTTTCTTTGAAGTCACTTAAAAAGCAAAATTTATACAACCTAACAGGATTTTTTTAGAAGACCTTCGACAAAGGATAATAAACGCTTTGAGGTTTGTGTTACTGTCTAGGTATTGGTGGTCGTCATTTCGAATACTTAGTTGTCTAATACGTAAATAGCTAAAAATTGTTAAGTTTGTTAATGTTATTTTTATCACAGTCATTTCGTCACATTATTAATTCATATCAGATGATACACCTTTTGAAATAATTTTTTCAAATTTTTTGAAAATTGCTAAATTAAATATACTAATTTATCTAGAGATTCAATCAGCCAAACTGAGTATAGTTATAAAGAAAGTCGAAAGATCTTTCAAACAAGGTACTACTCGACACTATTTTCCATATGAGATTTAAGGGCTTTAACTCACCGCGGCTAGTGGGTGAAAGAAGTGAATATAGGTGTACAATGAATGTGTCCTCCTCGAATATAAAGTTTACATGTTTGAGCATCTTTTTTTTTATTTCAATTTCTAATTACGCGAATATGCCTTTGTTTCGTTTTCCGATGCGCCACTCAGTAAATTACAGACTGAAACTCAAGAACACTCTCATTGGTTTTAACTTAATCGGTTGATATTACTGTACTTCTCTCTGAAACAAGATTTTTACCACACAAAACAAATACAATGATATCTACATTATGTTCTTGTGATAACATTTTTTTTCTAAAAATGACTATTCAGTACATAACAATTAATATTGAAGTATCCTCTAAACATTTTATTGACTTGAATGATGGCTAAGTCAACCTAATCTTCAGTTAAAAAAGACAGTTGCGTTGTGAATTACTTCACTAATACATTATAATGGCAATATTATAGTAGGATAAAGAATGGACCTCACTTGTTGCAAAATGCATCGTATATTTTTAGAATATCATGGTAGGCAGTGAATACCAAGCTCAAGTACCCGAAGGCCTAACAAACTACGAGGAAGATCCTGCGAATGACTCTGAAGACAAGCTTTTATGGAAACCGCCAGAGGCTCCACATACCAAAGAGGTAGAGGAATATCTTCTGAAAGCCCAAGATTCGTTACAATCTACCATTCCTAAAGGGAATACGCTCAGAGACGACGAGGAAGCACTTTATATTTTAAAGGAATGTGGTGAGTATCGGTTAAGTTTGCGGAATCTTTGTTGGGTTTATCTTTATACTTCTGTGTTTATACAGGATGGTACGTCCAAATTCCATTAAACAGAATTGTGTGTCCAAATTAAGAGAGTGATTTTATGCATGATTAAAAAAAGCATATGAACATAGTTTCGTTTTAGCTTTCTATCCAAAATACAAGGTGATAAAAAAGGGTCCGTTTTTTTTTGTTTCTTTTTTTTTGAATAAGTCAGGAATTGGTTTAAATATTTTTTATAAAATTTGGTGTGTTAAATTAGGTGTGGAATCAGACCTTTTGAGAAGAAACCTATTTTAAATGCAGCCAGTTTGAATAAAAAAATATAATTCCCCCTGCTGTTCTAAAAATAAAAATTATAATCTTACTACTTATTTTTGACAAAAAAAGATCTCTGCTGTAGTTCGTCATAATGAAGCCGTTCTACAAATGGTGTTAAAATTTCATTTCTACAGCGCTCAGTGTTTCTTAAACGCAGTAAACAATTAAACTACTCTAATTCAACAAATCCCACTGTTAACATACCTTCAAAAAACATTGGTCCAATAATCCTTCTTCTGCTTATTCCTGCTCAGACTCCTACCTTATTAAGTTGTCAGGATTCTTCAATAATACCATGTGGAATTTTTGATGCCCAAAGTCTCATGTTCTGCGAGTTGATGTATCCAGACAGATAGACCCAGAATTTATCACTGAAGAATGTTTTTCCAGAATGTCATTATTGTCAGCAATATTATGTACAAAACACTGGTAAATGTTTAAGTCTTCTAGGATAATCTGCAGATAGTAATTCCTGCAGAGTTTATATGATGCCATATGAGTATTTATGAAGATCTTTTCGTGCAAGTTGTTGGCCTGTGCCTATGGAAAGATCCCTTTGTTGAGACACATGGCGAAGAGATTTTTTTTTGATCCTCCCGTATTAATTGTTCTGCAGCCCTCTGAACTCCTCTTGCATTCTTTTCGTAGGGCGCCCACTTCCCTCTTTACGTAAAACGCTTCCAGTTTCTCGAAACAGATCCACAGTTCTAACGAGAGTATTCTTAAATTCGTTATAGTCAATTGGACAATTGAAAGCATTACAAAACTTCCAGGCAGGGCTGAATACAGTAGGTTGAATTTTTTTCGTATCATTCAAAACAATTAGTATCGGTATTTTTCAAATTAAATGCAAAATTTTATTTAATGCCTTCATTTAGTAGTCTGCAACTTAACCATTGATTAGCGATAACGGTAATCAACAGTTTATTGTTTGTTATTTCTTTTGACATTATTTTTAGATTGTGACAGTTTTGGTTTTTTATACATTGTGATCAATTTTTTTTTTTCAACCTCCATTTGGAATAGCGAGCTAAAACAGACCTATGTTGATACGAACATTTCTTCTCAAAATCATGCCAGATTCACTCCCTTAAATATGGACATATTTTAAAACAGCCTGTAAAATATTAAGGTTACGATACTGAAGAGGCATTGCGTAAGTTCGAAATAAAAGGGCCCTCGGCACCAGACGTCTGCAATGGACACGATAAGTGGTCTGAAGAAGAATGTCGCAACTTCGAGTCCGGAGTGAGGGCCTTTGGCAAGGATTTCCTGCAAATTCAGCAGAATAAGGTAAATGATTAACATTCAGTGCTTTGTGGGTTTAACGTGGGATTGCCTCTTGGAATTTTATCTTGCGGATCTTCAGCTTTTTTCTATACCTGATTGTGTATGTACATAAACGGGGAGGATGTCTTCCAGTTTTAAGTCGCATTAGAGTCGTGCAAGATAAAGTTTCAGAGTAAAACGCCAGTAGCTTTGTCTCGTCTTTTCTAACTAAATTTTGTACATTAAAATAATAACTATATTAATAGTCATTTTGAGATAATTGTTTGTACCGTCTGATCAATCAAAGTTCGAACCGATTTAACAAAAAAAAGCCTGTCATAGTCTGTGTTAGTGTTATTAAAAGACAGTATTGTGTTTAGTTTGTCTGAAATATATTTATTTTGTTCAAGGTTCATGTGGTTTGATTGTACTGTGTTTGTAACGCTTAAGTGCCACTAACTTATTCCTATTGTGCCTTAAAAGTAATGTTGAATATGTCTTTTTTTTTTAGTTCAGTTATTATAGTTGGGAATGATAGTGAAACAATTGACATAATTCACGTCGTCATCTCATTTCTTGCTGAGATTTTCTTTTGTACTATCACTGGTATTCCCGAAAGTTAATGTGAAAATATTGATTTTCTTAATCGCAGAAAAGTCAATTTTTCTCTCGATGAGACTGATAGAAATCCAAGGTCGAAAATATTGAAGGCAGCTCTCTCAAATAGTTATAAATAATTGATTTTCTGATTATACTTAACTCAAGATAAGTGATGTAACGAAGAAAAGTTTAACGCGCTGTGAACATTATTACTTACTCTTTTAAATTTACAGTTGTTTTACGACATTCGTTATATTAACGACAAAAGTAGGAAAGTAAGCTATATAAAAGTAAGTTATATGTATTTTGGAACCTGTCGGTGGTAAATTTTAAACGTGTTTGTGTAACGTATCGAAAGTGATTTATTTTCAGTTTTTATGCAAAGAACAATTGTTTTATCTTACTATCTAACATACTGACACCACATTTACTAAAGCCCAGTGTTTTTAGCAATTTGTTTTTTTTATAAATCTAAAACAATTTTTTTTTTCAAGAAACACATGAAAAAAAGTAAAAAGTTTGTATCTCGTATTTCCAGTTTCCAGTCTTATGTGGTATACTTGATGTTAAATTTATTAGCTTTGCTGTGGTATACTAGCCCTGTTCTTCTGCTAATGCTTCAACAATTTCTTGTTGTGTTTCTGGAGGCCATTTGCGACTGCTAATTAATCCCATACATGTTCAATAGGATTCATGTCTGGGCTTCTAGCAGGCCACTCTAAAATTATGATAGGTACGAACAGTTTGTAAGAAATTATGCAATATTTGCGCTCTCTGAGGTCGGTTATTATCATACACTAAAATAAAATTGTGACCGTCTGTTTCGACAAATAATGAAATTAATAAAGTTTAAATTTAAATTAATAAAATAATTTAAATTAATAAATTAAAAAAAATAATAATAATCACATTCCTGTACAATCTAGCTTCTACCCTCACTATTGCTTTCGATTTTCTTGTTACGTCAGCTGAAAAAAACCCAAAATACTTGAAATTTGTTGAAAGGAGGGACAACTTTTGCCGTCATTATTGAAGACCTAATTTTACCTTTCAAAATGGAGGTGATTTCCCCTTTTTTTTAAAGATAGTGGGTATCAAGTGATGTCTCAATCAAAATGGTTCCTGATTTCTATATAGTGCCGATATCTTTTCGATATTTCACCAACTGGACTTTACGTCGGTTCGTTGATATGTGACACTCATAATTAACACAACTAACTTTATTTGCCAACCAAAACAATTTCACTCAATAATACATACACGCGACAATGCTAAATGCTAGCTACCACTAATTACTATTCATCATTTATAGGCTGCTATTCACTAAACTACCGTTGCTAAAAACTCTTCAACTACACCGTCGACGTTCTGTTTCCGTATACGTTTCTCGTACAAATTACTATTTGTTTTAGTAAGTTGTATAAATTTTGAAATAAAACCGCAGTTTATAGGGATTCAGAAACCATTTCGATTGAAGTATCATTTGATACCCATTTTCATTTCAAATATTCTTTGTGGGGTGTTTTGAGGCCAAAAGTCGTCTCTTATTTATAAGTAAATTTGACGTTTTCGAGGTTTTTTCCACAAGATATTTATCATTTATGCAAAAAAAAAGGTGTAAACTTTCCCCCAAACATTGAGGTATTAGCATATTGGGATCATACTCCTTTAATTTTAAACTCCTCATATTTATCAACGCTGATTAAGGTAAATTCTGTATTGTTTTGTGTCTTTTGTTGTTCAGTTACATCTATGCAACAGATTTTGTTACAACGACTTTTAACGTAGTCTGTCCAATGTCCTGCTAGAACTAGTCCCAAACTATGTATTCATTCATTGTTTGTGTTCGTCCATCTCTTGTAATTAACCAACAACTAACAAATATTTTGTCACCTCATCAAGCTTTGGATGTGTTGGGTTTTGGAATATTTGCACAATCACATACTCGTATCTTTGAAGGTTCCAACTAAATCTCTGGGTGAAATAGTGCAATTTTACTACCTCTGGAAGAAAACAGAACGTCACGATGTATTTGCTAATAGATGCAGGTTGGAAAAGAAGAAATACTCGTTTACTCCAGGAGTTGTGGATTTTCTGGATCGGTTTTTGGAAGACCAGGATGTTGACTTCAAAAGCCCCTCTGCTGCAACAGGTACACCTCTGGACGGCACTTAATTTTTGTTGTGATAATTAGCACAAACAAATATTGTTTTTAGCCGTTTTATTTATTATAATTACTTTATACAAGGGCGTCCGGAAGTCGTAGCATTTTTGGGGGTATATTTGAGGCAGCGTGCTTCGAATATTACTAAGCAGGTACATGTCTATGCAATTAAAATGCATGTTTATGAAAAATCAAGTATAAAATCTTTGCTGTCCTTCCGTAAGTAAAGTAGCACACACTGATCACGGACCCGCTATTATTTTATTGGTGACCCTTTAATTGTTCTAGTTCTTATCATCACTTGCTTATACAGAGCTCTTATTGTTGTCATAGAGTCTCCCTCTGAAATATTTGTTTACGATTTCCGGAAACCCTCTATTTTAACGTACTATACAGGATCAGCAACTTTAGTAGGTAGCCGGCGGATTTCACAACTAATTCCTGCTAATCTGTGAAAGGAAATTACTTTTCAAATTTCTGCTATAATCTCAGCCAATAAAGCCTTCCTAATTGGGGATGCTTGTGATTGTGACATTGTGTAAATCAAAATTTTATTTACTTTTTTACTAAATGGGTTGTTGTGCATTGTAAATTGTTCCTATAAAGGAATATTTTTTATTTTAAGTAGCTTTTTATACGTAACTAAATTTTTTGCTAAAATATGCGTAAAAATTACTATGAAGACATAGTAAGTAGATATTATTTTATTACATTTTATATTATTGTTATAGCCAACATTTAAACTGATATTTTTAAATATACATATATATTAAATAGTGGTTCCACAGAACATTCAAAATTCAGCCCGGACTCATTGCCCCTTAAAAACTTAAAACCCTACATAAAAAAAAAACTTAGGTAACACAAAAGGAAAAAAGATTTGAACATTTGATAGTTGGACAAAGTAAATAACGCTCTATAAAATGTCACTTTACCTCACATAGATTAAAAGTGTTTATTTAAATTTCCCGTTAATTTCTGTGTTTAACCTGTTTGAAATTATATTCAAGGGATGCGAAAGAAAAATCTTTTATCTGATGGAAGGATAAGATCTTAATTTCCAATTAACGACACTCACGAAATCCGCTGTAATTATTATCCTATTGTTAGTCTATGGCAAAGGACGGAAAGACGGTTGCTCTTGGGATCATAGAACTTCAATCAAGTTAACGCATTTATTCATTTAAATGAGAACCTATAGGACAGAGAACTTAAATGTCAGGACCAGTGCTAGTTGCAGGATTTAATGTTTTGATCTGGAAATTCTTCATTCAACCATTGGTCATGCAACAGAAAATCGATACCACCACCTTCGCCAGTGGCCACTATATGGCTCATTTGTTAAATTATGAAAAACAATTTTTCGGCAAATACGCTGGAAAGAGGAGGTTGAAAGTTTGAGTATATGGCTCTTTGTTCAGTGTGGGGCATAAATTAAGAAAAACAATTTTTCGGCAAATACGCTGGAAAGAGGAGGTTGAAAGTTTGATAATTGCACAGAGTAAATGCTTTTTAAAATAACACCTCACATGACGTAGCTAAATTAGCATTAATGCTTTTTTTAATTTAAATTGACCGTTAATTTCCTGGCCGAGTCATATACCGGCCGAATTTACATTCAAAGGATGCGAAATCAAAAATCTCTTATCTGGTGAGATATTTTAATATTTTAATTTCAATTAACGATATTTGCAAATTCGCTTTAATTAGTAAACTATTGTTTTTGTCAAATTGCCACACATGCACTCATATGTAAATCGAGAGTTCAATTTGTAACTGTGGTTGCGGCTGCTGCCGTGTTGCCGCCGTGTCTGCGGAGATTCGACTACGTGGATGTTCTAAGTCCAACGTATCTTCGTGTGTCAAATCTCTTTTACCACGCTGCAAGGGGGACCCAACTCTTGGAAAGGATCTATTGTCCCTTAGGTCGCTAATTCAAATAATGTAAAATTTAATATTTTTGGGATGCCAGCAAGGTTTTATTGTTTAACACAAAACCTGCAAAATGCCAAAAAAAAACTAATTGAATAGTAATTAAGTAGAAAAAAAAATAAAAAAAGACAATTCTTGGTTTTCTCAGGAATCTGAAATAAAATAGCGGCGGACGTGAACTTTTCGCGATAAGCTCAGTGGTCCCCAGAAACGTGTTTGACGGGTACACGATTTCTTACTAAATTGGAAAAACTACAACAAAGAAAACTAAACTAACGACGCAGTGTAGAAGAGAACAGAATTCTGCGAGTAGCTGGGATCCTCGATATTATGGTGAGCAAAACACTACTATAATATACTAAATGATTCAACTTCTTCAACTACTCTACAAATACTTAATTGCCGGTAGTCTCCTGCGTCTGCAAAGTATCCGCTATCTGCAAGAAAATGGCCTATTCAGGAAAAGGGCAGAGGTGGGTTGACACTATGTGGCACAACCGAAAAAACACTCCACGAAACTTTTCGTAGGCGGGCAATGAGCGGTGTAATTGTTTTGGCACTAATTAAAGATAAAATTAATTAGCGCGGCGGACTTAAAACGGGATTCACAAAGGGGAAAAAATTACGAATTGGCGATAATCAGAACGGCGGAGCCAAGGACTGACTTTTCTCGCGGTAAAATTCGAACTTTCCCGTCGTCCCGGTTAGGTCGTCGTTCTTAGATCGTAACTCTATTGAGTTCAAAACGCATCTTTTCTTCGAGTGTCGAAGATCTTCTCTCTTTCGCCACCCCCTCGGTACGTCTCAACCCCGAAAGGGTACTGCCGAAAAAATCAATACCACTCTGACCAGTGGCGATTATATGGCGCTTCAGACAGCGCGGGCATAAATTCAGAAAATGAGCATTTCTGGAAAATGTGCTGGAAAACGAAAATTGAAAATTAGATCATTAGATGGAATAAATTATGCTCTTTAAAATGACACCTCACATGACATAGTTTAATTGACAATTAAAGCTTTTAATTTAAATTGACCGTTAATTTCCTGGCCCAGTCAATTAAGACATTAATTGCTCGAATCTAGATTCAAAAGATAAGAAATTAAAAGCTGTATCTGATGAGAGAATAAGATTTTAATTTCAATTAACGATATTTGCAAAATCGCTTTAATTACTAAACTATTGTTCGGGTCACGTACAGGTCTGAAATTCTTTCAAGGGCCATAAACCATTAAAAGGGCGCCTTTGCCGAGTAAAGAAGAAGGGCAATTGTAGGGTATCATGTTTTATGGCCGGAATTCCCAAGAAATTGTGAAAGTGCCTGTCCAACACTGACAAAAGAAATGCTCTTGACGAAAATAAAAAATATTGCAAACACATGTGCATTTAGGGCCTCATGGGTCTGGTTTATTTAGAAAACAGAAAAATAGAAAAAACTTCCATAAGATTAAAGCTTAAAAGCTCCGAAAAGTGGCTTACAGAGTTGCCATGCTTCCACACATGAACTCATATGCAAACAGAGAGGTCAGTTTGCATAACAATAGAGAACTTAAATGTCAGGACCAGTGCTAGTTGCGGGATTTAAAGTCTTGATCAGGAAATTCTCGCATACTGCAGAAAGGACAAGGACATTTTCAAAAGTAATATAAGAAAGTTCGACGACAACAAAAATATTGTAAACAGATGGTGCATTAATTGTTGCCCCGGAATCCTTTATACAAACGGAGTTCGGTAATTCGATCCGAGCGCTCCGGATACAGACCATCTCCCAAAATCTTAACAAGATAGAGTGAGATAGACTGATATGCCGAGCGCTCGGGATATAATTACCGAACTCTACTACAGATAGACATTTAGAAACTGGCTTACAGAGTGCTGCGCCTTCCCAATTGGTGTCTCCTATACAGTGTGCTTCAAGTTTATTCAACAACAGCTCTCTATGCAATAGTACGCTTTGGTTAGATCCAAAAAAACCCATAGTTAATTTTGTTAATAAATGATTTTTGTGAATTCGAAGATAGCAGTGTGTGTTGATTTTTGGCGTATGTAGTCATGTTGATGATTACCCAGTAAGAGCTAATTATAATATTTTTGAGAAGCTGGGTAGCAAACTTATCGGTCGATAGTTTTCAATCTCTTTCTGATCTAATTGTTTAAACACTGGTTTTATCAATGCGAATTTTAGTCGATTCCTTGTTTAAATGATTTATTGATCAAGTAACGTGAAAGCTCAGGAGTAGTTCCTTTAACAATCGGCACAGGTATCTCATCAATACAGTTACTATTATTATGATTTTTTAGTTTATCAGCTTATATATCATATTCGTTAGGGGTCACAAGCCGTAGCCACATTGATTTATTATATTCAATAATGTTTCGCAGGCAGTTTGTATTATCCTTTCCTAACTTATTTGACAAATTGGGTACTATTAACAAGACATAGTTGTACTGATTGGCCATGTCTTTTCCGTCACCATTTGAAATAAAGTCACATTCGCTCTTCTTCCTATTTTTGCCTACAATGTCACTCCAAACGCTCCACATACTTTTTATTTTGTTATCAGAGTTTATGATTTCTGCTTGGTATAGCTCCAGTCGAACTGCTCTTAAAAAATTGTCATAGTCTTTTTTCATTTTCTTGTAATCGTCGTGGTATGACGCGTTTCCGGAAAGTTGTACCATGCGGAACAAGAGTATGGTTTGCAGTGGTTAGAAGGCGATGATCGATAAAACCCTAGCCAGATTGAAACCAACGTTTCCTAAAATTACGTATGGAAAAGAGGTTTAAAAATTTGATAATTGTACAGAGCAAATAATGCTCTTTGAAATGACTCACACCACATATGTAAATTAGCAATTAGAGCCTTATATTTAAATTTACTGTTGATTTCGTGGTCAAATCCTTTACCGACTTGAATTTATATTCAAAGGATGTGACATAAAAATCTGTCTCTAATAAGAGCGTAATATTTTAATGCCGATTAACTATATTCGCTCAATTCGCTTAAATTGTATTCTATTTTATTGTTGGTGTCACGTACAGGACCAAAAACAAAAATATTTCGGATAAAACATCACTTAAAGGGCGCCTTTGTAGTTTAAAGAAGTATCGCCATCCACTGGAATTTTCGGATATATTGTTTTATGGACAGAAATCCCTGTGACACTTTCTATAACTTCTGGGATGAAAAGTCGCGACAACAAAAGAAATGTCCTCTTTGACCCTAACAAAAGTATTGCACAACAGGTGAACAGTTATTGTTGGGAATGGTTTATATGGAAAACACATGAACTTTTAAGTCCTGAATTCAGTTTGCACAACATCAAAAAATGATTGCCCTATGTCCCTGCCCCCTCCCTCCTAATTGGTCATCACGTGGTTGCGGTGGTTGCCGTCGTCGCAGGGGGTGGAGTTGAGAGATTTGACTACTAATTGAAAATTTCTTCTAATTCCACGCTGCAAGAGGGATAAGTCTCTCCGAAAGGATTAATTTACTTCATTGTCTCTTAGGTCGCTAATAATGGGGTTAAATTAAGAGGCATAGGCCGATAATTGATCCGTGGAGTTTCATCTTTGATGCCAAAAAAAAACGGAAATAAACTGCGAACGTTGACTTATTGGCATAAGCCAAGTCGCTTACCAGAAACGTGCTTGACGTGTACACGATTTCTTACGAAAGTTCGGAAAAAGAGACCTAAACCACGCAGTGCAGAAGAGAAGAGAATACACAAAGACGTAGATCCGAAATAGACCGCTGTTTTTTCGAATTTTCGAATCTCGATAGTATGGTAAACAAAACACTACTATAATATACTACAACGTTTCGACTTTTACGACTACTCTATAAATAAAAAATTCCCGGGAGTCTCCTTCCTTAAGCCTAGTCCTCAGAGCTTTCTCATGTCGCCGAGAAACCCCCTTCTCCAAATTTAATAACGTGTCGCTGTCGCAGATATTCTACTTGGATATTTGCCTGAATTGAACCTATGAATTTGATTTGTGGGATGACATATTTCAACTTGTAAAGTTTGTTCCATTTTTAGTAAATTTTCACCTTTCAAACAGTATATTATTTTGTGTTTATTATACTTATTAATAAAATGAAATAAACATTAAACTAAACCAATTGAAAATAAAGTCGCGAGTGCCGCGACAAGTAGCGTAGAGTTGAAATAATCCAACTACAAACAGGGTGTTGCACGACCCATAGGGAAATTTCAAAACATGATCTCTCATTGGTCGGACTAAGTGTCGCAGCGACATGGCATAGCTCTGAGAACTAGGCTTTAGCATTTATCAGCTACAAATAATTAGAAAAAGAGCAGAGGTGGGTTTACACTACATCAAATAACCGGAAAAACACTCCAAGCATAGCTTTTCGCCGACCGGCAATAAAGCGATTTAATTTAATTGAAACTAATTAGAAAACACTAATAATTAGCGAGGCGTTTTTAAAACGATAAAAAAAGGAAAAATACGAATTGGAGGCAATCTGAACGGCGTCACCAAGATCGGTTTATTCCGGGTTCACGCTCAAAAACCGACTCCCCCCCTGTTAGGTAGTAACACTCTCGAGTTCAAAACACGTCTCCCCGATACATTGGACATAAAACAAAAATATCGATACCACCATCTTCTCCAATGGTCACTATATGGCTCTTTGGGGTCAGTGTGGGGCATATATTTAAAAAATCAATTTTTTCGGCAAATACGTTGGAAAAATGAGTTTGACAATTTGATAATTGGAGAGAGTAAATGCTTTTTAAATTGACACCTCACATGACATAGCTAAACTAGATTTAATGCTTTTTTCTATTTAAATTGATCATTAGTTTCCTGATTGAGTCTATACCTGCCGAATTTACATTCAAAGGATGCGAAATAAAAAATCTGAAAAATCTCTGTCTGATGAGAGAATAATATTTTAATTTCAATTAACGATGTTTGCAAATTCGATTTTATTACTAAACTATTGTTTTTGTCAAATTGCCACACATGCATTCATATGTTAATCGAGAGTTCAATTTGTTCAACAAAATCACTCGATACATAAAAGAATCGAATTCAATATTTCCTTTGCTCATCCCTAAAAAGTACGCTCGATACTGACGGCTGACTTTTCACAAAAGTTGAATTTGATATCAGTCTATCTCACTCTAGCTTGTTAAGATTTTGGGAGATGGCTTGTGTCGCTGAGCGCTCGGATGAAATTACCGAGCTCGGCTTTAAATAGGTCATGTCGTGTCAAATCTGTTTTCGTTTTCTGTTTGTCAGTGTTGGCAACGCTGCAGTGATCAGCGGTTTGTTTATGTTTAAATTGATACGCAGTGCAGCAAGAGTTCGAAGTTAAATTTATATTCTGTTGTAAAAGAAGATTGTAGGTGTTTTAATTGGTTATATACAAATATAGCATACATAGACGTGTACATAAATTAAGCACTGTACAGCTGACAACCGACAACAATAGACCACTGCTCGCTTTTAAGGTAAGTTCATGTATGACCTCATAATTCCTGAGACTCATGGTTATTTTTGGAGTTTATACTTCAGAAAATTGTTTATTTCTTTATTAATTTAATAGCTCGTTTTGACGCCTTTTACATACAACTTAGTCCCTCTCTGTTAATTGCTTGACTTAATGTTGTTCCCAGTTCTAATTACATAGAGGTACCTAATCGGAGGTCATAAACACATACTATTATTACCCATTTCTAATTACGTGTAGGTACCTAATTGGAAGTCATAAATCCTTGAACTGATCTTCAAATAATTTGTTGTTCATATTAGCTACTGCTACTTGTAAGTAGAATCTAAATTGAAATTAAAAATTTATCTCTGATGAGGCTAAAGTTGTAACCGAAGAAAATTTTACAATATACATATTTTACGAGTAAAAGAACTTGCACTGGACACAAAATACCTTTAGAGATACCTGCCGAAATAAGGCCATTCCTTGCCCTCTGTCAAATAGTACTGCATTCATGAGATCCTTTCCATAACTATTGATATAGCATGTGATATCAAAAGATGTTTAAACTTTTTTTTGTTTATTAGACATAGTGGTAAAATTTGTTCATTGTTCAAATATGTTGCTTAAAATTACTCTGCATAACTCTATTCTGTATAAAGTATTTTCCTAAAGGAGTTATTACTAAATACTTGACAAATGGTCTGACTCTCCCAAAATGTTCATCCAGGCATTTGTTATTACACAAACTGCAATTGCTGTTTCATAATGCTCTTGTGACTATTTTAAACATCCTTGTAGCACTCATCCAGTAACTTTCCTGCCAGGTTTTTTCTTGTTAGAACTTAATATCTGAACAAGGATTTATGAGAATATTTTTTATGTGAATAGTGCTATATTCATGATAAATGCCATGTTATCATTTAAATTTTAATTTAATTCCACATTGTCATTATCATGTCATGATGTCATGATGCTGTTCTCAAAAATTTAATTTATAGAAGGGATTTGAATTTTGTGTGCAACTAAAAAAAACACATGATGAAAAGAATAAGACCATCTTGTACTGTAGAGCAGGTGGTTTTCTACCTTGGGTCAGAATGTATAAATGAGTTTTAATTTATTAAATTATACTGAGGGTTTACTTTTTATAGTACTATTCTACAACTCATATTTATGTAAAAAAGAAATGTATGTAATAAAGATTTTATTTAAACCAAAATATCCTCTCAGCAGTCTTTGCCATGGTGTAATACTTGGGGAGAAACTTTATAAAATGTGTACACCAAAATTTCATTTTCAAGGAAAATTCCATATAATTTACCTTAAATTCCACTACCTAAATACCACTAAATTTACCTAATTCCTCAATATATAATATAATTCATCAAACTTCATAAAACTGATTTAGATATTCCTTTATATATAAAAAATGGTCCTTTAAGATTAGTACTTTAAATTATCACTTAAAATTCAGGAAAAGCTAAGACAAACATCTTAATCAGCAGTTAGACATAATTTTTTAATGATGTTCTTTACATAAAAATTTCTATATTTTTATACCTGCAAAAGAAACTCAAGTTAGAAGAAGATATTAACTTTGCTCCTGGAACGATTTTGCCTTACACTCATTTTAGTTTAACTTTTATTTTGTTATTGGGCAAAACCTCTGCAAAAACTTATTAATTTAATATCGAGTTTATCTTTTACATCATAGTTATTGTTAATTATTTATAATAGTCATTAATATTAGTCATTGGCAACCTAATACTGCTATTTATAAGATTATTCTTTCATCCGATTTTTCACTATGTTGATACAGCAGTTTATTTATATTTTTCCTCGCTAATAAAGCTTAAAACATGGCATGATTTTTATACTAGTATAGAATGTTGCAATACTCCTTAATATACTGTTTTGTTTCAGCCTTTTCTAGAGCACTTTAATAGTATTCCGACTACATTAATATAATTATGTCTTAGTATACAGGATGAACTTAATTTCAGTGGCCTCTAGAGCTGTCACAAGTAAAAAAAAAAGTATAAAGGTGACTATTCTTTTAAAATATACCTCAAGTAATTCATTTATCCTAAAAGTATAAATGATTTATTAATGAAGTTTTAATTGACAGTTTAACTTAAATAAACATACCTGTTGAAAAATTTTTATATATTATTATTAGATATTATAGATGTTAATTATTATAATTAGATATTATATATATACCATGTTAGTACAGATCACAATACAACAATCACAATCTGCGGCCATCGACCAAAGTCCTTCAGCCTTGGAATTCAATTATTACATTATAAAAAAGTAAAAAAAAAAAAATGTATATATGTCTACCTAAATTAAAATAAGCTTTGTATTCTAGTACATATTTCTGAGAATATGGAAAATTGCTTGTTGAGGAAAAATTGGTTTGTCTGGAGGGCCCTGTCCACATAAAGATTCCAGTGCATGAAGGTTTTGAGGATGGGCTGCAAATCTTGTTGTTAACTGATATAGGCGTGTGAGTATTGCTGCTCAACCCCTGTAAGTTTGTAGAGAAGCTGATTTGGTGGGTTGTGGCATTCTGTTGTTTGGGTGGCGAATTCTCGTTAGAGTGCGCAAACAAGTGCGTTCGGTGACCTCGAGGTTGTGTTGTGCTGGACGGTGTATGTTAAGGAATAATGGGTGACAATACTCGATGATGGGTCTACATATGGATTTGTATATTTTAGATGCCTTTGGACAAGAAATACCCTGGTTTTTGTAAGTCAAGCTTCGGAAATGTTTAGCTCTGTTTTTGCATTTGATTTTTATGTAGTTAGTGTAGGCATTGAAGTTGAGTTTGGGATCTATTGTGATGCCCAAGTATTTAGTTGAGGGTTGGGGATGCAGATTGGAGTTTAAGATGCTGATGGTGGGAGATGTTTCTGAGATCCAGTGGTTAAATATAATAAATTGTGTTTTACTGGGATTTATCCCAATTCTCCAGTTGTTGCACCAAATGCTTATTCTGTCAGTTAATCTCTGTAGTTCACCGATTGTCCTTCTCAGGCCTTTGTGATGACAAATCAGTGCTGTATCATCTGCATACTGTAGCACATAAGCAGGAGATTTCGGATTCTCTTCTTTATAGGTATTGAAAACGTCATAGCACAACAGATTATAGAGCAATGGAGACAGTGGCGATCCCTGTGGACCTCCCTGGTGTGGTGTGAACATATCCGAAACTTGATCATTGACCTTGACCTTGACCTGTAGGGATCTGTGACTCAAAAAGTCCTTTATGAGCATCATCAAATACACTGGGCAGTTAAGTTTGTGCATTTTATATAAGAGTCCTTCATGCCACACACTGTCAAATGCTTTTTTAATATCCAAAAAGATGCCTGCACTGGCTAGCCTTGCCAGTTTTGCTTGTTGGATGTTAGAGGTCAACACTGTAACTGGTAGCATAGTTGAACTGCCCTGTTTAAAACCAAACTGGAATTCTGGGATGTGCATACCTATTTTACCTTCAATTCTGCATTTGATGATACTTTCAAAAATTTTTCCTAATACTGGGAGAAGAGTTATTGGGCGATAGTTTTGGGGGAGAGATGTGTCTGTATTTGGTTTAGGAATGGTGATGATTTGACCTATTTTCCAAATCGAAGGAAAAACTCCATGTCTCAAGCAGTAGTTAAAGATATCCACAAGTTTCATGTGCACTGTTTCACTCAGGTTTCTTACAATTTTCTTTGTGATACTATCAAATCCTGGAGAGGTAGATTTTCCCTTGGATATTATTTTCATTAATGCGTTAAGGTCTATCTCTTCGGTGTCCTCACTGTCTGTCAAATCTATTCTGGAGAAAAATTCTTGAGCCCACATGTTAACCGTATTTAAAGTGTGGGTTGAATTGGTAATTGTGACTGAAGTTATAAGGGTCTTTAAATTGTTCCGCAAAAACTGCACATGTTTCTCTATCATCCGTTGTTTCTCGACCGTTAGTTTTTAGACAGATATTAGTTCTTTTGGGTTTGTATCCAGGAACTTTCTTTATTAGTTGCCAGTATTTTTGCCCTTTGGACTCCTCAATAGACTTACATGTGGTGATCCATTTGTTTTCGCGGTACTGATAAATTATGGTCTGTATGTTTTTGTTAAACTCATTTATTCTTCTTTTAACTATTGGTTCCCTTGAGATAAGATATTCCCGATACATTCTTCTTTTTGCTTTTATTAGCCTGATGATGTAGGGTGGTAACTCAGTGACATAGTGGCGAATCGATGCTTTGGGTGAGTGTGGAATTATAGCTTCAGACAGAGTATTGTTGAATGATTCTATGAAGTCGGTGTTGATTGGTGTGGTTCTATGTTCCCAAATAAAGTTTTCCACGGCATCGTTCACCTTCTCAATGTTGCACTTATTTAGTTCGAGCCTATATCTGTCCTCCTTTTCAATGCATTTTCTCATATCAACTTGTATATGGAAGCCCAGGTGGTCTGATCCGATGTCTGGAACATTCTCCAGGATGTTTATATTATTAGCAATGTCTTCTGAGTATAAAACAAGGTCTGGGGTGAAGTCAGGGTTATTGACCATTAGAAAAGTGGGCGATATAAGTGTCTTTTTAAAAGTTGTGTTGTCAAGGAAGGTTTTAATTTGTTTATTCTTTTGAGCGTTAACATTAAAGTCTCCCACTAATATAACATATTGATACAATGCACTTTTCCTGAATATGGTTTCTTCTATTGTTGAAGTAGGATGAATATAACATAGAAATATGTGAAGACAATCATTTAAGAATGGTAGGCTGAAATGTGTTACTTCATTAAGTGGATTGTTTATTGCTGGGGGATTTTCCTTGCGTATGCAAAGTTCAGGAGCAGCTTGGACTAAACTGCCACCTCTGACATTTTTATTAGTTATGTTCCCGTTCCTTCGTATAACCTTCCAGTCCCTGTAATTTGTGTTTGAATTTTCCTTTGTTTTTGTTTCCACAAATAGGCTGCAATTAATCTTCCTAGTCTCAATAATATGATTTATTAAGTGTCTTTTTGGCATATAACTATTTACATTTGCATATAGGATTTTGAGTTTTGCCATCTCAATACGTTTTGCCTTCATCTGAGGTTCTATACATGCTCTGGTGACCTTCTGTAGGTTCTGTTGGTGTACTAGTGTCAGGGAGGGTTATGTCAAACATCAAGATGTACATCTTGTTTCCAGAAAAAAACTGCTACAGTTTCGATGCAGTAGGCGTCCAGAAACTTCTTCTTTAGTTTGGCTAATGTATCTTGCCTGTCCACGTTTTTAGTGTTAACTTCTGATACATAAGTATCAATTATTAGGTCATGTACTGTAACTGGTGCATGGACTCTTGAACTCCCTGTGATTGTGACAGGTTGTAAATCGGCTATTAAATCGAAATTCCAATATGGTTTGGCAACAGTGTGGTAAAAAGATGCAGCACCCGCGACGCACGTGACTGCTCTTCGCTAATCCGACCATATTGTTCCCCACCCTCCGCTCTTTTCCATCAGTCTGCGGCTGCGGAGTTTGTCCTGTTTGCCCAGAGCTACTCATGCTCATTAGACTATCGCCCATTTACAGAAGAGAAGAGACGTTAACTTCAAATGGTTCTATCGAGGGGAGGTGGGTAGGTTGCCATTCCGTTTATGACATGACACAGTAACATTATCGATTCGCACATGAATTTCAGTATCTAAAGCATTTTTTACATACTATTTACATACATTTTAACAAACTGTTAATTTTTCGAATGATGTATCCCTTCCACCATTATTTACATACTTTCAACAAATATATCATACGTTTTAAATAAATTTTTTTGCAATGAAAATTTTGGCATGTGTTTTGTTGAAGTACATATTTGGAAACCATCATAGGTGTTTCGAAGATTTTACATAAATCAAACTACATAATAGTGACAGCAGGCGCTGCAGTGGCATGTTTACTAACACACAGAACTGCAAACATAACAAAAGACGAAACACATTTTTATTGTCCTAATATAATATGTTTGCTTAATAATGTTTGAAATCCCAGATAACTTGGTTTACCGCCATCACCTGAGCCTCAACGGATCGTCGTCTAGACGTACCTGTGGTCTACTTATTGTCTTCTTACCCCTTCTCCTTGGCTATATTACCGATTTTTTTTTATTATCCAGTGACATCATAACTCGGCCAAGATCGTTGTAGGTTGTAGGAATATTTCCTTGCATACTATCGCCTAGCGTACATATCCCTTTCGTCGTTAAGCCTTGAAATTAAAAATACGAAATTACTGCTCATTTTTTTTTTAACAGTGTTATCCCTTCTACAGTTATTTACATATTACAACAAATATGTTTTGTTTATATATTTTTTGTTTTTTTCTTTTGAGGAATGAACATTTTGGCATATGTATTGTTGTCTTTCGTATTTGGAAGACATCATTGGTGTTGTTAAGCCGCACGATTGGAAATTCGGATGATCTTTTTTATGTAATCTTAAACTTTCGTGTCACATACTCTGCTGTTGTGTATTTTTTTCATAGTAGAAAACACAACTCTCACTACTTTTTATGTTGCATTATGTGTCTGTTTCGTTTTCTGTTGAGGAGACCATTGTAACACGACAATTTTGATGAATCATGAACAGAAATTTTAAACGTTGGAAGATATTTTGTTGTCGTCCATATATAGGTAGTACACATAAGTTTCAGATAGAGCAATAAAGTTTCAAGATATTTGCTTGGGGTCCTTGTTGTGGTATTAAATTCGTGATTGTCATAAACGGTTAGTCATTATGTTATTTAGTGATATCATCAGCCTTATTTCTGTTTATGTTCAGTGCAGCTCTCATCGATTTGAAATTTGCTTAGAAATACAGAGTAATAATTTGTCCACCTCCTTTGTCTTAGGTTCAGCATTGTTTTTGGTCAGGACCTATAAAACTGAGCTAAGGTGGCCTTCAGCTTTAGCTACCTCATCTTCTAAAACTGCTATTCCATTTAATTCTGAGTAATTGTCTGTCCCGTTCTTTGATTTCATTACACTTCTGTTGACATTCTAATGACTACAACATTTTATACCGATCCAATATAATTCCATCGACTACCACTTGCCAACTTAATTCCGTTTAAATAGGGGGTAATTTACCGCAGGAATCGTCACTGTTTTACCTGAGTTTGTTTCTGAGAGTGTGTACGTCCTGAAAAATTCTCACAGATTTTGATTAGACTTTAGCCACATTTTGATACTCAAAATGGTATCGGACCAATCAATAGCCATCGCAATATCATTCTCTTACGACAAAGGGACACCGGTGCTTAGATATATTCCGTAGACTTTTGTTTCTTCTTACTCGAAGATTGAAATCCCTCAGCTTGGGTGTAAATATCTATTGCATCCTCGGCAACATAAGTTTTTTTAATTGCAAATTTGCAAATAAAATCAGTCCTTTTATTTGCATCATATATAAAATTTAAAACCATCGCATGAAAAAATTGTACAATATCTATTTTCCATTTGTAAGTTGTTGTGGCATATCCGCACATATGGTAACTGATAGACCTGTGCAAAAATTTTCCGTTCACGCTCAAGAAGCCTTCTGTAAAATATGTCTAAAAATGTATCTATAAATTCCACTAAACTCTACTAAATCCTACTAAATACCACTAAATACCTCTAGATTCCACTAAATTCCACTAAATTCCAGATGTGTGTACACCAAAATTCACCAGTGATTTCCCCCTCGACTAATACACACCATTGCAAAAATAAGAAATTTAAGACAAAACACATTTTGATTGTCCAAATATGACTTGTTTTTTTGTCTCAGATAACTCAGTTTATCGCCATTACTTGAACCTCGACCTTCATCAGGTGGACTTACCTATCGCCAATTTTTTGCTTGTATTACCCAACATTTTTTTTTCTATTAGGCAGAGATCAAATAACTCTGCCAAGAACGTACCTAGAACAAAGTGCCTACTTGTTACCTATCTTCTAGGCAATAGCCCCAAAAACCATAGCCTTCTGCATGTGTTGGTAAGCCACATGATGCTCGATTGGGAATTTGGGTATTCTTGTTTTATGTAATTGTAAATTGTTTTGAGAGTCACTCCTCTGCTGTTGCATTTCTATTATTAGTAAAACGCACCACTTCTGCTACTTTTCATCTTGCATTTTGCGTCTGTTTTGTTTTCTACTTTGTTTGTGTTTTTGTATGTTTATTTGCATAAAATTATATTTTACCTGTCGTATTTTTTTCCTGAATTACCCCCATTTTTTGTCTATTATGCGTTGAGCAGATTACTTGAATATAAATACATATAATATAAATACAGATTTTATGAATTTTGCTGAGCGACACGACTGTACTCTTTCCTACTTTCTTTTTAGTAGGAAGAACCAATCTTGCTAGTTTTTTGTTGCACTTTGCGTCTGTTTTGTTTTCTACTGGGGGGGACATTGTGATATGACAATTTTGTTGAGATGTATCATGAAATAAAATTTTGGACGTTTCAGACACATTTCACTGTTTAAAAAAGGTTTGGCATGCGTTTCGTTGACGTTCATATTTAAAAAACATCTACTTCAGATAGAACATGGATGTTTGAAGGTAGGATTTGGGGTTCTTTTTCTAGAATTAATTTTGTGATTTACATACACAGTTAGTTATCGCTGCGAAGTGTAAATGGAGTGTTTATTTTTTGTATTATTCTACAACTGCTATCGATACTTAGTACAAAGTTTTGATTTTTCCAGGACTTTAACCTAAACTAAACATCCTCATTCTATACTAGCACACATCACCACCGTAAACATAAGAAACTCAAGACAAAATACATTTTTTTATTGTGTGATTACGACATGCTTTTTAATAATTTTTGATTTTTAGTTTTACAGTTTATCGCCAATACTAAGACCTCGATCCCCGACTTCTGGATATACCCCATCACCTAGTTCTTTTTCTTCTACCCTTTCTTCTTGCCTGTATGATCTCATTTTTTTTTGCTGAGAACGTTTTGCGAAGATTTCCTTCACATGGCCTGTATTGTTGCGTTTCACATTTGGAAAACATCATTGGTGTTGTTAAGACGCACGATGTTCGATTGGAAATTCGGATGATCTTTTTTTATGTAATCATAAATTTTCGTGTCACATACTCTGTTGTTGTGTATTTTGCTCTTATCGATTTGAAATTTGCTTAGAACTACAGAGTAATAATTTGTCCTCCTCCTTTGTCTCAAGTTCAGCATTGTTTTTGGTCAGGACCTATAAAGCTGAGCTACGGTGGCCTTCAGCTTTACTTAGTTCTAAAACTGCAATTTCATTTAATTCTGAGTAATTGTCTGTCCCGTTCTTTGATTTCATTATACTTCTGTTGACATTCTAATGACTACAACACTTTATACCGATCCAATATAATTCCATCGACTGCCACTTTCCAACTTAATCCCATTTAAATAGAGAGTAATTTACCGCAGGAATCGTCACTGTTTTATCCGAGTTCTTTTCTGAGAGTGTGTACGTCCTGCAAAATTCTCATAGTTTTTGATTAGACTTTAGCTACATTTTGATACTCAAAATCGTATCGGACCAATCAATAGCCGTCGCAATATCATTCTCTTACGACAATGTCAAAGATTGAAATTCCTCAGCTTGGTTGAAAATATCCATTTAATCCTCCGCGGCATAAGTTTTTTAATTGCAAATTTGCAAATAAAATCAGTCCTTTTATTTACATCATATATAAAATTTAAAACCATGGCATGACAAAATGGTACAATATCTATTTTCCATTTGTAGGTTGTTGTGGCATATCCGCAGATATGGCAACTGATAAACCCGTGCAAAAATCTTCCGTTCACGCTCACGAAGCCTTCTATAAAATGTGTCTAAAAATGAATCTATAAATTGCACTAAATTCTACTAAATTCCACTAAATACCTCTAAATTCCACTAAATTCCTGATGTGTGTACACCAAAATTCACTAATGATTTCCCCCTCGACTAATACACACCACTGTAAAAATAAGAAATTTAAGACAAAACACATTTTTATTGTCCAAAGATGACTTGTTTTTTTTTAATAATGTTTGAAGCCTCAGATAACTCAGTTTATCGCCATTACTTGAACCTCGACCTTCATCAGGTGGACTGGGAATTTGGGTATTCTTGCTTTATGTAATTGTAAATTGTTCTGAGTGTCACTCCTCTGCTGTTGCATTTCTATTATTAGTAAAAAGCACCACTTCTGCTACTTTTCATCTTGAATTTTGCGTCTGTTTTGTTTCCTACTTTGTTTGTGTTTTTGTATGTTTATTTGCATAAAATTATATTTTACCCGTCTTATTTTTTTCCTGAATTATCCCCATTTTTTTCTATTATGCATTGAGCAGATTACTTGTGGCATATCCGCACATATGGTAACTGATAGACCTGTGCAAAAATCTTCCGTTCACGCTCAAGAAGCCTTCTGTAAAATATGTCTAAAAATGTATCTATAAATTCCACTAAACTCTACTAAATCCTACTAAATACCACTAAATACCTCTAGATTCCACTAAATTCCACTAAATTCCAGATGTGTGTACACCAAAATTCACCAGTAATTTCCCCCTCGACTAATACACACCATTACAAAAATAAGAAATTTAAGACAAAACACATTTTTATTGCCCAAATATGACTTGTTTTTTTGTCTCAGATAACTCAGTTTATCGCCATTACTTGAACCTCGACCTTCATCATGTGGACTTACCTGTCGCCAATTTTTTGCTTGTATTACCCAACATTTTTTTTCTATTAGGCAGAGATCAAATAACTCTGCCAAGAACGTACCTAGAACAAAGTGCCTACTTGTTACCCATGTTCTTGGTAATAGCCCCAAAAACCATAGCCTTCTGCATGTGTTGGTAAGCCACATGATGCTCGATTGGGAATTTGGGTATTCTTGCTTTATGTAATTGTAAATTGTTCTGAGTGCCACTCCTCTGCTGTTGCATTTCTATTATTAGTAAAAAACACCACTTCTGCTACTTTTCATCTTGCATTTTGCGTCTGTTTTGTTTTCTACTTTGTTTGTGTTTTTGTATGTTTATTTGCATAAAATTATATTTTACCTGTCTTATTTTTTTTCTGAATTACCCCCATTTTTGTCTATTATGCATTGAGCAGATTACTTGAATATAAATACATATAATATAAATACAGATTTTATGAATTTTGCTGATCGACACGACTGTACTCTTTCCTACTTTCTTTATAGTAGGAAGAACCAATCTTGCTAGTTTTTTTTGTTGCACTTTGCGTCTGTTTTGTTTTCTACTGGGAGGAACATTGTGATATAACAATTTTGTTGAAATGTTTCATGAAATAAAATTTTGGAACTTTTAGACACATTTCACTGTTTAAAAAAGACCTAAAATTTTGGAGTGCGTTTCGTTGACGTTCATATTTAGAAAACATCTACTTCAGATAGAGCAATGATGTTTGAAGGTAGGATTTGGAATTCTTTTTCTAAAATTAAATTTGTGATTTACATACACAGTTAGTTATTGCTGCGAAGTGTAAATGGAGTGATTATTTTTGTATTATTCTACAACTGCCATCGATACTTAGTACAAAGTATTGATTGTTCTAGGACTTTAACCCAAACTAAACATCCTCATTCTATACTAGCACACATCACCACCGCAAACATAAGAAACTCAAGACAAAATACATTTTTTTATTGTCTGATTATGACATGCTTTTTAATCATTTTTGATTTTTAGTTTTACAGTTTATCGCTAATACTTAGACCTCGATCCCCGACGTCCTAATATAATATGTTTGCTTATTAATGTTTGAAATCCCAGATAACTTGGTTTACCCCCATCACCTGAGCCTCAACGGATCGTAGTCCACACGTACCTGTGGTCTACTTATAGTCTTCTTACCCCTTCTCCTTGACTATATTGCCTCATTTTTTTATTATCTAGTGACATCATAACTCGGCCAAGATCGTTCTAGGTTGTAGGAATATTTCCTTGCATACTATCGCCTAGCATACATATCCCTTTCGTCGTTAAGTCTTGACATTAAAAATATGAAATTACTGCTCATTTTTCTAACAGTGTTATCCCTCTAGAGTTATTTACGTACTGACAACAAATATCTTTTGTTTATATATTTTTTGTTTTTTTTTAGGAAGGAAAATTTTGACATATGTATTGTTGCCTTTCATATTTGGAAAACATCATTGGCGTTGTTAAGCCACACAATGTTCGATTGGAAATTCGGATGATTTTTTTTTATGTAATCGTAAATTTTCGTGTCACATACTCTGTTGTTGTGTATTTTGCTCTTATCGATTTGAAATTTGCTTAGAAATGCAGCGTAATGATTTGTCCTCCTTTGTCTCAAGTTCAGCATTGTTTTTGGTCAGGACCTATAAAGCTGAGCTAAGGTGGCCGTCAGCTTTAGCTACCTCATCTTCTAAAACTGCTATTCCATTTAATTCTGAGTAATTGTCTGTTCTTTGATTTCATTATACTTTTGTTGACATTCTAATGACTAAAACATTTTATACCGATCCAATATAATTTCATCGACTACCACTTGCCAACTTAATCCTGTTTAAATACAGAGTAATTTATCGTAGAAATCGCCACTGTTTTATCTGAGTTCTTTTCTGAGAGTGTGTACGTCCTGCAAAATTCTCACAGTTTTTGATTAGACTTTAGCTACATTTTGATACTCAAAGTCGTATCGGACCAATCGATGGGCGTCACAATATCATTCTCTTAAGACAAAGGGACACCGGTACTTAGATATATTACCTAGACTTTCGTTTCTTCTTACTCGAAGATTGAAATCCCTCAGATTGGGTGTAAATATCCTTTGCATCTTTGGCAGCGTAAGTTTTTTTTAATCGCAAATTTGCAAATAAAAGCAGTCCTTTTATTTGCATCATATAGAGTGCGTTTTTTTAACGCGCAACATAGGATTTTACATGTTACATTTTCGGACCCATGTTGAGTGGTGATCTGTTAGCACCAAAGATATGAAACTTGGCAAAATTAAAACTGAAGGTTTTACTACTTTACCCGTAGTAGTCAATTAGGTCTTGAAGATTTGGAATAATGCATAAAAAGTAATTTATTTTCCAAACAAATGTATCTTTTTACTTTCCTTGTAACTATTATGATTTCATTTTGAGCAGGTGCCTACCAAGTCATGTTACCACTACCATGGTAACAAGGCAAATTTACACATTTTTTTAAGTTTAATACTTAAACCATTTCCATTTTTTTTATGTTTACCGGATCTGGGACTTTTGGAAACACATCTGGAACTCTTGGAAACACATCTGGAATTTTTGGAAACTCAAGTGCAATGAGTAAAAAAATTATTAATTACACGAATAGTACAAGTTGTTTTATATCTCTTGTTATAAAAACTTAGAAATAATAGCGACAAAACGTTCTAAATGCCAAAAGTACCTGCCATTTTACCCGCATTTGACATTTACCTGACATTCAAAGTTGAATGACAATAGCTACGAGGAGAGAAAAAAGATACAATTTTTCAGAAAATAAATGATTTTTTTCGCGTTATTCTAAATCTTTTGGACCTAGTGGGCCAATATAGGTAAAGCTAACACCCCCAATTTTACTTATGTCAAGTTTCATAGCAATTGTGCTTGTAGAACCCACTCAACAGGACATGAAAAATTTGACATGTAAAATCCTATGTTGCGCGTTAAAAAAAACGCACTGTATATCCATCGCATGCAAAAATTGTAAAATATCTATTTTCCGTTTGTAAGTTATAGCATATCGGCACATATGATAACTGATAACTTCAAGTACCGGTAGCTAAAATAATTAAACAACTCTTGACTTTTATTGAAGACGATCGATCCCTTGGTTTTCTTTGATTGTTTCGATATCACAGAAACTCGCTGCCACACGGCAAACGAGTCTACAAATCACTGTGAGGTCACGCTTTATACACCTGTGCAAAAAACTTCTGTTCACGCTGAAGAAGCCTTCCGTAAGCAATAACTTTTATTTATCTTAATTATATCGCAACCTGATTAGCCCCTAGCTCCTATAATAAAGATGGTCACACATGAACTTTTTAGAGATTCATCTCGATTCTTTAGGATATTACATTTTATATTCCTTTTAATGTTGCACACTCATTAATAAAAACTACAAACATTCAATTTATTTTGTTTGAAACTCTAAGCGTTTATTCTATGAAATATGCAATCTACCTTCTTATTCTTTAAGTAACTGATCCAAAAAATGGAGTTAACAAAATGATCTTCAGTAAGTTTCTACCAATTAAAAGTCAAAACTCAAAAATATATAGTTGCTACATTTATTCTTACATATAGTTTTTGGGCCTTGGTGGTATTATGTGGGGGTGAGTTCTTGGGTTGAGGTGATTTTTTTTCATTTGGTTTTCTCTGGAAGAACTTTTTCCGCATCAATTTGTTATGTCTTATGTGATAGATCTATAGTAATAGCGATTTAAACAAGGATTGGTACCCCTTAAGCACGAACAAGTTTTTTTCTAGTAAAACGCTACAGAAAATGCAAGAAAGTCGCCACCATTGTCAACAATTAATAAACAAATAAAGTTTAATGCCTATATTTTATTGATAATCCAATTAGTTGTTTTCCAAGAGCTCCTTTTTTCTTCAAAATTGAACGGGGGTTTTAGGAAAGAGATTTATTTCTTTCTTGAGAAATATTAGGTGCTTTGTTAATACGCGGGGCCCCTGGCGAAGGTAATAATTATCTCGAATTTCGCTTAATTTCTAATACCAGAAAATTGAAGTAGTTTTTGGTATTAAATTTCAGCACATTTTTGGGAATATGGTTTATAAAGCAAATTCAGATTATTTTGGACGTTGATTAAGGTTAGAGTTTTTGCATTGGAAACCCGAATCACCCTGTATAATAACAATAAAAGCATTTTGAACTAAAAGATACTTGTTACCACAATATCATCCTTAGAGTGTAAAAAGTTAAAGCCAACAAATTCTGTATTTTTCAAAGCCCCCAAGGTACTTCAAGAGTCACATCACAACAACAAAATCATCACCACAAAAACTCTGTTATTTTGGTAAAGTGAATAAGCAGGTATGAAATCTATAAAAAGAAGGGTCTTGTTGAAAATTGTTTTTTGTTTGGAATTGCCAACACTCTGAGTTTAAGAGCAGAATTATTTGGCAGTTTATTTAAATCTTCCTTATTATATAAAGCAATTGTGTATAAGTTTTAGAATTCGTCCAAAGAAAACATGGCTAGCCGATTGGACATAATCGTTTTTGGAGCCACCGGCTTCACAGGAAAACACTGCATTCCTTATGTCGTCAAAGCCGCCAGAGACAAGGGTCGTAACTTAACCTGGGGTGTAGCTGGAAGATCTGAGGAAAAACTAAAAGCTGTCTTAAAGGAAATGGGGGATAAGATTGGTATGTTTCATTCAAAATTTTCGTATCCCATGCACATTAGAAATTATCACTATTTATTTTTAGATGTCAATTTGGAGTCAATCCCCTTAATAATTGCGGACGTCAATGATCAAGAGTCATTGTTAAACATGGCAAAAAAGGCAAAACTTATTATAAATTGTTGCGGCCCGTATCGTTTATTTGGGATACCGGTAGTAAAGGCGTGTATTGAAGCTGGAACCCATCATATTGATGTCAGTGGGGAACCACAGTACATGGCACAAGTACAACTAGACTATCATGATGAGGCTCAAGAAAAAGGTGAGTGCATTTAGAGCAGGCATTTTATTCATCTACGCACAAAGTATATTTTACTAGGCAGGTGTCTCATCATTTGAAAGGTCTTTCTTATGTGACGTCCTTAATTATTTCTACTTTTTCATTGCATTAAATGGCACCATAATGTTTCTATGTTTATACCTCTTTGCAATTCGGCGCAAAAACTAAGTCATATTTTATTGTATAACATTCAGTGGCTTAAATGATTTGCTTAATTTAAGTCAGTTTTGTCGCAGTAATTCAATGGGTGTTGCAAATTACGTACTACTCAAATAGTACGACGAGAGGAAGAGGAACCAGAAAACATTTCTGCAAACATGGTTATCAGCAAACATAGAGTTCCAGAAATCCCTAATGCTAAAAAAAATAAACATTGGTTTATTGAAAATCATGATTTTTCAAAATACTGATATTCTTTGAAGAAGTCATTTAAGGACATATGGTTATGGAGGATGGTTAAATTAAGACAGAGGTGTACAATGATGTATTCCATCTAAAAACGTTTCTGAAATAACCTATTGCTATTTTAATTTTTGTACCAACTTATATTTTCAAATACAGTGCTGGATTTTTATACTACAATTTTCAAACGTGCGAAATCTTCTTTAATGTTTTACGAATTCACCTTTATCATAAATTCAGTGATATGGAACACTTTATGTTTTCGTCTGAGTTAATGTCATTCAATCAATGTCGCATTTTGCTGAGAACCTAAAATATGACTAGTTCTTTGAGTGTTTTTTTATTTTGATACACCCTGTAAAAAATACCAAAGATTTTTTTAAAATTATTATTCCTGAGTTAAACAAAATATGTTATCAAGAATGTTTTTTTGTCAAAAAATAAATTTTTTATTCATTTGTGCTCTTGTCCACCCTATGCGCGAACATAATTGTACAGGGTGGCCATCAAGAAGTGACCTTATACCTTATCTTGAAAAATTTATTATCTATGTTTACACAATACACATATATATGTTGCCAGCATGTTGGTGTTTCTTGTAATTATTGTTTTAATTTTTGACTCTCAATTCGGTAAGTTAATTTAAACTGTTTTCGTTGTTTAACATTTTAATTTGTACATTGTCCTGTGGCGTTATTTTAATGGCGAAATTGCCCGTGTTATTAATACGCTTGTTCTTGTATTCATTTCAGTATCTTCTGATGAAATGTACAAACAGTACACGAATTATTGAGTTTAATGAATGAATGAGTTTTCTTCAATACAGACCGCTTCCCGATAAACTACGCTTTGCCATAAAATTAGTATGGTCGATATCAACAATAAATATATATAAATAGACTGGACGTTCACGCTTATGAACTTCTTCAGGAGTTGACTAAAATAAAATACAGACTGTCAGAACACTGTGTGCCGGACTAATGAATACCCCCCAATACAGACAGACTAAAAACTGAACAAACAAGCAATATTTTTAATGTGGAGTTAAACATTTTTATGCTGTCAGTTTGATGACTTAAATGATAAAACAACATGTTACAATATATTTAAGAAAATATATAAAATGGAAGCGAACGGAAGAAAAAATCAGAAAATAAGAGCAGAAAAAGATACCAGAAACAGACGACATATTAATATCTCATATAATATTCATATAGATTATTGTTATCTTTGTAACTTTAAAGACTCATAACATGCTCATAACTGAGACCTAACAAAACACTTCTGGGTCACCAATATTAAGGGTGAACTCGCAAAATACTTCACCAGAAGAAAGCTATGCATTATTTATAGCAGTAATTAATTGAGAAATTATAGAATTTTGTGCATAATTAAGTGAAATAATAAAATAGCCAAAATTGGTTACTCTGTGAGCTAAACCCGCCCAATTACTTCAAATATTGCATCAGTCACAAAAGAATACACACAAGCTTCACTACCTTAAGCAACAAAACTGTTAGTGTGGTTCTTGGTTTAGAGAAAGAGCCCTCTCATTAATTTTAATGTCCTGAGAAAGTCATAGGCGATTCTCGCTAGATAAACTGTCGAGTTACACCACAGCTAACATCAACAAACACTTGTGGCTCTTGAGCACAATGCAGAAGATACCGTTGGCCTTCCTTTCTTTTAAAAGCTTGATTTTTGTTTGAATGTTGGAGTATAATTTTACTGTGAAATTATTTACTTCTTACAGTCGGCCATTCTGCAAATATCTCGTCTCGAGATATTTCAATCCTCAGTAGATGAACTTTCTTCGTCGGAAGGCAAGACGACTCCATCTTCTCCACTATCACTATCTCTGGAGTTCGACACAGCTCCTCGTTGACACTATGGACGCATGCTCTCTACCGCGACAGCCTTTTCATAAGTAGACTTGCGTGACGTACGGTTTGAGTTTGTCATGTCTCTGACGATGTATCTATCATTTGGTAGAACGGCTGTCACGATCATCGGACCACTATCTGAGCTTTTACTTATACCGGTAGAAGGCTAGGACAGGACACCTTTGTAAATGCGTGGTCTTTTCCTTCGTTTGTCGAAGTACAATTTTTGTTTACTTTGGGCGATTTTACTTGCAACTTCCTCTCCGGTACTAACAACTTAATTTCATCTCTAAGTGGAATATCTTGGTGTGAAACCAAACATTAATTGACTAGGTGTCTTCCCTATATTACATTATTTATGGAAAACTGCACTGATCGTACTTGTTCATCCCATAGCTCTTCTGCTATTGAGGGTAGTAGCGGAGCGCTACCCTCAAAGCCTAAACGGAACCTAACGGAACGCCTAAACAGTACCGTGCTTGGAGCAAGCACGGTACTGTTTAGGCGTTCAAATTGGCCGTTGGCTTTGGTGTGGTAACTGCATTGAACACTTGTTTTATGCAGTTTGTTGGCAGAAATCCTTGAAGTATCTGGATGTAAATGAACTTCCTTGATCCAATACGATTATGTTTGGAACTCCATAAGTTGCAAAGATATCTTTGAAATAATCAACTATGTATTTTGCTTTTGTGCTCTTGACAGCCCGCAAATTTTGTAAAGGCGTGGTTTTGGTTGTTTTTTTTTTGGTTTTTAAAAATGAGCAAAGAGGATCTACTTGAAAAATATTTGATGAAGTTTTTCCTTTGGGTATTGGGCGTAGAAAACCTTTCTTCCTTCCCGGATTTCTTTTGGCGTATAAGCACGGTATGCAACACAAGATGTACTGTTCCATGTATTTTCTCATCTGCGGGAACCATTAGTCTTCACACTGACTGTGCAGCGTTTTCTCGTCGGCCAATTGTCCTGAGAAAATCCAATCTGCGGCCTCGATGTGCAAAACTACTTGGCAGTCTTTAAAGTACTCATCATTTGATGTAGGGTTGCGATTTAATGCGTCAACGTCTGCCATCCTTTGTCCGGGACGGTATTGTACATCGAAAGTGAACTCTTGTAGTTCAAGCCACCACTTTACGATTCTGGGTATGAGATTCTCTTTGTTTCGCTCTTTGTCTCGCTTTAAGCGAGTTACAATCTGTGACGACGGTGAATGAGATGCCTATAAACCATTCACTCATTATTGTCATCAAGTAGGCGTTAGATATCTGACTTTGACGTTTTTATCGCATCTTCTCAACATGTGCCAAAAAGAGATAGGAAAAAAAAATCAAGATTTCAAAGGTAACGAGATGCCAAAAATAAGTGAATGAGGTATAGTGGTTATGTTCTGAACTTCCTTAGGCTTTCTACAACGGCTAGCGTTTCTAGCTCAGAAGAATGGTATTTACGCTCGGTGTCTGATGTTTGGCGGCTATAATATGCTATTGGGTGGAGTCGTTCATCATTTAGTCTGTGAAACAAAATACCACCCAGTCCTATCTGACTTGCATCCGTGTATAATTCAGTGATCGCCTCATTGTTAAATATACTGAGAACAGGTCGACTGATTAAAACGTTTTTCAATTTTTGAACAGCATTTTCTTCTTCCCTTTTCGAGAAATTTAATAAGGTTGGAATGGTTTTTCCTCTCGAAGAGTAATCTCCATTTGAACAGACTTGGAATAACCAAGTTCTTCCATTGTTGAAGAAAAACAGTTAGAGTAAATCTAAGTGTTGCCTTTGTTCTTTATAGATGGGTCCCACCATTATGTCCTCTAGTGGTAGAGGCGCAAGCGGCTCCTAGTGAATCCTCTGGATAGTCTCTGCGGTTTCTTCCTCTTGTGTATATTTTAACCATAGTTTATTTTTATTAAAACATATGTCCTTATTTGCTAAACTTATACAGGATACTAGTGTGGGTTTCCTTCTTCCACTGATTTTATTGTGCGGGGTACACAATATTCTTGCCCTTCCTGCAAACGAACACTAGTCTCAACATATAGGTGACTCTCATAAAAATCGCTCTGTACCTTTACGTGCCCCTAATGATTTGGCAACAATGTTCTGTCCTCTACAATCCTAAGTATAATTTTATTATTAGCTTGCTCTAAATTTATGTTACAAATGTCTGCATTGTCCTTGTAACTAAATTTTGGCATAACATCCTTAACAGCTAATATGTTGGACATTTCTGTGAAATTCCTTCCTAATAAAATAGGAATCTCCGGGCTCCATTAGAAACCACATGAGCTGATATTTGTGCCTCCACATCATCTACTTTTATTTTGAAGAATGTGGTACCTAATGTAGGTGTACGTCCATTGCCGTAACCATGCAGAAATATTTGTTTAGTGGAATCGATTCTCAAAGCTAAGTCCTCCACTTCTTTTCCACGAGTAGTTGTACATGAAGTATCTATGCCAATGCATGCTTTGCTTTTCCGTTAATATATTAATTCCTTGTAGAACTTTTAGTTTTGTTTATCCGTTATTAGTCAAATCTTCTGATTTCCTTTTTCTTTTTGCTTCTTCAAAAAAAAAACAATATTCTTCTATGTGACCTGCATGTCTACAAAAAATGCATCGTTTTTCTTGATTTTCGGTCCACTTATAGTTTTTTCCTCGCAATTATTTGAAATATTTTTGACATTTAAAACATGTTACTTTTGTGTTCTATTTATATTTTTTTTTGTTTTGGCTTTGGAAGTTCGAATGTTTGTCTATCCTTGCAGTTTTGACAAAATTGCCTTCTTTGGAAGTTCTTGGCATCACATCTAATTTGCATAAATTATATAAGGACTCGGGTGATTTATGATTGCCAGCCATGACTCCTGTCTTCACTACCTTGTTGTAGATGCCACCAATAATATACGAAACTGCTTTTACCCCATTAATGTCACAAAGGTTCAGTAGAACAGATTTTTCGTAATAGAATATGCAGTAAGTCTCGTCATTGCGCTTTGTTCTTCTCATCATTTCTTGTAAATCCCCATAAAAATCAACCTTGCTCTAACTTCTGTTTTCACTATGTGTGTATAAATGAAAAATAAACTTTACCTTTGGAATTTTGGTTGGTGTGACTTTTGACAGTGACAGTTTCACAAAGAAGACAAAGAATTGCCTTCTTTGGAAGTGCTCGGCATCACATCTAATTTGCATAAATTATATAAGGACTCGGGTGATTTATGATTGCCAGCCATGGCTCCTGTCTTCAGTACCTTGTTGCAGATGCCACCAATAACACACGAAACTGCTTTTACCTCATTAATATCACAAAGGTTCAGTAGAACAGATTTTTCGTAATAGAATATGCCGTAAGTCTCGTCATTGCGCTTTGTTCTTCTCATCATTTTTTGTAAATCCCCATAAAAATCAACCTTGCTCTAACTTCTGTTTCCACTATGTGTGTATAAATGAAAAATAAACTTTAAATTTGGAATTTTGGTTGGTGTGACTTTTGACAGTGACAGTTTCACAAAGAAGACAAAGAATTGCCTTCTTTGGAAGTGCTCGGCATCACATCTAATTTGCATAAATTATATAAGGACTCGGGTGATTTATGATTGCCAGCCATGGCTCCTGTCTTCAGTACCTTGTTGCAGATGCCACCAATAACACACGAAACTGCTTTTACCTCATTAATATCACAAAGGTTCAGTAGAACAGATTTTTCGTAATAGAATATGCCGTAAGTCTCGTCATTGCGCTTTGTTCTTCTCATCATTTTTTGTAAATCCCCATAAAAATCAACCTTGCTCTAACTTCTGTTTCCACTATGTGTGTATAAATGAAAAATAAACTTTAAATTTGGAATTTTGGTTGGTGTGACTTTTGACAGTGACAGTTTCACAAAGAAGACAAAGAATTGCCTTCTTTGGAAGTGCTCGGCATCACATCTAATTTGCATAAATTATATAAGGACTCGGGTGATTTATGATTGCCAGCCATGGCTCCTGTCTTCAGTACCTTGTTGCAGATGCCACCAATAACACACGAAACTGCTTTTACCTCATTAATATCACAAAGGTTCAGTAGAACAGATTTTTCGTAATAGAATATGCCGTAAGTCTCGTCATTGCGCTTTGTTCTTCTCATCATTTTTTGTAAATCCCCATAAAAATCAACCTTGCTCTAACTTCTGTTTCCACTATGTGTGTATAAATGAAAAATAAACTTTAAATTTGGAATTTTGGTTGGTGTGACTTTTGACAGTGACAGTTTCACAAAGAAGACAAAGAATTGCCTTCTTTGGAAGTGCTCGGCATCACATCTAATTTGCATAAATTATATAAGGACTCGGGTGATTTATGATTGCCAGCCATGGCTCCTGTCTTCAGTACCTTGTTGCAGATGCCACCAATAACACACGAAACTGCTTTTACCTCATTAATATCACAAAGGTTCAGTAGAACAGATTTTTCGTAATAGAATATGCCGTAAGTCTCGTCATTGCGCTTTGTTCTTCTCATCATTTTTTGTAAATCCCCATAAAAATCAACCTTGCTCTAACTTCTGTTTCCACTATGTGTGTATAAATGAAAAATAAACTTTAAATTTGGAATTTTGGTTGGTGTGACTTTTGACAGTGACAGTTTCACAAAGAAGACAAAGAATTGCCTTCTTTGGAAGTGCTCGGCATCACATCTAATTTGCATAAATTATATAAGGACTCGGGTGATTTATGATTGCCAGCCATGGCTCCTGTCTTCAGTACCTTGTTGCAGATGCCACCAATAACACACGAAACTGCTTTTACCTCATTAATATCACAAAGGTTCAGTAGAACAGATTTTTCGTAATAGAATATGCCGTAAGTCTCGTCATTGCGCTTTGTTCTTCTCATCATTTTTTGTAAATCCCCATAAAAATCAACCTTGCTCTAACTTCTGTTTCCACTATGTGTGTATAAATGAAAAATAAACTTTAAATTTGGAATTTTGGTTGGTGTGACTTTTGACAGTGACAGTTTCACAAAGAAGACAAAGAATTGCCTTCTTTGGAAGTGCTCGGCATCACATCTAATTTGCATAAATTATATAAGGACTCGGGTGATTTCTGATTGCCAGCCATGGCTCATGTCTTCACTACCTTGTTATAGATGCCACCAATAATACACGAAACTGCTTTTACCCCATTAATGTCACAAAGGTTCAGTAGAACTGATTTTTCGTAATAGCATATGCAGTAAGTCTCGTCATTGCGCTCTGTTCTTCTCATAATTTCTTGTAAATCCCCATAAAAATCAACCTTGCTCTAACTTCTGTTTCCACTATGTGTGTCTAAATGAAAACTAAACTGTAAATTTGGAATTGTGGTTGGTGTGACTTTTGACAGTGACAGTTTCACAAAGAAGACAAAGAATTGCCCTCTTTGGAAGTGCTCGGCATCACATCTAATTTGCATAAATTATATAAGGATTCGGGTGATTGATGATTGCCAGCCATGGCTCCTGTCTTCACTACCTTATTGTAAATGCCACCAATAATACATGAAACTGCTTTTGCCTCATTAATATCACAAAGGTTCAGTAGAACAGATTTTTCGTAATAGAATATGCAGTAAGTCTCGTCATTGCGCTTTATTCTTCTCGTCATTTCTTGTAATTCCCCATAAAAATCAACCTTGCTCTAACTTCTGTTTCGACTATGTGTGTATAAATGAAAAATAAACTTTAAATTTGGAATTTTGTTTGGTGTGACTTTTGACAGTGACAATTTCACAAAGACAAAGAATTGCCTTCTTTGGAAGTGCTCGGCATCACATCTAATTTGCATAAATTATATAAGGACTCGGGTGATTTATGATTGCCAGCCATGGCTTCTGTCTTCAGTACCTTGTTGCAGATGCCACCAATAACACACGAAACTGCTTTTACCTCATTAATATCACAAAGGTTCAGTAGAACAGATTTTTCGTAATAGAATATGCCGTAAGTCTCGTCATTGCGCTTTGTTCTTCTCATCATTTTTTGTAAATCCCCATAAAAATCAACCTTGCTCTAACTTCTGTTTCCACTATGTGTGTATAAATGAAAAATAAACTTTAAATTTGGAATTTTGGTTGGTGTGACTTTTGACAGTGACAGTTTCACAAAGAAGACAAAGAATTGCCTTCTTTGGAAGTGCTCGGCATCACATCTAATTTGCATTAATTATATAAGGACTCGGGTGATTTATGATTGCCAGCCATGGCTCCTGTCTTCAGTACCTTGTTGCAGATGCCACCAATAACACACGAAACTGCTTTTACCTCATTAATATCACAAAGGTTCAGTAGAACAGATTTTTCGTAATAGAATATGCCGTAAGTCTCGTCATTGCGCTTTGTTCTTCTCATCATTTTTTGTAAATCCCCATAAAAATCAACCTTGCTCTAACTTCTGTTTCCACTATGTGTGTATAAATGAAAAATAAACTTTAAATTTGGAATTTTGGTTGGTGTGACTTTTGACAGTGACAGTTTCACAAAGAAGACAAAGAATTGCCTTCTTTGGAAGTGCTCGGCATCACATCTAATTTGCATAAATTATATAAGGACTCGGGTGATTTATGATTGCCAGCCATGGCTTCTGTCTTCAGTACCTTGTTGCAGATGCCACCAATAACACACGAAACTGCTTTTACCTCATTAATATCACAAAGGTTCAGTAGAACAGATTTTTCGTAATAGAATATGCCGTAAGTCTCGTCATTGCGCTTTGTTCTTCTCATCATTTTTTGTAAATCCCCATAAAAATCAACCTTGCTCTAACTTCTGTTTCCACTATGTGTGTATAAATGAAAAATAAACTTTAAATTTGGAATTTTGGTTGGTGTGACTTTTGACAGTGACAGTTTCACAAAGAAGACAAAGAATTGCCTTCTTTGGAAGTGCTCGGCATCACATCTAATTTGCATTAATTATATAAGGACTCGGGTGATTTATGATTGCCAGCCATGGCTCCTGTCTTCAGTACCTTGTTGCAGATGCCACCAATAACACACGAAACTGCTTTTACCTCATTAATATCACAAAGGTTCAGTAGAACAGATTTTTCGTAATAGAATATGCCGTAAGTCTCGTCATTGCGCTTTGTTCTTCTCATCATTTTTTGTAAATCCCCATAAAAATCAACCTTGCTCTAACTTCTGTTTCCACTATGTGTGTATAAATGAAAAATAAACTTTAAATTTGGAATTTTGGTTGGTGTGACTTTTGACAGTGACAGTTTCACAAAGAAGACAAAGAATTGCCTTCTTTGGAAGTGCTCGGCATCACATCTAATTTGCATAAATTATATAAGGACTCGGGTGATTTATGATTGCCAGCCATGGCTTCTGTCTTCAGTACCTTGTTGCAGATGCCACCAATAACACACGAAACTGCTTTTACCCCATTAATGTCACAAAGGTTCAGTAAAACAGATTTTTCGTAATAGAATATGCAGTAAGTCTCGTCATTGCGCTTTGTTCTTCTCGTCATTTCTTGTAATTCCCCATAAAAATCAACCTTGCTCTAACTTCTGTTTCGACTATGTGTGTATAAATGAAAAATAAACTTTAAATTTGGAATTTTGGTTGGTGTGACTTTTGACAGTGACAGTTTCACAAAGAAAACAAAGAATTGCCTTCTTTGAAGTGCTCGGCATCACATCTAATTTGCATAAATTATATAAGGACTCGGGTGATTTATTATTGCCAGCCATGGCTCCTGTCTTCACTACCTTGTTGTAGATGCCACCAATAATACACGAAACTGCTTTTACCTCATTAATATCACAAAGGTTCAGTAGAACAGATTTTTCGTAATAGAATATGCCGTAAGTCTCGTCATTGCGCTTTGTTCTTCTCATCATTTTTTGTAAATCCCCATAAAAATCAACCTTGCTCTAACTTCTGTTTCCACTATGTGTGTATAAATGAAAAATAAACTTTAAATTTGGAATTTTGGTTGGTGTGACTTTTGACAGTGACAGTTTCACAAAGAAGACAAAGAATTGCCTTCTTTGGAAGTGCTCGGCATCACATCTAATTTGCATAAATTATATAAGGACTCGGGTGATTTATGATTGCCAGCCATGGCTCCTGTCTTCAGTACCTTGTTGCAGATGCCACCAATAACACACGAAACTGCTTTTACCTCATTAATATCACAAAGGTTCAGTAGAACAGATTTTTCGTAATAGAATATGCCGTAAGTCTCGTCATTGCGCTTTGTTCTTCTCATCATTTTTTGTAAATCCCCATAAAAATCAACCTTGCTCTAACTTCTGTTTCCACTATGTGTGTATAAATGAAAAATAAACTTTAAATTTGGAATTTTGGTTGGTGTGACTTTTGACAGTGACAGTTTCACAAAGAAGACAAAGAATTGCCTTCTTTGGAAGTGCTCGGCATCACATCTAATTTGCATAAATTATATAAGGACTCGGGTGATTTATGATTGCCAGCCATGGCTCCTGTCTTCACTACCTTGTTGTAGATGTCACCAATAATATACGAAACTGCTTTTACCCCATTAATGTCACAAAGGTTCAGTAGAACTGATTTTTCGTAATAGCATATGCAGTAAGTCTCGTCATTGCGCTTTGTTCTTCTCGTCATTTCTTGTAATTCCCCATAAAAATCAACCTTGCTCTAACTTCTGTTTCGACTATGTGTGTATAAATGAAAAATAAACTTTAAATTTGGAATTTTGTTTGGTGTGACTTTTGACAGTGACAATTTCACAAAGACAAAGAATTGCCTTCTTTGGAAGTGCTCGGCATCACATCTAATTTGCATAAATTATATAAGGACTCGGGTGATTTATGATTGCCAGCCATGGCTTCTGTCTTCACTACCTTGTTGTAGATGCCACCAATAATATACGAAACTGCTTTTACCCCATTAATGTCACAAAGGTTCAGTAGAACAGATTTTTCGTAATAGAATATGCAGTAAGTCTCGTCATTGCGCTTTGTTCTTCTTGTCATTTCTTGTAATTCCCCATAAAAATCAACCTTGCTCTAACTTCTGTTTCCACTATGTGTGTATAAATGAAAAATAAACTTTAAATTTGGAATTTTGGTTGGTGTGACTTTTGACAGTGACAATTTTACAAAGACAAAGAATTGCCTTCTTTGAAGTGCTCGGCATCACATCTAATTTGCATAAATTATATAAGGATTCGGGTGATTTACGATTGCCAGCCATGGCTCCTGTCTTCACTACCTTGTTGTAGATGTCACCAATAATATACGAAACTGCTTTTACCCAATTAATGTCACAAAGGTTCAGTAGAACAGATTTTTCGTAATAGAATATGCAGTAAGTCTCGTCATTGCGCT
This sequence comes from Taphrorychus bicolor, assembly GCA_951812265.1. Classification (NCBI taxonomy): domain Eukaryota; kingdom Metazoa; phylum Arthropoda; class Insecta; order Coleoptera; family Curculionidae; genus Taphrorychus; species Taphrorychus bicolor. The sequence goes on from OX638307.1 coordinate 7,350,560, forward strand.
TTGTTCTTCTCATAATTTCTTGTAAGTCCCCATAAAAATCAACCTTGCTCTAACTTGTGTTTCCACTCTGTGCGTATAAATGAAAAATAAACTTTAAATTTGGAATTTTGGTTGGTGTGACTTTTGACAGTGACAGTTTCACCAAAACAAATGACTGCTTCATAAAGCGAATTAATGCGATCTACCAAATAGAATTTGGTAATGACCGCGGTTATATCGTGGTTCAATCCGGAATCGATCTGACAGGCAGCGTGAGATGTCATAACAAATCTTCGCTCTTAGGTAGTGGTATTTACCGTGCTTTTCAATCTTTGTTTGTTTACTTTTCTTGTTGCGCGCCTACATACACGTGTATTTACCATTTGTAAGCAAATTTGCTGTTTCCAAGTCCTCCACTTCCACCTAGTAGTCGTTTCCTTCGTGATTTATTGACAACAGGTATTTAACAGTTTGTTCTTCCATTTCTTATAATTACATATTTTTTATATTGAATTGAATCTTGAACGTGAAATGAAAACCTCCAAGTAATGCCATTTTCTCTCTGTTCCTTTTCTTGTCCTGCGCGCATATAAGAGCGCAAGTAAAACAGCTAGAGAGCAAGGTTAAAACCATAAGCTTTGCTGACAAGTTTGGCAGAAAACAGTTGATTTTATAGAATAACCATGGAATAACCAAAACAAATGAGGAAAGTCGCTTTAACGGCGGGATAAGAACCGATTTGAATTGGTTACGTTTGGTAGATCGCATTAATTCGCCTATAGACAGGTTGACGTGGGTTGACAGTTGTGTTTGAATTAAATTAATTCATCGACCATTACAGAGCAGCTAATTTTGACAAACTTTTTTGAGGGCTTATCAACAGTATTGTCAAACATACCGAATTTCTTTGTTTATACAGAAATGATGAATAAGAATAGATAATTCAATTTCGTTTGTTCTTTTAAGATGATAAAAATTCATCAAAGCACTATTTTTCTGTAGTTATTCGCCTTGTCTTTGCCCTTATATAACTTATAATTATACATAAATAAATAGAAGTATAAAAAAAAAACAGTAAGAACGGCAACACCGCAGCCAGTTTTTTTGTTTTGATGTTCTGGGATTTTCTTCAGTACTTCAGCACACAAGTATAGATTCTGCCTTCAAGTTTTTGCCAACAAAAGACAATTTAGGAATATATTATAAATATATCTCAAACATGAAACATGATCATTAAGATCAATTAGTTATAAGTTTCCGTCTGTTATTTAAATAGGCTAGTCCGCCATATTGCCTTGAGAAGCGTACATGTCAAATGATGTAATTCTGAAATGGTCAATGACCTAGCACATATGGACAAGCCAACAAATGCCGATATTTCCCTAAAAAGGCCTCCCTTTTTGGCCGGAAGTCCGTCGCTTCAAAGGTTTCCCCCTGACATAATTTTGTCGTCAGCACATGTCAGACAACCGTCACAGCATCTTAAAGCCGGACCGGATATTGATTGTATCGATTGTTTTTGGTTTTTGTTAGGTTGGAAGTTAAGTTTTCCATCTATAAGATGATGTCGGGATACTATGATGGCTCTCATATATATGGCTTCCCTAACTCAAGAGGTCGTTTACGCCCGGGTCATGTCCTCATGATGGTTAAGCATTGAGTTTGTACCATAATAAATTAATGTCAAAAAACAAGCCTTATTTTTTTACGTGTCATCGCGATAAACAGGACCAAGATTTTTACTTTTACTTTAATTTTTATTTGTTACTTTGAATATATATTTTAATATTAATTTTATATGCTATGGTTTATTCTTTATTGTTGATACTTTATTTTTTATTCTTAATATTTCTTTTATTCTTTATCTTTTATTCTTTATCCCACTTCTGAAAATTTTGTAGAACTAAAAATTTTTATGCTGTTAGTCGGATGACTTAAATGATAAAACAACATTTTACAATATATTTAAGAAAATATAGAAAATGGTCAAACAGCACTAAAAGTTATGTAAAATAACGTACACTAGGTAACGTAAAATACGACTATTTGTCAACAATGGGCGCCTGTAGGTGTCTGATAGGGATGACACCTCTGTAAGTGAATAAAACGTACCTGAGCAACTAATTTAGCAATTAAGAGATCAATATTAAAAATGTTATTAAATTATCCCCTTTTGCGAAGATCAGAAAAAGATATCAGAAACAGAAGACATATTAATATCTGACATAAGATTCATATGCTGTTATCTTTACAACTTTAAAGACTCGTAATATGTTCATAACTGAGACATAACAAAACACCTCTGGGTCACCAGTATTAAGGGTGAACTCGCAAAACACCTCACCAAAAGAAAGCTATTATTCTTACAATTTTTATGACTCATAAGTGCTCATAATAGAGGCACAACAAAACACTTCCTGGGTCTCCAGTATTAAGGGTGAAAATACCTCATCACAAGAAAGCTAGCTAGAGTTTTACCATGGTAAATAGTAAAATTGCGCGTACTAAGGTACTAAGGGTCAACTCGCGAAGTCCCATTCTTTAACACTAGCACTGTGAAGAGTAAACTCGCGACACACTCAAACAAAGAGTCAAGTTGTCAACTTTAACAAAAGACAATGTGGAGAATCTGTCAGTCATTTACTGACGATCTTTATAATAAACTATTGAAATACTTCAATTGAGAAATTATTGAATATTGTGTATAATTAAGTGAAATAAAAAATAACCAAAATTAGTTACTCTGTACGCTAAACTCATCTAATTACTTCAAATATGGCACCAGTCACAAAACACACACAAGCTTCACTAACTGACGAAACAAAACTGTTAATGTGGTTCTTAGCTTAGAAAAAGAGCCCTCTCGTTAATTTTAATGTCCTGAGAAAGTCGTAGGCGATTCTCGCCCTTAAAAACCCATAAATTAGATAAACTGTCGAGTTACACTTTCCAGCTACATCAACAAACACTTCTGGCTCTTGAGCAGAATGTCGAAGATAACATTGGCCTTCCTTTCTTTTAAAAGCTTGAGTTTTGTTTGAATGTTGGAATATAAATTTACTGTGAAATTATTCGCTTCTTACATTAATTACAATTAAAAAAAAACAAATAAATACTTACGGACGTAGAGTCAACACTTAAGATAACATTGATTACAAAAAACAAAAAACATGTACGGATCTGTTGCTGGATTAAAATAAAACGAATACAATTAAAAAGCTGCTGTTAACGTTGGCATCAACAACATTGGTTGGCACTGCGGGCCACTGCAGAATCAGCTACTTTTTGTAACACTTTAATCTCAGTTAAGGTATCTTAGAATATTCAAAAAGTGCTCAGGGAAAAGTATCAGGTTAGGAACAAAAGTGCTACAAAACCGGCCGGTAAAGTGAGTTCGGGGCGCCACCAATTTTAATCAATTAAATTGGAAAAATCCTACGCTGTTAGGTAGCTGATCAGTTCCCTTTAGCCTCTTCCAAAATACCCATAGTACTTGCAAACAAAATAAAACTAACAAGTTTAATTTATGTCCTATAATATCAAAGAACGAAATCAATGTTGTACAATATGATGATTGTACTTCAAGTCAATGAGTGAAAGGTTTTCCTTAATTCTACTTATCACAATTGTCTGGAAAATATCTCCCTAGTGGTGATCACCAAGCGTAACAATAAAAAAAACAGGTTAACTTAAATACTACTACTTAGCTTGACACGACGCTATTACAGATGGTCTCAAAGGCTAGACGCCTTAGGTCCAAAACAACGCAAAAGGTAGTGGCTATTGGCCCTCCAAAAATTATGGTTGTAGCTGTCTGCCTCTTACACACAATAGTGGTGGTTTTCGAACAATAAGGTGGTGATTAACCTTCAGAAACAATAATGGTGCCTGGTAGCCCCTTGGAAACACTAAAGTGGCGGTAGGCCCCCTTGGAACATTAATTGGTGGCGGTAGGCCCCCTTGGAACACTAATTGGCGGCGGTAGGCCCCCTTGGAACACCCTAGGAAGGACATTATTTACTAGGATGTCCCTTGATCTAGTTAATTTTTTTCTTTAAATGTATGTTTCGTGAAGCGATTACATACACTAGTTAACCAATAAAGTGACTTGAAAATTTTGCTCATGAACTACTTTACATTAAATGGACTTAGTAAACTTAAATTCAATAAATAAAATAAACAAAAGTTATTCAATAATTGAAACAAATCCACCCAGACAATTTTAACCCCGTAATGACCCCAGATTGGATTGGAAAAATCGAACAAATAAAGAAAAATCATAAAACTCTAAACATAGATAAATTAATGAATAATTACCTCGTCCACGAGGGTTTCCAAAAACAGAACAAAATAAACACGTGGTGTGGCTGCTTTCAGCCCTCACATTAACCTTGCTGACACGTGGTACATTGGCTTGTGTGGCCCTGGATCGTAGTATAGGTTGACAAATGCTTTGCTTGTAGGCCCAAACTCTGATAGAAAGAAAATACAAAAGGCTCAGTGGAAGGAAAAGAAAACCCCTCAACCAAGAAGATGGCCGACTTGAACTTACCTCTTGCTGCACAATCCCGAAATTCGGTTCAACTTCCCTCATCCAAAAATGTCCCAAAAACTGGTCGAGTGACCACAAAACTAACACCAACTAAGGGAAGTTGAAATACTACTACAAATCGACTAAATCCCACGTAGTGGTTTACACTTTTACGTCGAAATGAGTAGCAGCGAAGAGATGAGTGTTGTCTTCCACGTGTCTTGATCCAGAAAGAAAGATCTTCACCGATATTCCGATTTTCAATAGATAAAAGGTGGAGGAGGGGAAAAGATATTGGTCGAGAGCGCCAGCGCGCAACGAACAATTGACAAATGACAACTCTCATTGTCATCGAAAGGCGTTTTAGGACGACACCCAAAATACTTGCTCTCGCTACCCTTTTTACTCCTCAGAAAATAAGCAAAATGTACCACTTAAAGTTTGGCCCATATGTTTTCCATTTCATCTAGTGATATTATCATAAAATAACGTTTGACTTACGAACAGCTAACAAAGGCTATTAGTTGCAAGCAAAGAATTTGCAAAGTCCTCTCAAACATGGCGGACTTCCGGCCAAGAAACCGAAGCACTTAGGTGGATAGGCAGTCGCCTCCATATCTACATACTTCACCCAACAAATCCGTCAATATATCAGTCAATTAATGCGACATTTGAAATAAGTCAGTTGTTTATTTATTTTCCAAGTTTTGAGGTTATAATTTCCCAAACTTAATAAAATCTGTGGCCTCCCTTATTGAAACAAAGGCAAGGAAAATGGGCGCAACTCACTGCCAGCATAGTCCTGAGACCCCTGACAAGACAAAACGTGAACCCTATCCACCTTCCACAGGTTAGCAAAAAAAGGTAAATAAACAACCTTAAATCTTTACACTCGAGCAGAACAACAAACGTTTCAGCCCCAAATAGACGACAAATATCCGCTTTTGCATGACTAATTCTAGCGACAGTTTTCAACCGTTACATTTTTTAACAGAACCTCCAATCCCATCAGGAACTTTTTTTTTCCATGGCCACTTTCACTATAGTTCCAACGAATTTTATCAGCTCCTAAGACCGATGAAAAGATGAGCAGTTACAAAATGAATTTTTTTTATTTCGTTATTGCGGGCTTGGCTCATCGCTAAGAAAGTCGACTGGTTTAATTTCCGGAAAAAAGGCACGAACCTCCGAGTACGAAGTACCGGCTCCAAGTGAGCGTAAATTGCCGAAGGATCGTGGCGCTTGGAAATTGTACAGAAATTAGGTGGTTTAATGAATTTGCTTAAGATTTTTTTAAATAAACTATAACCGTATGCAAAAATACTTGTGGTTTAGAGCTCTTAAAATGTGCCTGATTGCACCTCCTGAGAGTATTTACAATTTTAATTCGCGGAGAAAGTCATATTGTTGCGAACTCAGGGTTCAATAATTCCAGTGTAACGATTTAACACGAAAACACTATTTATTTATCCCACAAATACACACAAGTACAATTCGACTACTAAATAACTCACTACTTAACACTTTATAGCCTTCTATTATCGTTTGGTTTGGTACTTTAGCTTACCTATAGCTCGATTAAATAAGACTAGTGTTAACGGCGGCGCTATTCGCCTTTTATACACCTAAATCCTAAAAATATAGAAAAGTCTAGAACATTCTTAGACGAAAAATAATTGATAAGAGACACATGAAAAGGGGTCGTAAATAACTGCTTTCTAAATAGACAGAGCAATAAATCACTCGTCACATTTCCTACGCCGCAGCGCCCGGTTAGGCCGCGAGCCGCGAAGGTCCAACGTCCAATGTCGCTCCGCCTCCCAGCCACCGCTCACCGTAACATTGCCCTCTTCCTAAGGCTGTTCGTCACGAACAGATGGTGGGGAATTCCATGGTATCGTGCTAATCTATCCAGATGAACAACCTTCATCTTTGATCTGGGGGTCCGCTGGATCGTATACACCACATCATTAATCTTCTTAATAATTGTATAAGGCCCTTCGCAATTTTGGCTAAGTTTGGGCGACTTCCCCATCTTTCGCCGCGGATTGTACAGCCACACCAAATCACCATCCTGGAAGCCGCGGGAGTTAGCCAGTATGTCATATCTTGCTTTGGCTCGATCACTGGAGATCCGCAGTTTATTCCTGACTTGTTCATGAACATTGTTAAGTCTATCCTTGAGCTCCTCCACTAAATTCTCAGACTGGCTCGATTAAATAAGACTACTGCTAACGGCGGCGCTATTCGCTTTTTATACAAAATCCTAATCATATAAAAATGCCTAGATCATTCTAAGAAAAGAAGAAAAATAATTGATAAGAGACGCATAAAAAAAGATCGTAAATAACTGCGTTCTAAATAAACAGAGCAATAAATCACTCGTGGCAGTTCCCACGCCGTAGCGCCCGGATAGGCCGCGAGCCGCGAAGGTCCAATATCCAATGTCCCTCCGCCTCTCAGCCACCGCTCACCGTGTCAATATGAATAAGAGCTTGTCTTTTATTATGCGCTTTTACGTGATCAATATATGATGTTATTGATGAATATTGATGATAAATATTTCATCAATATTCATAGTGTAACAAACTTTCTGCAGCTGGCAAAATAATACCTTCTTAACATTCTTTTGGCACTGTTTTTCTACGCGTAACAATTACTTTCTCTTCTTTTAGTTTTCCACGCAGCATATGTTACTTACTACAGTTCTGCATCACTCTCATTTCTTATTATTTGTCTATCCTTACAGACCTTACACATTCTTGCTGGGCAATATTCACCTAATGATTTATTGCAGCACAGATCCTTACACAACTGGTTTGGAAAACTGGAGTTAATAATATTGAGTATACGAAGCTTTCTTACTGTTACTTTAATGTTACTAATATTCTCGCGCAAAATGCCCAAACATGTTTCTTTGGATTTTGCGTTTGGAATGAGGATCCAAAACGGTCAATATTTACAAAAAGTGGAGTAGAAACTATTCCTGTATGAGGATAATCCTCCCTAAATTTTAGATATAAATTTAGAAATGGTTCCTTTGAAATCCTTTTTTGCATTTTATGTTTTTCCATTGTAATCGTATCTTTTCAGGTAACATTCGGTACATTCATGTATTTCTAAAAAATCTCTTACGCACTACCTATATTTGTCTATCTTTTATTTGTTAATTTTATTGTTTATTTTGTTTCAAGACAATCTTGTAGACACATTATTAACAATATTTTGGAATTTGCATTTTTTCATTAGTGGACAAGAAATCGCGTCCACTATGGCACGTTTTCCTTCTGCAGATTTTTTATTTTTCGGTTTGCGAGTCATAACTTCCCCTAAAAGAAGCTTTTTTTACAGTTTTGGAATCAGTTTTAATCAATTATTGGTCAATATTGGATTTGCATGTTTAAGTTTCTCCCGGTAATATTCTTTTTTATATTTTTCGATTCTCTTTTGGTAAGTTTTAATTTTCTCGTTTAGTCGCTCTATCTGTTTATTTAATTCTTTTGAGCCTGTCTTCAACCCTGCTCAGCTTGTTGGCTTGTAGTTGGCGTTACCTTTAGCGGCGGAGTAGAAGGAGGAGTGTTGTTATCTAGGTATAACCTAACCTGGTTTTTTAAACTCTGTGTTTTTGAGCGATCCCGCCAACTTTTACGTACGTTCCGTTTCTGTCTATCAGTTAAATCAGTCATACTTTTAATTTTTCCTTCTTGCTTTCTTTTGTGGTACCTCTCCCTTTCCATTCTTTTTTGTTCTTCATATCTTTCTAGATCTTCCTTAATTCGATCTCTCTCCCTCTTCATATTACATTTCACATCCTGCGTTCGCTCTTCATCTCACTTCTTTTTCGTGTTTTCCATATTACGTATTTTAGAGGGTGGCATGATTATGAAAAATTGTTCAAAAACATGTTTGCGCGGAATGCCTTCTCCGTTCTCAAACATCTCCATCCGTTGGCAAGTTAAGATGTTTTTATAGCATATCGATATATAGGTATATATTTTTCTTCACATTGCTAAAAATCGTTTTAAATGTTACAAAGCAAGTACCTACCTACTTTTACTAAAACAATTCTGGTGATATGAACATTAATGAAAGTATCTGCTATTTTAAGTCGTACTTAAGAATAGTGTTACGAGTGTGATTTTCTGAGAATTTTTTTTTACAATTATTTTTGAATTGATGCAAAATTTGAAAAATACGAAGTATGTTCAATAGACAGTATTCTGTTGGGACAACTCGAACCAACTTCTATGTAAGGACTGGAATTGCAACAGTTTACTGAGAATGACCCATATTACTTTTTCCGTATCCGCTGGTTGTACCAAGAAGGTTGTAATTAAGTTTTAATTAGCAAAAATATCCGCAATTAACCTCAAAGAAACGGACATTTCTAGGTGTGTACTTGGTAAGCGCTTGCGGTCTCGACAGTATCCCTGCAGATCTGGGAATTATTCACCTCCAGCAGAAATTCAAAGGCACGTTAAACAGCGTAGAAACTTACTTAAGAGCCTGGACTGAAGGCCCAGTCAAAGGTATGGCATGTTCGTTAACGTTATTACAGACACACACATTTAGTTTCTGTTTTCTAGGTCCACTTGTCAACTACGGAACATGGGAAAGTGCGGTTTACAGCATTTCTCACGCCTCAGAATTGCTTTCTGTTAAGAAGCGATTTGATGAAAAGTTTGAAAAGACCCCCACTTACCCTCCAAAACTAAGTTACAAAATCTTACCCCACAGACCGAAGGTGGGAAATGGGTGGGCGTTACCATTTTTGGGATCGGATCGTTCAGTTGCAAGAAGGTCTCAGAGTGTTTTGTATCAGAATGATAATATTCGCCCAGTTCAGGTAATTCTCCAATTCAAAATGTTTGACCCAAATTCGAGATGCTTTTATTATTAATGTCTTAATCAAAATCCAGTTGACGTGTATGCTACTCTTATATAATTTGACGATGTGTCTTATACACCCTGTGTCTTATACAGTGTAAGGCATGCATGTGCATGATACCTTTACTTGATGACTTGATTTCTTTTACCGCTGCTAGCTCTTAAACCGTAAGAGTTACCAAGCATTCGGCGACGAACTAAAAACAGGATCTTGACAAATTCTTTTTTTTTTTATCATAAAAACATGTAAAATGTGTAAAATGTAAAAGATGTAAAACGTGTATCCATATCAGGGTTCCCATTTATCAGATATTGTTTATGATTATGAAAAGAACCTTCAATCTAAACTTCAGGCTTTTAGCCTAATGGTCCCTAAAAATGTAATATTTGCCACTTTTTGGGACACCCTTTTGTATCTAAATCAGAAATCAGGGCACTGTTTATCATAAGGTGAATAGAACTTACAAAACACTCTAAACTATCTAAAACGTAAATGTATGCATTATTTATCATAACACTACTAGAACCAACGAATAAAATTGATACTATTGATTTATATGGGAAAAGTCTATTTTCCCATATAAATGCCCAAAAACCTAAATTTGGAGATCAAAATCTTGTATTGCGGCCTTTAACAGCTTATTTCTCGTTTTGGTGAAGATTTGTCCGAAAATCTATAAGAGCTAAGAAAGTAGAAGAATAAAACTACACGCTGAGCTGAGAAATATTAACAAAACTCAGCCACTATAGCTGTGATACCAAGTCAGCTATATCACAATTTATGGTACCCCTTAGGTACCTACCATCCAAATTTGAATCATGTACCATCACTAGTACCCTAAACATGACCTTTACTGTATTCCTCACATTTAAAATGCATGGGCTCAATGCATTTTTTATGGAAAAATCATACCTGAGAACCCACGAAATGGCGTCTCGCGTGATACGAATTTTTAAATTTATCCAGGCTTTGTAAATCGGCCACGAGGATCGGGTCCTTTGCCAACAGTCTTCCTAGAAACGTTAAAATTTTCACCTGCCGTACTTTTTCCTCTCCTTTTTACCGAGTTTACTTAGTCTAAGCCTTTGAAGTTAATTAGGCATTATGTTGCATGAGCTGTCAGATGAAAACGAAAAGGGTCCATGGCGCCCCCAGGACGGCAAATCGAGAAACTAGGAAAAATTCGCCAAAATTTCTAAAAGTTGTAGATTGTGGCTTCGAAATTCAATTAAGGTCATTTCGCGACGTTCCAGCGAGTGATTCCTAGATGTCAAAAGAAAACATTTCTAGGTATCCGCTGGGATAGAAAGGGATACGTTACGATAGATGGGTTCAGTACAAATGGACTTCAAAGTGGCAGTTTGAAATGTGTGGAATCTACAGGGTAAAATGTAAAAAAAGTACACCCATAATGGCAAGACATGTGAAACATTTAAACTTGTTCATTTTAATTACCTCCTTCCTAGCCTAAGAGACCTACAAATTTAGATAAGTTTTAAGGAAAATTGATAATTTGCCGGACTTGTTCATCAAACAGTAATAAAAATGAGAACTTTTATCAATTTTTCATTGAGTTTGGCAAAAAAATGTTGAATTTAGAAATGACTATTTTTCTCTTTTCTTCTATTTTTTCTGTGAAAAAACTTTTTTAGTTTTGGAGATAACCTGGCCAACTGACACCTCATTTTCCGCTGCCTTGAGCTCAGGAACTCAATTCTCTTACCAGATTTTAATCACCTCAATCAATCAAATATTGCGTTATTGTCCTAGACTGGTCTGTTGACAAAGCTTTTAGAAGTACAATAATACAAACTGAACACAAAGGTAATGTATTAGAATTAAACTAAGATTGAAGTCAATAGACGAAACAACAATAAGCAACATTAGGACTAGCGCCTTCCAAAGGCACTGTAAAATGTAATCTCTAAGTAAAAAAAAAATCTAATGAAGTTTCATTTTAACATTTAAACCGAAAATGAGCCGCGCTTTAGTTTTTGTAAAATTGGCAAAAAACAATTTTTGACACTTTTTCTGTCTTCGGACATTTTTCTCTCACTGTGTATTAAGTGATAATAAGTGATAATATAAGTGACACCTTTGGCGGGATAGAACTAAAAGATTCCAAGGTTATGCTTTTTTTGCCGGTACCATCCACATTGGGCAAATCGTCTAACTAAAGGGGTCTAGAAAGCCAAGAAGGGAACCATTATAAAAAAGAAGGTCCTAATTTTGCTGATTTTTCTATTCGAACTATCGGAATTAAACTTAAACCCCACATAGCCCCGGATCTATGGTAAAATCTCAGTAAATTTCTTCTTCTTCTTATGGCGCCCTCTCCTTTCGAAGGTTGGCGATCCACCTAGCTAACATTGTTCTGGATACAGCAGCTCAAAAGATTTCAATGGAACAGCACCCAAACCATCTTCTGAGGTCTTTCAGCCAGGAGTTCAGACGTCTACCAACAGATCTTTTCCCTTGAATCTTTCCTTCAATTATTAGTCTCAGCGTTTCATACTTGTTGCCTCTCATAATGTGGCCTATGTATGTAGTTTTTTTTTCTTTGATGAGGGCCATTAATTCTTTCGGATTCTTCATTCGTCTAAGTACTTCTTCGTTCGTAATTCGTTGGACCCATGATATGCGGCGCATACGGCGATATAAGTACATTTCAAACGCCTCAATTTTCTTTTCAGTTGTAGGGTCCAGGGTCCAGCATTCCCATCCGTACAGCAACACACTGAAGACATAACATCTAATCATCGAACCCTGAGCTCCAAATTCAGATCAGGACTAGTAAAAAAATTTTTCATGTTTATGAATGTTTTCCTGGCATGTTCGATTCTGGAACGGATCTCTCGTTTCGGATCACACCACTCGTTGACTATGGTACCCAGATAATTAAAACACGAGATTTGTTCGATCTGATTGCCGTTAATCAAAATTGTTTCAGCAGTGTGTTTCTTGTAGAAAACTAGCAGTTTGGTCTTTGATATATTCATGTCCAATACTTCCTCACTATATTCAGTTATTCTATTCATCATATTTTGCAGATCTGATATGTTATCGGCAAGGATTACGGTGTCGTCTGCGTTTCTGATATTGGTGATATTTTCTCCATTTATTTGACACCTCCCATGTCTTCCGCTAAAGCTTCTTTGAAAATTGCTTCCGAATAGATGTTGAACAGGAGTGGTGACAAAATACAGCACTGCCTCGTACGCCTCTTCGGATTGACATAGTGTCAGGTGTTCTTCCGTCTATTCTTATTTCGGCGATCTGGTTCCAGTAGAGATTTACTATCAATGTAATATCTCTTTTGTTAGTGCCGGATACGGATAATATTTCTACCATCTTTTGATGCTTGACGCGGTCGAATGCCGTTCGATACTCAATAAAGCAAGCGTAGACATCTATGTTCGTATCTTTGCACCCCGTGCTAAAAAATTTAAAGAGAAGAGGGCTTCTCGAGTGCCTAGTCCATTCTGAAATCCAAATTGAGTGTCGCTTAATTGTTCTCTTCGCATTTCTTGTATATTAGAGTGTGGATTATTCTCAGAAAAACTTTAAGAATATGTGGCATTAGACTAATCATGCGATAGTCGTCGCATTGTGAGGCTTTTGTTTTCTTCGGGATCTTTATAAAAGTAGACTTGAGCCAGCTGGGAGGGATCTTTCCGGTTTTGTATATTGTATTGAATAGTTCTAGCATAAGATACGGTCACTTTTTGTAATGGCTGGTGCGTCTTCTCCATGTTCTAGTTACTACCTTGGGAATCTCATATGTCTGTCGTCATCAAAACGCTCCTCCACGTAGCTCTTCCATCTTTTAAGTTTCTCCTCGATACCAGTTATGATTTCATTATTTGTATCTCAGAATTCCTGTTTGGCGTTTTCTTCCTATCTCAGCTACCTCCCTAACTTTCTTGTGCATATTAAACGAGTCATGTTTCTGTTGTAGTTCTTCGATCACCCTGTGGGGGCAGATGAAGGACGCATTTTCGACACAGCTCAGCCCCCCCCCCCCCCCCTCCTATACTTGCCACCAAAGCTACCACATTTTTGAAGAGCCCGTTCATTTTGTACGACGCGCAATACAGCAAAAGCCCGTCAAATTATTAATTTAAAAGTTATAAGCGTCGAAACAAAAAAAAAAAAAACAAATATCTACAACCAAAATCCAAAGTAACGGCTCTATATAATGAAAATTTCTTCACTGGAATTAATGCCCACGTGATATATTTCGTCTTTAAGTGGTCTTAAAGCCAACAATTTGGTCTAAATGACGACATCCAGTTAAGTGTTCACTTTGACGTCATAATGACAAAAGTAGGGCACGTCCAAAAGACGTTGTGTTTAAGACGTTGCAAGGCCATATCTAAAAACTTTAGCCATCATATGGACGTTCCTTTGATTTGAACGGAAAGAAACAGGTGAAAAAAGCCTTTAATTTAAAAGAAAAATATTTCTGAAAACTGAAAGTAACATTTTTCTGACACAACGCTAAAACTAATCCTTCAACATAACTAAAAATAATTGAGGTTAATTATCCACTCGACACGAACGATGAGCCAACGTCTACCGTCTTTTTGTCCTAATTTATGATTGTTGCCCAACCCCAACAGCATCTGCAAACAAGCGTTGCCAGTATATTACAATTGTAATAGATCTATTACGTTTTCACTTTTTAGTTATGTGTTTACGCCAAATCCAAAATATATTACATTTTGTTAAATTAAGCATTTCGACATGGTGTCACAAGTAAAATATTTAAATTTATTTTTATCCGTTTTAGAGTGTACTCCAGTGCACTAAAAGAATAGCTCATCCGAAAGCCCTAGATTTTTTGTAATATTTCAGCAAGTGCCCGTCTTTGAGAACTGTCAATAGTGTCAACTGTCATTATCATAAAAACTTATGCAATAATTTTTGCTTTTTAATGTTTTTCATTGTTCATGTGAGTGGCCCATATGAGGAAAAACAATTAAAACATAAACCTTATCATGTAGTTTTTAATTGTGTCTACGCCTTTATCAACCAAAGTTACCAACCAAATCGATGACCTAGGAGAAATGGAGAAAGCAAACAATTGCCGATATTACCTTAAAAATGGTCCCCCTTTTTGATGGGAAGTCCGCCATTTTTAAGAAATCCTTGACGTAATTTTGTTTTGTTCTTTTTCTGTAATTGTAATTGTTCGTTTTATCTATTTGTAATTGTTCTTTTTTATCCTTCGTATTGCCAGGCTAACTCAATGAGAGGTTTTAGTACAATAATCGGGCTGCGTAGGGCTGCTTTAACCATCTTTATGCCGTTTGCATTTCGTTCTGCAGTGGCCAGAGCTGCCTGACTGATTAGAAAGTCTTCCAGCCAGGTTCTAATCTCTTGTGGGCCTGTGATAGCTACCGGAGTTTTAATCTCTCGTCGCGGAGCGGGAGTGACCTCCACGGTCGTTCTCTCCGGTAGCTCCCCAAGTTGTTTTGGGGCGACTGCGTCGATTGGTTGGCTGCCTTGTTGATGCCTTGGAATAAGTGCTTCTTTCTTTGATTCTCCAGAGTTTCCGGAGAGGAATCCAGAGTACGGGCTCTCTTGGCCGCTGGACTGCCTCTAGAAATGGTTGTTAAGTCGCTATAGAGCTTCCCAGTAGTGTTAGGTTTATCGGAAGGGCGCCCTCTAGGGGTCGCTATGCTTTCAGCGCGCTCTAGTTGTCATCTATCGACAGTGACTTCCACTGATTGTGGGGGAGTCGTGAGCTCCTCGGTCGTATTTTTTAGAGATTCCGTCCTCTGAATTCTAGAATTATCGTGAGAGTTGGAGGTCCCAGCCCTAGGCGTCTTGGGCTTTGGACTACGGATGCCTTGTTAACTTTTTGCGATAATCCCACCGTTCGGTGTTAGTGATTGTCCGCCAGATCTCATAGTCGGGGTCACATACGGAGGAGCTGCCTTCTTTGCCGGTTGGTTTGCAGTGCCAGGAGTTTCACCCACCTTGGGAGCAGCACGGCCAGCCATAAATAGAGCTCTGGCTTTGGCCTTCTGCTTGCTCCTAGCCAAGGACAGGTACTCCTGGTATTCTGCCTCACTGGGCTTTAATTTGGCTTCCTCCTCCGTTTGGTACTCCTGGGAACATGCTACGCGTTCATGGCAGCGAAGTGTTATATAGGACAAGTCCCTTGGACAGTGATTACACTTTGTCCTTTTTTCTGTCTTCACATGTTTGGCCATGCTAGATTTCGTCTGGCAAGTGTGACCGCACTTTGGACAGCAGTGCGGGGCTGCTGCGTTGGGGATTCCTTGGGTCCCAGAAGTGTGTCTTAGGCCCTTTTTGTTTAGGTTTGTTTGGTCCCCTGTATTTTCCTAAAGAAATTCTTGGGAGTCATGAGGCTAAGCCTCGTTGTCGGTGTTTCGTCCATCTCCATGGGGCACACGTAAACCCTGGACTACATATTTGCCCCTCGCTATCTGGGCCGAGCGAATCCTACTTTCCAGTCATCAGGTGGCCGAAATATCTTGGCTACGGACCTTAGCCGAAATAGGTCTTGTGGCGTGGTGTACAAGCCCACGAATATCGTCTATTTTCGTTGTCCGCCCTTTACCGTCGAGGAGGTGGACCAAAAGTTTCCGTGGAAGTCCTGAGGACTTTGATGTTACGTATCTTATGTATGTTTGCTTCGTCATGAACCGTTACTGCGGTGTACTCAACAGTATTCGCCGCCGTAAGCGCGTGGTAAACTTTGCCCTATTGGAAACTTTAGAAGGACGAAAGATTTATTCACTTTGAAGAGAGTCCAGGGCTGTAAAAAAAGTACACCCATAATGGCAAGAAATGTGAAACATTTAAACTTTGTAGCTCACCCGATAACGGAGCTAGACCAGAACCAACAACGGATTTTTTTTTCACTGCAATTATCCATAAGCAACCGAAGATGAGAGCCGCGCTTTAGTTTTCGTAAAAATTGCAAAAAAACTATTTTTGACACTTTTTCTTAACTGTCTTCGGACGTTTTTCTCTTACTGTGTATTAAAGTGACACCTTTGGCGGGCTAGGACTGAAAGATCCCAAGGTTATGCTTTTTTTTCCGGTACCACTCACCTTGGGCAAATCGTCTAACTAAAGGGGTCTAGAAGGCCAAGAAGGGAACCATTATAAAAAAGAACGAAGATTTTGCCGATTTTCTCTATTCGAGCTATCGGAATTAAACTTCAAAATTTACCATATAGACATACGAGGGGTAGCCCTAAACGCCACATAGCCCCGGATATACGGTAAAATCTCCGTAAATTTAGGTATCGAAAAAAACGCATTTTTGACTTATGGTACGCCACTGCTCAGCCCCCCCCTCCTACACTTGCCACCAAATTGACCACATTTTTTAAAAGCCCGTTCATTTTGTACTACGCGCTGATAATACTGCAAAAGCACGTCAAATTATTAGTTTAAAAGTTATAAGCGTCGAAACCAAAAAAATAACAAATATCTACCTACAACCAAAATCCATATATCCTCACTTTGTTCGGATGTAATAAAAATTTATTCACTCCAATTAATGCCCACGTGATATATTTCGTCTTTAAGACGTCTTAAACGACAACATTTTGGTCTAAATGACAACATCCAGTTACGTGTTCACTTTGACGTCATAATCACGAAAGTAGGGCACGTCCAAAACACGTTGTGTTTAAGACGTTACAAGGCTGTATCTAAAAACCTTAGCCATCATACGGACGTTCCTTTGTCTTCAACGGAAAGAAACTGGTTAAAAAAGCCTTTAATTTAAAAAAAAAATATTTTTGAAAACTTCTGAAAACTGAAAGTAACATTTTTCTGACACGGTAAAACTAATCCTTCAACATAACTAAAAATAATTGAGTTTAAATACTAGTCGACACGAACGATGAGCCAACGTCTACCGTCTTTTTGTCCTAATTTATTATTGTTGCCCAACCCCAACAGCATCTGCAAACAAGCGTTGCCAGTATATTACAATTGTAATAGATCTATTACGTTTTCACTTTTTTGTTAAGTTGTTGCGCCGAATCCAAAATATATTACATTTTGTTAAATTAAGCTTTTCGACATACGTGTCCCAGATAAAATATTGAAGTTTATTTTTATCCGTTTTAAAATCTACTCCAATGCACTAAAAGAATAGCTCATCCGAAAGCCCTATATTATTTGTGATATTTCAGCAAGCTCCCCTCTTTGAGAACTGTCAATAGTGTCAACTGTCATTATCATAAAATGTTAAGGACACAATTAAAAACTTATCCAATAAGTTTTATGTTTTTTAATGTTTTTCCACATGTGATTGTTCAAACCATATGAGGAAAAACAATTAAAACATAAACTTGCCACATAGTTTTTAATTGTGCGTACGCCTTTATCAACCAAAGTTACCAACCAAGTCAATGACCTAGGAGAATTTTTAGGAAACCCTTGACGTAATTTTATCGTCAAAGCACATCAATTGGCGATTCGCGTTTTTGAGTTATCTGACGTAAGATGTCAGGGTGAAAACAATTCGTCAGAAGTGACTCCCTATTTTCTTGAAACCCACTACTGAAAAGTGGAGGGCAAAATTGCAACAGGAGGGTCTCTCCAAATTTAATATACTAGGTCTTTGAATTAGCTTCATATTACATATGAAGAGACTCTCGTGTTTTACAGTTTTTACTCCTTTCTTTAGCAGTGGATAACATAACAATGGCGGTGACATCGACAGGAAGTGACGTCACTTGACGTTTAAATCAAATAATTAGACATCGCGATTTGCCTTTTTTTTATAGTGGAGTGCGATTTACGCTTACACAGACTTGATTATTGCTCTTTCGATATACAAAAACGTTTTTATGGCACCAAGATTTACTTTTGCATAAATCTATTAGGTTTCTAAATAGAATATAGTACGTAAAATTTTCATGCGCTGGCAACAGTGCTGCAAACAGCGATTAGGTATAGTCCAACTACAGAAACTGTATATTTTTGTCTTGAATTTGGGTTTTAAAGTCCATAAAATCACTTCATAAAAGATATTCTGTTTTAGGTTGGTACTTATGTAGTGTTCCCGTCATTTGTAAGCACAGTCATAGTGCTTCTGTACGCCGCGCTTTTCGCATTGTTCACCAGATTTAAGTGCGGCGTAAAACTTTTATTGGACTACCCAAAGTTGTTCAGTGGTGGTTACTTCAGCAAAAAGGAACCAGACGAGGACTCAATTGATAACTGTTGGTTCAGTATTGACTTTTACGGAGAAGGCAAATATATTTTTTTCATTTTGCGTTTCTTTAAATACAGCTGTGAAATATTTTAGGCTGGAAAGAGAAGTTGGCAGATAAAAATGATCAATACACAACTATGGTAGATTCAGCTATCACTGGAAAGGTGAAAGGGCGCAACCCTGGCTATGGAGCTACTTGCTTGTGCTTGGTACTCGCTGGTGTGGTTCTTATTACAGAAAAAGAGAAGTTGGTTAATAACGGAAAGTAAGGCGTTCAACTCTCACGTCAAATTGATATTGTTTACAATACGACAATTTTTGTAGGGGCGGTGTTTATCCACCCGGAGTAACTTTCGCTAAAACTTCACTCGTGGAACAGCTAAACGAAGGTGGCGTTACTTTTGAGGTTGGGCCTCAGACAGATATTAAAACCGCATAATCATGAGTTTTCTTCCGTATTTATCAAGTTGATATTTTACCGATGGCATAACAATAAGCATTTAATACATGGCATTTATAGTTGAGTTTTTTTGCATTGGTTAACGTTACTTATATGTATATGTGTTGTGTTTTAGTATTATTAGAATAATGGTGTTGTTTCAAATAATCCCTAGAGTTGTTAATTTATATCATTAATGTTTATAATTTTTGTATTTAAAGTGTGCCTTTCTAATAAAAAAAAATTATTTTTACTAAGTATGGTGTTATACTTATTGCTGCGGGAAGCAGTGCGGGCAAGGGGGCGGTACCGATATCGGCCTGGCCGTTGTTCAGTTGTTCCTTGGTTTAACATATTTGGGTAATTATTTTTTAGGGAAACTATCATTAAACAAGTTATGATCTCGGGTAAAATATCTCTTTTGGTACCACAAATCTTTCTTCAAAATTTCATGAAATATTTAAGAAAAGACGAGCAAGATACTAGCGGATGGAAAGAAGAACTATGTAGAGAATTAAATCAATGTTTGTCAGACTTTTACAAAAAAAAATTATAAATAATGGGCCGCGCAAAAACCTGTTTTAAATATTATCGCGGTAGCACTATTATTTCAATTGTTATTTAATTTATAAGATTAATGAGTTTGTTGCTATGATTTACAAGTTTTTCTGAACTTTGCGTGCAATAATTTAACACCCGATTCTAGACCAAAAAAGATTAGAAAAAGTTTATATAAACGTAGCTCCTCAAATGCTTTCTTACAAAGATACACGGTGGTATATATTAAAATTGTAATTCTTGATTTTTTGTAACTCATGCTCTATATAGGCAGACTTACAAGCTGGTTTTCAAAATCTACAGAAATGTATTTTGTTCGCGTCAGGCCCTTTTTTACCGCCCCAATTTTTTTTTATCGTACGCCACTGACTTTTTCCTGAAATTTATACTTCGTATTCAATTTGGACAAAAAGTTGCCCTTTTGAATGAACTTCGTATGCGACCGTTTTCGAGATGCGCATTTGCACTGACGCATTTAAAATGACAGCTTAATGTTAAGTTTTACGGTTTTGTCTAAATATCACAGTCACAATGGCAATTGTTTCAAAATCCTCGTTTAAAAAAAATATTTTGAAATACATGAAAGACAAACATGAATGATACGGTAATCAAAATACAACAACTATTAACTAAGTTGATGAAAACTAAACTTTCCTTTCTTCCTCTATTGATTATACAGCCACACTAAGTCTCCTGCCTTAAATCCTGCAGAATTCGCCCTTAGGTCATATCTGGCTTTCATCCAATCGCTGGCAATCTTTATCTTTGTCCTCACGTTTCGATGGATTTTTCTTTAATCTTTCTCGAAGTTCATCAGCACAGTTCTTGCATCGGTTCTTCTGGTGATCCGTACACCAAATCTACCGGAAGACGAAGTTCTTTACCAAATATAACCTTGGCAGGGGTATGTCTTGTCGTGTTATACACTGCACCTCTGTAAGCCATCATTAGAAGAGGCAGAATTTGTCCCAATCTTTCTGGTGGTCCGCTACCATTTTGTAGAGGTATTGTTCCATGGTTCGATTGAAACGCTCAACCATGCCATCTGATTGTGGATGGAGCGGAGTTGTCCTTGTTTTGCGGATTCCCAGAAGTTCCAGGATCTTGAAAAGTTGCGATTCAAAATTCCGTCCCTGGTCCGAATGAAGCTCTAATCGTACGCCGAATCTACTGAAGAATTCGTCAACCAAGACCCTTCTCACGGTGTTAGTTTCCTGATTTGGTAGTGCATAAGCTTAAGGCCATTTACTGAAATAATCCATGGCAACTAAGATGTATTTGTTGCCATCCTCCGTTTCTGGAAAAGGACCTGTTACGTCGATCGCAATTCTTTCAAATGGGGCGCCAACATTGTATTGCTTCATTTGCCCCCTAGTCTTTCTCTTAGGTTCTTTTACGGAGCAGCAGGTATCACAATTTCTGCACCACTCTTCGACGTCATCTCTTCAATGCACCCAGTAGTACCCTATACTCCCAAATGGTCTCCAGACACTCCGTTGTGCATTTCTCGCAAGACATCTTTCCATCTACTTTCTGGTACGACAAGCTGGAGCGTGGCACTTTTCCCGTCGGGGCTTTCCCAAGTCCTCTTCAGTAAACCATTCTGAATCGCCAAGGAATGTCATTGAGCCCACATAGCTTTTACTTCCGGGCTCTTATGTGCTATGTCCTTCCAATCAGGTCTTTGTTTTTCCAACTTCCATTGACGTATTAACCCCACAGCATTATCGGTTGGTTCGACCTTTATTTGTTCAGCGGTCCAATGTTCGTCGACATCAATCCTGGTTCTCCTAAGAATGCTTGGTCCTTCTCGTTGTTCTACTCGTTGGCATTGTCGACATCCCCTTTACAAGGCCTGCCTGATAATGCATCTGCCGTACCATGAAATCTATCTGGACGATGTTCAATTTTGCCAAGGACAGTGAGGCTTCTTTCAAACTGTCCAATCCTAATGATCCGGGGGGCTTCCGTGGGGCCAGTCAGCGTTCGCCCCTTCACACTCACTGGTTTTAGTTTTTCCGGCTGATGTGTCAGTCCGCCAGATTGTCGTCGTGGCGAAGTCTGACTCCTTTGCCGTCGAACGCCAGAGCCCCTTTAAAAATGGCCCATTCTGCCGCAGTTGAAACAAGAGCTGGGTTTCTGTAGGTCGGCATTTCGGTCCATATTTCTTCTGAAACCAATGTCTTGTGCCCTGCTCCTTGATTGGTCGAAATATAAAGTCATTTGCTTCCTGAATTCCCGCTGCTCGTCCAACAATTGTTTTAAGATTGAGTTTGGCTGCGGCTCTTCCTGTACGTCAACTATTCTAACTCTGTGGCCCGTGTTAATTCTCGACGCCTTATACTCCTTTGCCCGAATTAATGCCTCATTTGCACTGGAAGGACGGGTCAACCTCAAATGACATTTCATTTCACTGTCGCGAACTCCTTTGATAAACTGCTGGACTGATAGCTGGTCAAGAAAATTAGAGGGAGCCGCAGGATACGCTAATCTTGTCAAACGCTCAATGTCCGCTCCAAATTCCTGCAGGTTTTCGCCTGGCTTCTGCTCCCTCATCCGTAGTTCTGTCTGGTATTTCGCGATGAGCATGACCAAACCTCCGCTCTAACTCCGACAATGCACTCGCAGTTCTCTGCAAACACTCGTTGATGTATATG
The DNA here is from genome assembly GCA_951812265.1 of Taphrorychus bicolor. Taxonomy (NCBI): domain Eukaryota; kingdom Metazoa; phylum Arthropoda; class Insecta; order Coleoptera; family Curculionidae; genus Taphrorychus; species Taphrorychus bicolor. The sequence continues at coordinate 7,372,826 of OX638307.1, forward strand.
AGAAATAGAATTGGTCCCTGCACAGACCCTTGTGGCACACTTATATTGATTTCTCTCCTCGCTGACGACACCCCTCCCACCTCCACCAACTGGCTTCTAGACTCCAGGTATGACCTCATCAGCCGAACACTGTCGTTCGAAAACCTATAGTGCTCCAGTTTCTGTAGGAGGATATCGTGACTGACACAGTCAAAGGCCTTGCTCAGATCACAGAACAGAAACGTTTTATACTGCATCTCGTGGAATGCATTCAGTATCTCCGACACCAGGCCCGAGACTGAGTCAGTAGTACTTCTGCGCTTTCGGAAACCCCATTGGCTCTCCGAGAACAAGCTGTTTCTCTCAAAGTGCTGGACCTTTTGGTTTGCCAGACATTTCTCCATCACCTTGGATATGTTTGGCAGCAATGACACTGGTCTGTAATTATTGGGATCTGAGGGATCTCCTTTCTTGAATATAGGTTTCACGATGGCGGTTTTGCGACAGCCGGGAAACGACAGCCGGTTAATAAGTTTAGTCAGTGGAACCACAAAACATTCCCTCGCCGTTTTTATTAATTTGACATTAAATCCGTATATGTCATGGCTTGCTTTATTTTTTAATGCATCAATAATGTCCCTGACTTCATTAAAAGTCATCTATTTGGTAGGTATCTCTCTGGAGACCTTCCGCGCGGTAGAATCTCCTGCACGAATTCTGAGAAATCTGGGCAAAAAATTTGTTGAAATGGTGGGGTGTTATATCAATATTCTCAACTGGCTCCGTTCTGTTGCCTCTGTGTTTATTGATGATTTGCCATGTTGCCCTTACGGGGTTCGACGCTGACCGTATTAGATCATCATTAAATCTTATCTTGGCCCTCTTCAAAGACTCCCTATAAGCCTTCCTGAAGCCAATAAGTTCTTCCCTTATTCCGCCATATTGCTGCTGAAACTCTGCAAGGAACTGCAACCTGTCACGCATATATGCATTCTCAGGGAACGACTGAATGTACGCACCATGAAGAACGTACACAAACCTTGTGAAGACCGCATCTACATTTTCATTCTCCCGGGACAAAGTCCCATGATTTATCTCTAAGGACGTTATAAAAGTCATGCAGGCCTCTCCGGGTCCTCGGCCTAAATACCTTCACAGACTTCCCCAAGTCGCCATCAGACACCCTCGCTACCATGCGCTCTACAGTCTGGCACATGTGATCAGTCACACCCATATCAGCCACACACACAACGCACACCCACATCGTGACTCACAAGAACATTGTCTCAAACATAACAGTGAGTCTTTTAGTTTCAGGCAACCCGGTATTGAATTGTATGTTAAAGTCACCGGCAATATAAATGTTGCTGAGGCCTCGAATCCGGACGACCAGCCCTTCAAAGCAACCAGGAAGGTGCCGAGATCACCCGTTGGAGAACGATACAATGACAACACGTATACATTGGATGATTTGACAAATACCGAACAACACTCTATACACTTTTCTATTAAAAATTACCTTTCAATATTCAATGTACTTAATTCGAAATTATTTTTGACGAAAATTGCAATACCCCCTCCTATTGTAAGCCTCCGGGTTGAGTGGGCAGTCATTCTGTAGCCCTTCAGACATGCAAGGCCCACCTTGTCCTCATTTAGCCAATGTGTGACACACGGTACGTCCACAGGCCTGTCCACAACAAAGGACTCGATCTGACTCAGTTTCCCTCTCAGAGATCTGACGTTTACGTGGAGAACCATCAATAAAGAATAATCTACCGATGCTTCGGCGATGACTCCTGGTTCACGTGAAGACGTATTACTCCTCTCGCTAGTGCCATTTACTTGGGAAAACCTGGTAGCCGTGGCTCTGGTTTTGTCTTTGCCTGGCTCTGTAGGTTCAGAAAATGGTTAAACCATATTTCGCTGGGCCACAGATCACTTGGCATAACTTTTTCTGTGTTTATTTTTGTGACTCCTATCTTAAACGAGGCATGCCTTTTGCTCTTGGTGATCATTTTAAAGCACTACACCTGCTACACCAAGACATCATTCTCCATTAAGAAATCTTCTATGTCTTTGGCCTCAGTATCCTGCTGGAAGCCAGATACAAAAATCCAATCCAGCCTCGGAGGAGGGACAAATGTAGCAGGCCTCAGTGTCGTAGCTTGAGTGTTTGACCTTCTGATCGGAGCAGGTCTATTCATCTTTCTCTACTTTCTTTCAACAAGCCTCCGTTCACTTTCATTTTTTCTGTTATCAGTATCTCTTGTTAACGCAGCATCTTCCTGGGATTTATTGCAATACTGGTTATCTGCATTGCTTTCGGCTACTTTTTCCTTAATGGTAACATTGGTGGTTTTCTGGCCCCCATCTATTCTCAGAGGCACATCCACAGGAACGCCACAGATTTCCGGCAGTTCAGGCTCAACGGAACCTATCTCCGGCACATCCTCAATCGGTAGGGCCTCGTTTATAGCTGCAGTCACCTGAGAGAGCGTTACTTTATTTTGTTTCTGTTTTTGCATCTGTTTTTTTAGTTTTAATAATAATAATAATAATAATCTTTATTGCCAGCACAATCCATAAAATAGACAATAGCAACGTCAAGGGGTATTCAAGCGAAAAATGCACATCCCCATCAAGTAATTTAAAAATATTTTACAAAATATCAAAATAGACATTTACAAGCACAGGCTAAAATACTATTACCGATGATTAAAATTTAAAATAGACATTCACAAGCATGAATTAAAATCAAAGGTGTAAATACACTTGTCCATTAGAAACCTGGTGGTATCCCTTTTAAACCTAAGCAAACTACCCTCGTTTTTCAAATGAAGTGGTAGAAGGTTGTAGGCTCTCACTGCCATATATGCAGGCGCCCTCTCGTAATGCCGATCTATGTAACGGCACGCTAAAAGCAGCCGGAAGGTCGGAATGCTCCCTCACAAACACAACCAACGCTCGAAAGTACAGTGCAGGCACAGTTAGAAAACCAAGCTGCCCAAAGTGCGGTTTGCACGATGTACGTGGGCACAGCCTAAGGAGACATCTTATAATGCGCTTCTGGGCCACAAATACTCGCCCAGCGCCAGTTGACGAACCCCAGAATATAATGCTGTAGGTTATGACAGACTGCACGGCTGCAAAGTAGAGCTGCCTGATGGTATCCACAGTGAGCACCTCTTGAAGCCTCCGCAGTAAGGCGCAAAAACTGTTCAGCTTCGCAACAACAGCATTGGTCTGGCAATCCCAGTTTAGGGATGAGTCGACATACACTCCAATGAATTTTATGCTATTCATTTCAGGAATACTCCTTCCTTTGTGACAAACATAAAGCGATTCCGTTTTTCTTGGAATCTTTGAGAACAACAGTAACCCAGTCTTATCAGCATTCAGACGCAATGCATGTAGATTACACCACTCATGCATGCAACTAACCACTCTCGAGCACTCCCCGACAGTCCCGAGAGTGCACGGTCCGACAGCACGATGGATGTATCGTCCGCATCCTGGCAGACCAGGCACTCCAGAAAACGGTCGCAAAGGCCATTCATGTACGGTATAAACAGTGCACGCCCTAAAATAGAGCCCTGAGGCACCCCCTGCCCAATCAAGGCGGTCGTAGAGAGATAAGTAGCTCCCCCCGCCGTCATACCAACCGCCTGGTCCCTGTGGCTTAAGTAGGAGCCAATCAGACCCTCACAGTTTCCCCTTATTCCGTAACCCCTCAGCATTCTGAGTAACAAAGCATGATCTATTGTGAAAAAGCCTTCGAGAGGTCAAAGAAAAGCCTAGCAACTCTTTCATTGTCATCTATGTGCTCCGCTATATATGATATTACCCTATAAACGGCCAACTGTGTAGGGCGCCCTGGTCGCAAAACCAAATTGACAATCTGAAAGTATATTATGCTTGCTAAGGAAGTTCATTAGTCTAGTGTAAATAACTCTCTCAAAAACCTTCGAAAAAGCGGAGAGCAGGGAGACAGGCTGGTAGTTAGATATGTCCTGTCTGTCAGCCTTTTTGTGCACAGGCACTATCTTTCCTCTTTTAAGTCTTGAAGGAAAAACGCCTGCAAGAAAACTGGCATTTATGATGTGCGTGAGAGGGAGAGACACATGGACACAGGCACGCTTCAATATTACCACCGGTATCTCATCCAGACCTGCCGAGAACTTGTTAGGCAAGGCAGCCACGGCCTGCTGAACCTCCAAATTGTCCACTGGAAACAGAAAAACTGTAGGGACATCGCCAGTCCCATACCCAGGCTCACCCTCGCCAAAAATTACGGGCACGCTGAATTTAGAGTTAAAAAGGTTGGCAATAGTCTGTGGATCCTCAACAGTTTCACCATTCGTGAGCTTTAAAGATATATTGTTATGGTTCTTATTTACTTTGTTAGATTCCCTATTGTAAATGCCCCAAACGGTTTTTGAAATATTAGTAGATTGCAAAATTTTGCTCTCATATAGAGCAGTTTTGTATTGTGATAGAAACCGACGATACTCCCGCCGTTCCCTTTTGTACTGCTTATAGACAACCTCACTGTTTGTTTGTTTGTAAAAAACGTACAAGTCTTTTAAGTAATTGGAGTAGTCTTTGATCTCAGTAGTAATCCAGTTTTCGTTTCTCTCCTTTATTCTACGTGAACATACAGGGAAGGAACTATTAAAAAAATAGTAAAAAATGTTATAAAACGGCTCGTACTTATCCTCCACCCCAGTAGCAGCATAGACCTCCTGCCAAGAAACTCGACTCAATGATTCGACAAAGTGACTAACATTGGCTTCAGTGAAGGAGCGTTTCCTTACAAACGACACCTTTTTTGAGTTATCCGGGATCGCGAAACTCAGAACCTGCCCATAATGGTCAGAGATATCTGTTTCCAGAATTCCAGATGTTAAGTTGTTAAGTGGAATGTCGCTGAAAACATTGTCGAGCTGGGTGCCAGAGGTGCCGCCAAGCCTCGTTGTACCATGTATGTAAGGAAGTAATCCATAACTGGCCAATAATTGTTCGACAGAGAGAGCACCCTCCCCACCCCCTCAAAATTTACAATAAAATCTCCACATACCACCAAGTTTCCACTCGCAGAGCATACCCTGTCAAGAACCTCATCCAGGACGGACAGAAACAGATCCAAAGTGCCCGATGGCGACCTATACACACCAACAATAAAGTAAGCCTTAACAGGTGTAATGAGCTTAGTGATACAAAATTCACATTGTTTTTCGATAGACTTTATATCTATATCCACTGACTGACAGTTTAGGCAATTCTTAACAAACACCGCAGTACCCCCACCACGCGACAGTGATAGTGATAGTCCCTGTATAGCTGTCGGACAACTTCTCGTTTAAGTTCTGTATTTCTTTTTTTTTTGCTCTTCAATGAACTTTAAATTTTTTCCATCTGATTCAAAGACGTCCGTTTCAAAGTCCTTCGTTCGTCTCTTTAATCTGCCCATCACATTGTTCTTCTGCCGAAGTGCAGCGTCCAATTTCTGAATTTAATTTTTTAAGCCTTTAACTTCTTCATGCTGGTTGTTATTATGCTCTTGGCATTCCACCGAGCAGATAATATTGTACCCCTTAACCACAGTCCAATCATCTCTTCGATCAATACAACTGGGGTGGTATATATCGAGGCACTGGATGCAGCAATAGTTTCGGAAATCTTTCTTGCCACAGCCCTTGAACATGCTGGTTATACAGAGTGACAACTTAAAATCTTATAAGGGCCATACCGTGTATAATGTTCACTACACGGAACGCACTATGTCATTATCATATTTTTCTTTGTTTGACAAATCTTTTTTGTTTGTTTTTGAGGCCTAATTATCGACACTATTATGATCCAAAAGGTAATCCCAAGCAGCCAAAATCTCCAATCTACCTGGGTAGTCACAAATGTGATTCCATTATGTAGACTGCTACCTTAAATAGTTTGAATAACTTCTGAATGAGTCTATTTGGAAGTCTTCAAGTCACAAGGTCCCACTAATCCACTAATTTAACATTCATAGGGTCGGTATTTTGAATCCCGATAACAAACTGGATCATCGGTAAAATGTTACAGTTATAACATAAGTCATAGATAATCAGTGTTCAGGTTAGTAGTTGTTTGTCCCTTACTTAACTCCTAATTTGCTGACCCATAAAAATTGCATTTATTACCGAAAACTTTGCTGGCCGGTACACAGGGCGATTGCTGAGACACTACTATATATTGGTGAATTTTATAAAAATCGGGCAGAAAATAACTTAGTTCAGGGTAACAACCCTGTAAAATTTTTAAAAGTGAGACTTTTTTGCTTACCCGTTAGAAATTCTTGCTGACCGATACCGGTATGCAGGGTGATAGTTGAGACTGTCCTACAAATTGCGTGTGAATTTCGTAAAAATCGGACAGGAAGTAACTTAGTTACAGCTCTGTGAAATCTTTAAATGTGAGATTTTTTTGCTGACCGGTATGCAGGGTAATAGCTAAGACTGTCCTACACATTTTGTTACAGCCCTGTAAAATATTACTTTTAAAGATTTTACAGGGTTCTAACTTAAGTTATTTTCTACCCAATTTTTACAAAATTTACACATAATGTGTAGTACTGCCGCACCTATCACCCTGTATACCGGTCAGCAACAACTTTTAACGGGTCAGCAAAATTGTCTGTAATAAATACTAAGCAAATAGGGATACCCTATAGCTCGAGAGCTAGCCTATCAACTCAGGTTCTCAGACAGGATAATATTTATTGCAAAATATAATGTTATTCGCAGTATTTTATCTTGTTAAGTGTTTGGATTTGTAAACTTAGTTCTGGGTGGTTATTACTCAACTATTTGCTCACTATACTTTTCTCACATTTAAAACGCAGAATGATAACTGGGTTAGTTATTATTCTGCGTTCTTAAAACCAGTAAATGTTTACCAAAATACAAATTTTGAGGTTAAAACAATTCTTATGGACCTTGAGGTCGCTTCACACAAATCTCGGATCTAGTAACTTTTCTGGTAACTTTTCAATTATTTTTAAAAGGTGCATTTGCAATCTCATGGGTAGCTAGATGAATATCTTCCTGAAATAGACTGCTATAATAATAGCGTAAAGACTTTCAAATTCAGAAGATTAAAAAAACAAACAAAAATTCTTTGTAAAATTTTTTGTTGTGCCCAACTTAATTTTATTACTAATAGTCATAGGGATCTCTGTTTCATTTCACTAACTTTTTTTTGACTTGGATGTTACGGAACACATAACACGATCGATTTTTGATGTAGTTTTTCTTACTTCCTTTGAACAATCACTGAACTTCTGTGGGAATAAATTGTGCTTGCTGAAATAAAAAACTGCATTTAGCCATTGATTAAACAATTATATTATATTTGGGTAGTTTTAAGTAGGTACATGAATTGGTACTAATAAGATGTTCTATACGTAGGTACTTATAAAACAAGTGATTAACATTGACTAGAATGTACTGTCTTATGTATGTACGAATACTATAATAACAATAATAATGTGTCATAAAAGCGTATACAGGGTAGCCTATCGAAAAAGATCCACCTCGTTTTTTTTCCAACTGATTATATACATCGAAAATCGCTCGAACACGGCTTTTTGAGCCGTTTCAACCCCCTAACCTGATAGGAGAATACAAACCAAATCAAATTACTTAAATTAAAGCTTTTAAATTTCCAAATTTGCAAAGTTTAACCGGCGCCATATTGCATTGGCTTGATCAAATGACATGAAATTTCGCAGGTGAACAAACCTTGATGATATCTTCAAAACGAGTTATCACTCGACCCCTGTTTCCATTTAAAATTTCAAGGGCAATGCTTATCCCCTACTAGGAGATTCAGGTTAGAGGACGCTACTCAAAAATGTGTTCTCCCTAAAAACTAAAGTTGACGTGTGCGAGCGATTTTCAATGTGTATAATCAATATGAAGAAAAACGGGGTGGATCCTTTTCGATGGGCCACCTTGTATACGATCATTAAGATATAAGTGTAAAAAGGCAAGAAGGGAAATTTGAGATCTCCTTAATGATTCGATAAAATTTCATATTATTTGTTTTTGACCTAACTATTAATAAAAATTAACTTGTTTTCTAGAATACTTGGTCATAAACGTATTTTGAAAATTCTAATAACATAAAATGGTTCACCGGGAGCTCCCGAAGTGAACAACAACGAAACTAATTACTACATAATATGAACATGTGAGGTTGCAGGGGGAAGACTTTCCGTTGACTGATTAAGCACATATCAGATTAAAACTTGTGACCATTTCTATTGGTGGAAATTGTTTGAAGGTAACGTAAATTCCATTTTTGTCAAAAGAGCCTACGCAGCCGTAAATAAAATTCTACGGAGAGATTCTTCGATATAGATACTATAATTTAAATATGTGCCATAGAAAAATCTGTAATAGAGATGTCACTTTCGGCCTGACACTGATAACTATATAACGATTGGTCCAATATCGAAGCCCAAAGGCGTAAAAATAAATTAGGCGAATCTGGAATGGTCTCAAGTCTATAACTAAGAAAAAACGAGAGATTCATTCCCATAAGATAATAAGAAAAAAGCCGAACAAGATTAAAAACTATAAACTAACAAACAAGCATTTAAAAGAAGTAACAAGTATATGATGACCAGAGATCATCAAAGGAATGCACTTACTTATTACTTCCGATAAATATACGAACATTTTTATATCACATATCACAATCCAGTTAATAATAATTATTCGTCTATCTTCATTGGCTAAGTTCTTCTTGAATCTGCGCAACAGTTTTCCCTTTCGTTTCAGGAAGAACTGCTATGATAAATATAGTTCCGGCAACCGATATAGCAGAAAAGGCGTAGAATATCGAATCGTAACCCAAAACGCTAGCTAAGTTTAAATAGCACTTTGTTATCACAAAAGCTAAAAACCAATTAAACGTGCCGGCAGCCGAACCGACCATTCCCCGAATTTCAGTGGGCAGTATTTCTGAGGCAATCATCCATGGAATTGGGCCTAAACCTGATAACACCGAAAAACAAAGTTAAACCTACTTCAACTTACCGTCAAGGACCTGGACTTACCCAAGGAAAATGCAACAACAAAGAGACACACCGCTCCCACGGGAATAAATCCAATATCTGCGAGTACTCCTGAATCGGGATGTCCGCGGTTCTTTATGGAAAAATATATACCGAGTATTACGGTATTTACGGCCACGGCTGATAGAGATATTACGATTAGGTGTTTACGGCCGATTTTCTCTATTATCAGACTTGCGCAAAGTGTCGAGAGCGCCTGCACGGCACCAACCTACAAAAAACAAATGTAAATGAGAGTGATATGTGAGGTGAGTACAGCAGGCGGCCGACGTGTGCACTATATTCTTTTCCGTCGACTGACTAATAACAGGTTTGTTTAAGGTATGATTTCTTTGCCAAAATCCTTGATTAATGACTCCCATTAATGAACGGTTCTGTCACTTTAAAAAGGGGTTATGTCAATGTCAATTCTATTTCTCCGTATGCAAAATCAACAAAACACTGAGTTCATTGCTGAGTAAATACCAGGACCGTGTATTTTGCCGTCTTGCTTGACATTTACTCGACAGAGAGAGATGGACAAACTCAATTTTTATCTTTTTACGGATTGATAGGCATTGGATAGAAAAAACCTGACATCTGTCATTTTCAATCGTATTTGACATATAGGGGGACGAATTTCAAGAATTCATCAATACTTCCGTGTATGGTGGGGTGCGTCCACGCGTCAGTGTCGCTGAACTTTTCTTTCAACTTGAATTTATGATATAATAGTTTAATCCAAAGTAAATGTTCTTTAAGAACAATGACCAATTTGTAGCCGACGGAAAAGTATTGTAACCAACTCGTATATTAATGAGCGATTAATAACCTCAACTCTATTAACGGGCTCACTGCGTTCGCGCGTTAAATCATCTCGATTATTAATCGCCTTCATTAATACACTAATTCGTTAAATAACTATTATAAAAACTTTATTGATGCTGCAATAAGCCAAATAGATAAAAGATCATCAGATAATTTAATATTTTATAAAATTTATAAGGTGAGGAATTGGTCGTACGTTAAGCCGTACACTGCGTTTTTCTTACACTTCACCAATCGCACTGAATAAACGGGGAAGGTGAAACGTTAATAATAATAAGCATAATAATCAAACTACACTGGGACGTAGAAATCCATACAGATAAAACAATCGTATGCAATAGACCAGGCACCGTTTTCCAAAATAAAAAAGAACAAAGCACGTATCTCAGAGATACAGGGTGATCGAAATTCAGTACAAAGATTTTAAGGGCATATTTGTGGGGTCAAAATAAGACGTTTTTTTCCTATAAACATGGGTCCTAAAATGAACCCCCTCCCCCCCTACGGGCGCTGAAAGTTGGGAAAGGAAAAATATTATTTTTTTTTTTAATTATGGCCATATTTATTCATGAAAATTCTTGAAAATTTGTACATCCCCGTTTCTCAACAAGCTTTTTTCATTCCGAAAAATGGCGAAATTTTAATTATTCGCAGTTTTTTAGGACTTACTGTCATTATGATGACAAATATTTTATGTTTCCCGGGAGTTTTGTTAAATTCATCGTCACTATCCAGTAGGCCAAACAAATATCTGTAGTTTTGATTTCTTGAAGATTTTTGATTAAGCTAACCCTTTTCGAGAAAATCTCCTTTGACTGAACGGCTGCAGTATCAACATCATAATAAGGAAAAACATAGGAGGCTGGGACTTCGTAGTTATGGCAACTGTTGCAGTTGTTTTTTATTTATGCTGTCAAATTGTTAATGTCAATTTTGTAGAATCGAAAGCTAGAAATGTTAACGGTTTTTTAGTTTGCTTGGTCTAGTTAGATCTTGTTTGTTGGTTTTATCTGTCTAAAATGGAAAACGAACCTTATCCATTTGAACAACTGGCCGACATTCATTTCGTCTATGGCTTGGCTGACGGTAATGCGCTCGAGGCTCAGCGACTATACGCAATACGAGTCCCTAATCGCCGGCTCCCCAACGTTAGAACATTTTCAAACTCTCATCGTCACCTTTGCGAATTTGGTAAGTTCAAAACTCCCCGGAATAAAAGAAAATTACGGCGTATCTCAAGCAACGGTCTGGCGGATTTTGCATGAGAACAGCTTGTACCCCTACCATATTTAAAGAGTTCAAGGATTACTTCCTGAGGACTTCCCGCGACGTTTGGAGTTTTCAAGGTGGCTACTTCATAACTTGGCTAGAGACGAAAATTTCTTGTCCTGCATTCTTTTCACGGACGAGGCTAAGTTTTCACGTGACGGTGCTGTAAATTTTTATAACATACATGTCTGGGCCTATGAAAATCCACATCAAATTAGACAATGTCGTTACCAAGAACAATTTAGCCTAAATGTATGGGGAGGAATAGTGGGTGATGAGCTAATTGGTCCATTTGTTTTACCGCGAACATTAAATGGCGATACTTATTTAGGCTTTCTTATTAATGAATTGCCTGCATTCTTGGAAAATGTTCCATTGAACATCCGCAATAACCTGTTTTTCATGCACGATGGTGCCCCCCCCCCCTCCCATTTTCAGGTTACAGTTCGGAAACATTTAAACGCAAGGTTTCCAGATCGATGGATCGGTAGGGCAGGTCCTATACTTTGGCCTCCACGTTCCGCAGACTGCACACCACGATTTCTTTTTATGGGGATACGTAAAGTCATTGGTGTATGATGCAGGACCAATTGCCACCATCGAGGTGCTTCGCCAACGTATTATTTGATGCCTTTCAAATGATCAGAAATAGTCCCGGAATATTTGAAAGAGTACGTGGTAACATGAGGAGAAGAATGGAGGCATGTGGCGTTGCAGGTGGGGGACATTTCCAGCACTTATTATGAAAGCGGTCTCAAAAATATTTTTGTGTTTTGTTTGTGCAAGTACCATTTTTGCTATTTTCTCCGTTCCTAACAGTCGTGACATGTGAAAAGGTTTAAAATAAATTTTTAAAGTTTATAAACGTCTGTGATTGGTAATACGTAGTTGTTAAATTACAAAGTCCCAGCCTCCTATGTTTTTCCTTATTATGATGATGATACTGCAGCCGTTCAGTCAAAGGAGTTTTTCTCGAAAACGGTTAGCTTAATCAAAAAACTTCAAGAAATCAAAACTAAAGATATTTGTTTGGGCTACTGGATATTGATGATGAATTTAACAAAACTCTCGGGAAACATAAAATATTTGTCATAATAATGACATTAAGTCCTTAAAAACTGCGCATAATTAAAATTTCGCTATTTCCGAGAAATGGAATGTAAAAAGCTCGTTGAGAAATGGGGATTTACAAATTTTCAAGAATTTTCGTGAATAAATATGGCGACAATTAAAAAAAAACTTTTTATCCTTTCCCAACTTTGAGCGCCCGTAGGGGGGACGGGGGTTCATTTTAGGACCCATGTTTATAGGAAAAAAACGTCTTATTTTGACCCCACAAATATGCCCTTAAAATCTTTGTACTGAATTTTGAATCACCCTGTATATCCATACCTAACGACCCCAACATTCAAGCTGGAGAGAAGATGACAAAATATTCGGAATTAGCGATAGAAGTTCTGAGACTTTGGAAACGGAAAAAAGTATCCATCATACCACTAATTATTTCAACAACAGGCATCACCCTACACACCTTCGCTACACATCTCCAGCAGAACATCCATAAAAACATACAAAAGTCGGTTATCCTTAAAACATGTAATATAGTGCTATCATTCCTCAATTCAGGAAATAGACTCTGAGACTACTTGGTATGACCCGTCACCTCAGAGAAGAAACACCACTTGATTAAGTGAGAAAGAAGAGAGATAATAATAAAAAGGGGCATTAAGTGCAAATGATGCGATGCAAACAGCCTCTCTTTGCCAATTCCTACTCGCAACCCCCTGCTGGTCGGAAACTCAGCTGGATGACCTCAAGAGCCGGTTCACAACCCCCTGATACGTGAAAAACCAGGGTTCCCGAAACACATGGAGAAGCCTCGGGCGAGCGCCGTGACGGTCGAGAACGGCGCAGGAAACTATTGCTCAAGCAAACTAACGACGACACAGCTAAGCTGAACGTTCAGTACCAAAAAAAACATTCTTTCTTAGATCGGATATTGCGGGAGATGGAAGTTGTCTTTTTAGAGCAGTAAGTCAATATCTATATGACCATCAAGATGGGCACAAAGAATTGAGAGAACAACCTATAAACTACCTAAAGTGTTTTCCGGGCTATAAAGCCGTGGTCCAATGGAATTGCTTCCTGACGTTTCGCCTACTACTGCGCCCGACATTATCAAAGGCGATGAGGCAGTGGGCGAAGTGATCTCCCTTGTTTCCGACGATAACTGATTCGACTGTAGCACGCTCCGTGGTATTCATACCGCCGCCGTCGCGTCGCAGTGGTGGGGCCGGGGTGGGGTGGAGGCGCGGGGTTTCGACGCGTTCGACATGTGTCGCAGAACTCGCTTCCAGTCTGCATTCAGAAATGTAATTTCCTCCTTCCTATTGAAATTGTTTTCGTGTTTAAAAATCTCAATGGCTTCCCTCGTTAGTCTCGGATAGTAGCGCTGTGATTGGTGTAGGATATCCACCTCATTAAAAAGGATGTTGTGACCTTCAGAGAGAGAGCGTGCTCTGCTACTGCTGACTTTTGCGCTTGTCCCAGCCTGCAACTCCTTTTGTGTTCTGTGATCCTCGTGTTGACACTGCGCTTTGTGGTGCCAATGTATAGAGAGCCAGAGCTGCATGGAACTCTATACACTCCGGGTGCTGATAGGGGATCTATGCGGTCTTTAGCCGATCTCAAGCTCTATTGAATTGTACGAGTGGGTTTAAAGACAGTCTTAACCTTGTGCTTTTCCAGTAGCCTGCCGATCCTGTCCGTGACTTTGTGGATGTATGGTAGAGTAGCCCAACCGCGCTTTTCTACATCATCTCCCGTTGTTGCTTCCTGTCGCTCTACATTCTTTGGGCGTACGGCTCTATCGAACTCCTGCTTGCTGTATCCATTCCAACCAGCTCTCTCCAGATGCTTCATTTCTCGTTCCAATTCAGCTGGCTCACAAAATCTCTTGGCTCTCAGAGACAGAGTTTTTATGACTCCCCTTTTATGTCTTGGATGATGGTTTGATCCGTTGCTTAGGTATCGGTCAGTGTGTGTTGGCTTTCTATACACGGTATGTGCAAGCTTTCCATTCGGCCTCCTTGCCACCAAAACATCCAAAAACTCCATAGTGAATTGGATTTTTGGGTTAATAGAGTTTAGGTGTAAGAGGAAGTTTTGAAGTTCGCCCTCCATTTCTCTGTTTTCTCTGCAATTCTTCCAGATGAGGGGGTCTCATCATCTATTCGGACACGCTGATACCAATCAGAAAGATACGAGCAAAACAAGGATTCAGGCCCAAACTCGAACCCAAGGTGCCTCAACTTTGCGCAAAGCAGTCGGTGATCAATCATGTCAAAGGCCTTGGAGTAATCTAGAGAGACTACCACAACCGCCATACGCTTGTCCAGCGCCCGCATGATATCATCGGTCGGGTTCAACTGAACCTTCGCCGTATCATAACCACCCCTAAAACCAGACTGATGGACCGGTAATAAACTGTTTTCATTTAGAAACTCGCTAAGCTGGGAATGTACGATTTTTTCCAGAAGCTTTTAAAGCACAGGAAGCAAACTAATTGGGCGAAGATCGCCAGAATTTTCCACGGTTCTCTTTTTAGGTATAGGTAAAACGACTAATGCTACGCAAATATTTGCTGGCCTCAACCAGTCCGGAAAGAAAATTTTAGTCCCTCTCTGTATGCGCTATATTGTAATGATTTATTTTTTCTTCAGAAAGTGTAGATTTTCTAAAAACGTTCAAACAAGAGTTGTTAACAAGTTCCGGGTCCCTAAGTGTCTGAAGTAAATCCACGCCAGACACCCCACTCTTGCACCGAATGTTCATGAGACCCATGCCATGCCACAACTTTCGCACATCCCTCTGCCTCTGTAGATACTGGATATGGGCCGCTTTCTCTCGACGGAGAGATGCCAGGGCGAAATTGCGAAGATGATTAAACTTCTATGTAGATTAACAACCAAACAATCATAAGCAAATCAAAACATGCTGCAGCAATACATCTGTTACTGATCGGCAACCCATCAGCAGGATATTTTGAACTTTTTTTACCATTAAACCAGACTACAATACAAACCGCAATGTCCCCATCAACGGATTAAACCAACAAATAAATGGTACACCAGCCCCACCTGTTTTGCTTGAATTACCAGCAACCACAAAGGCTGGCACTACACGCCAACGGATGACGTGGAATGACCAAATGAACCGAACCGTCATGCGTTGTTACTACAAAGCAACAAAACTGGAAATCATCTAAACAATATACAGGCTTGAACTGCACACACTTTTTCTCAAAGTGTACCCAGAGGTGTCAAAAATCGTAACAGAACAACGCCTGATAGATCAGAAAAGAGCAATCTTGAAGAATAGCAGACTTACTGCTATGGAACTTGAACTAATAAAGAGGGAAGTGGCCCGCGAGCTCAGGGGCAACAGCAAAGACACAGAAGTGGAAACTAGCATACAAGAAATAGCTGATAGCGGAAATACACATACGCCCTCACAACCCAAATCTGAGCACACAATGGAGACCGGTGACGAAAGACAAGAAAAGGACCAACCATCTAGATCGCCCGTGCACTTATCAATGGACGAAGCCTCACGACTGGAGGAAGAAATGGCAACGAACCTCTCATACTGGCAGGGAACGAACCCAAACCTAAGAAGCCCCATTCCAAGACTAACAATTAAGCCTGATACCTCTCAAATTATCAAAAAGACAAACACACTGATCTCTAAGTATCTAACACACAACAGAACACTGGAAGACATTCACACAATTATATACACAGCAGCAATCACAATAATCAGACACAACGGCCAAAAAATCCCTCAGCAAACAGGGAAAATTAGGAAAAAGTCTAAACCCAATTGGCAAATCATAGAAAATAGAATAAAAAACCTAAAGAGGGATATAGGGCAGTAGGGCACTTGCCTACTAAACAAGAGCTAACCGATTTTTTTGACAAATATATGATCAATACCCCTAAAACAACGACAGTCATAACTGGATCAAAATAGAAAGAGAAAGTCACAGTCACATATAAACACAAATGGATATCCACATCACACAGGAAGAACTCTCAGAGACTAACAAACTCACTCGCAACTGGAAATGCCCAGGAGCAGGTAACATGCAGAATTTTTGGTAAAAACGGCTCACATCTACACAGTCAGAGAGATAAACAAAATGATTTGTGACCCAAAAATATTCCCAAAATTCCTGACAGAAGGAATTAGATATGCTAAACCAAAAAACGCAGACACAAAGATTCCAGCTAACTATAGACCAATAACATGCCTCCTTACATTACACAAAATAATAACAGCCACCATATGTAAAAAGATAGACAAACACTTAACAAAACATAATATACTCACGGAAGAACAAAAAGGCTGCAGAAAATTGAGCAAACAATGCAAAGAACAAGTAATAATAGATGCGATCGTCCTGAAACAGACCGAAAAAGAACGCAGAAACCTTCATATGTGCTACATAGACTATAAAAAGGCCTTCGATTCCGTACCACAAGCTGGTTACTAGAAATTTTAGACATCTACAAATTAGATACAAAAATAAGACAATTCCTTACGGAAATAATGAAAACCTGGAGAAAGAAAATCACCATAACATCAGTGAGAAACCATACAGACCGACGAATTATACATCCGACGAGGGATCTTCGAGGGTGATGCACTAAGTGCTTTATGGTTCTGCATGTGATTAAATCCACTCTCAAATGCACTAAATAACTCTCGCTACGACTTTACCATAAAATATCAAAAAACAGCACAACATAAAATAAACTAACTCCTGTATATGGACGACGTAAAAATCTACGCGTCAACACCACTTAAAGGTCTGCTCAAGTTTACGGAAACATTTACAACAGACACACAAATAGAATTCGGTCTAAGTAAGTGCAAAGCACTAGATACCGAAAAGGGTAAAGGGAAGGAAGACGAATACAGGGAAACCATAAACAATGAAATTTTAGACAACATGACTAAAGACGAAACCTACAAATACCTCTGATTCCAACAGAACACTAAGTTAGACCACACGGAAATAAAAACACAATTAAAGAAACAATACAAACAACGATTGCTGGCCATATTAAGAACCCCAGTCTATTCCCGTAATGTCTTTAAAGCCATTAACACGTTTGCGATCTCAACACTCACATACTAATTTGGCATAATCAAATGGACCCAATCAGACCTGAAAGTATCCATACCCTGACTAGGTCCGAAATCACCAGACACAGAAAAGGTCACCCTAATTCATGTAAAGAAAGAGTTACAATAGATAGAAGAGAAGGAGGAAGAGGTATGATAGATATCCGAGCATTATACACAAACCAGGTGCAACATTTTCGGAAATTCTTCCTAAGTAAACAAACATCCCTTCACCAAGCAGTTTGCAAGGGCGACAAAAATTATACACCCCTTGATCTATCCACAGTCCACCACCCATTGGATACTTGTACCGCAACTCAAAGCAGTAGAAAAATTTCATCCAGAGACAACAAAGCAGCTGAGACGGAAGGATTTCTCTTCGCAATCCAGGATCAGATGATAGCAACGCGAAATTACCAAAAATAGAGAATGACAGACTCTAACGTGCATACCGACATATGCAGAAAATGAAACTTCCTGTTTCTGCAGCATTTGAAGTTTTTCTGCATATTTACGTGGATAACTGGTCCAGCAGTATTAAGGGCCCAGAGAAGCGAACATTGAGGTTCTCGGTTTAAGAGTGGACCAAAATAGCATTAAATTTAAAATGCATTCATAAATGAAGAAATTGTTACGATATCCTGTGAGTCCGATAAACACTTACTGATCAAAACAGCTGACATGGATCAACCAATTATTTTATTTGCTGCCACAATTTATTTTTATAATTTTTTTTATATTTCTATTTTGGCTCACTTTATACTTGGAAGGTTCGGTCGTATCTCGCTAGTCGCTTAAGTTAAACACTTACTTAAACCTAAACGCAAACCTAGAAAATTTAGTCCAGAATTTTCTCAACAAATACTACAAATCTATGTTTTCCAGGTGCGTCCAGCTCACTCCATAGTATTCGATTGGCTCGTTTCATTGGTAAAGAATGTGGAAAGATGGTTGAAGTGCAAGCTACATTTAAGTTTTTTACACCAACAGTCACCTTTTTCTTGTTGGAACACACCATTAACTGAAGAAAAAACTACTTTTACAATAACTTTTTTCTTTCTTTTTTTATTGTATTTTCGAATTTTTATTTATATATTATTGTCATGCACCATCACGGGAAATCTCACTAGCCAAAGTTTCAACACAATCGGATTGATAGGTTTCGCGAAATTATTTTTTTTGTTGACATGTCTTCAGTTTTGATCAAGATGTTAACTATGACAATTAAATCTACTAAATACACTTGACACTTGAGATGTGAGTTATGGCGACTACACATTTTTCATCCGGTCCTAGCGGCGATTTAATTGAGAATAATATTTTTGTTACCGTTGCAAATAGATTAAGAAATTGAATTAGTCCAGGGAAAACAATACAAGAAACACTAAATACTTACAATTATTGCGGCAATATTCGAGTTCAAGTTAATTCCGGTAGACTGGAATATATCACTCACATAAAGAATGACAACATTGATCCCACTAAATTGTTGAAAAAACATCAGGGCAAAGGCTATTAAAACTGCTTTTAATATCGACTTTTGGCGAAACGTATGTCTTAGTGAGGCTGTTTGGGCGTTTTCTTTCAAAGTGCCTAAAAGTCAGAAAGAATATCAGTTATATTATCAGAATAACAATAAAAAATATTGAGTTACCTTATACAATAGAAATAAGTTAAAAATATACCTTCAATCTGAGTAAGTTCACTATCCAGGTCGTAATGCGCACCTCTCAGTTTTGCTAGACTATTTCGCGCTTCCTCATATTCACCTTTCTTCATCAGAAAACTTGGTGTTTCTGGTTGGAATGTTATTAAGATTAAAAACAAAATTGGTACGCATGCACACAATTTTGTAAACTGGAAAAATATTTTAGGTACGTTAAGATGTATCATAGAATCAACCAAATAATATTGAGTTTTATAAAGTTTTTGATATTATGTATAGTGAAATTGAAAAATTTGTAATGACAATTTGGACATAATAATTTATACTGAAGAAAAAGTCAAGCTTTCTCTTCATTATAAACCAGTTAGTATTTATTAACGTTCTTGGGTGTTAGAAAGAAAGGAGAATACTGATTTGTGTTGAATTGGCGGATTAGGAACAAAATTTGAACTACAAGCTCATCGACGACGTTTCGTTTAATAATGCTTAAACTTCTTCAGGGCTACAAAGATATAAATCTATCAGAAGCAGGAACGGTAATCATTTGAAACACCTCACCTCGAGCTAAGAAAATAAATCAAATTGATACATTCAAAATTAAAATTTAAACATTTTAAAAAGTTAAAAAGTTAAAAAACTTTACAGGTTTACACACTTTAAAAATTGGAGGTAAAATTATTAAAAACAATTAACACCTATTAAATTAACAAGACGGTACGTAAATACTGGGCAAGCAGACTGACTGGCGTGTCCCTCATAAATGAAATTGAACCACACAGATCTGTGCGGTGCGTGACTGTTTATTGTTTTTTTTGCGATACCCATAAAAATCGATTCCAAAACTCTCCCAATTAAAACTTTAATTAACCAGAAATTGGTCATCGTTTGTGTTCGCCACATATTTAGTTATGTCTCTCTGTCAAAAAATTGTAGATGACGCTTAAATTCTGAGTATCAGTCATGATGTTGACTGTTTTATCCCGCCACTTGTTTATTTGTAACATTTGTGAGATTGTGCGTTTTCTATAATTAGTTTCTATGTCTAAAATTGTAGCGTTGGTAAAATCAAAATAATGTCCAGTTTCGTAGTGATGCGTATCCAATGCGGTCTTTTCTCTGTTGTTAATGTTGGTAATCTTACAGTCGTATCTGTGTTGTTTCAATCTGGTCACTAACTTATTCTTCGTTTGTCCTATATACCAAGTGTCACAATTGGTACAGGGAACAGAGTAAACAAATGAGGATCTTTCCTGTAAGGGTGTTTTATCTTTAGTGTGTGAATACAAATCACCAACAGTCTTTTTTGCATATGTAGCCATTTTTGTCTTGTTATGACTCAAGATCCTACTCAAATCTTCACTCAGTCCCTGCACCAATCGTATTTTAAAGTATTTAACATCAGCTTTAGTTGTTTGGGGATGGGCTGTTTTATCCCCTGTCGGTTGGAGGAACGCATTGACAACATTGGATGGAAAACCATTTACAGACGCCAGGTGCCTTATCTTTAAGAAATTCTTTTCCCAGAAAATTTCATGACTCAGCCTCATAACTCTGGTTTTTAGAGATTTTATAATTGCCACTTTCTGTGAAAGAGGGTGTGCTGATTTGAAATTTATTAACCGGCCCGAACCGGTGGGTTTTTGGTCCCAATCAGTAATGATAGTTTTTTCGTGTCTAATGACAACCGTATCAAGAAACGGGACGCGGTTATTTTTATCCACTTCTATGGTAAATTGTAAGTGATGGTTAAGAGTTGAAGTTTTGAAGGACAAGGCTTTCTCAATTGTGTGGGATACAAGCAATTATGTCATCAACATATAAGTACAGGAAATGTACATGAAACGGTAGTTCTGGGATAACACTACTAAGTAGTACATGCATGCATAAACTGGCCAAGACAGGTGACAGGGGGTTACCCATCGCGCTTCCCAAATATTTAACACATTTCACAATTGGCATAACTAAATGTGTAGCGAACACAAACGATGACCAATTTCTGGTTAATTAAAGTTTTAATTGGGGGAGTTTCGGAATCGACTTTTATGGGTATCGCAAAAAAATAACAATAAACATTCAAGCACCGCACAGATAAGCCTCTGTGTGGTTCAATTTCGTTTATGAGGGACACGCCAGTCAGTCTGCTTGCCCAGTATTTACGTATCGTCTTGTTCTTGTCTTATTAATTTAATAGGTGTTAATTGTTTTTAATAATTTTACCTCTATTTTTTAAAGTGTGTAAATCTGTAACGTTTTTTTTTTTAATTTTTTTACTTTTTAAAATTTTTTAATTTTAAATTGTAATTTTTAAAATTTTTTAATTTTAAATTGTAATTTTTTAAATTTTTTAATTTTAAATTTTAATTTTGAATATATCAATTTGATTTATTTTCTAGGCTCGAGGTGAGGTGTTTCAAATGATTGCCGTTTCTGCTTCTGATAGATTTATATTTTTGTAGCCCTGAAGAAGTTTAAGCATTATTAAACGAAACGTCGTCGATGAGTTTGTAGTTCGAATTTTGTTCCCAATCCGCCAATTCAACACAAATCAATAAATCCTGGGACGCAATTTTTCACTTCAAAGGAGAATACATTCAGAACGAGAGACCGTCGAGTTTCATTTTCAGGTCAGAGGGTCCGCCCGGAAAATGGAAGGTCTAGGTTCGACTCCCAGCAGAAGCTTGACTTTCGTTAGTATAATTTATTATGTCCATATTGTCATTCATTAACATTATGTCCACATGTAACTAATTATGTATAGTCTTTGCTTCATAAACAGAACCAGCAACATGCTTGAAGTTACCTGTGATGGTGTTAAACACTCCCCAAACACATATGCAATAAAAACGCCAGTCACTATCATCAGTTGAAAAAGACTACCAATTGCGCCTCTAATACTGTGATGAGAAATCTCGCCATTATAAAGTGGAGCTGCTACGCAACAAGCCCCTACAGCCATCCCAGTTATAATTCTACAATCATTGAATTTAATTAGAACCTGACTAAACAGATATTCAGAACCGTACCTTCCAAAATATAAAGCTAAAATACTCTTGGCCCAAATAATAAGTGCCCATCCAATAGTAAAAGGCACAATCAAAAGCATAAGTGCATATTTTCGACCTATTAGGTCACAAATGAAGCCTGTAGGAATGCACATAGCCATAGCTCCCAGAGTTGCAAATGAACCTATAAAATTACCTTTTGAACTAATACCAATTAAATCGGCACACCCCAAATTTTGAGTAAACTTTTATCTCTAATCTCTAAATCACTCAGTCGATTTTCTGATGCCATTTGGGAAAGATACATCTATAGATTTCTTTAAGAGGAGTATGATTTGGTTATGTGTCTGTAGGTTTGCTAATACAGGATTTATTGAAACTTTACCTATGCACTTTTGTCAAAACCTTTCAGCACATTTTGTGGAAAAAAATTACCCACATGGGGACATGTTCGGTGTTTTTTTGAATATTTGCTAATTTGCTTAGTTTAATAGATATTTAGTTTTTTTTCTATAAGAGTGTTATCCTATAACAATGGGGCTTCAATTTGCCCCACGATACAAATATTGATAACATTTTCATATGGAATATAGAGAATACACATATGCGGCAAGCTACACGTATTGGAGTAATGACTATAAAATTTGACTGATCTGCGGTAGCAAACAGAAATTAAAAGTTTTCAAATATCTAAGAGTAAATGGAATGTTCACAATTTAAGTGATGTGGAAAAAAATATATGGAAGATTTTTTAATTTCATTGTGTGATTATTGGAGCTGTCAATGACACCTCAGGACCTTTTTCTGTTCTATAAATCCTTATTATTGTCAAAAAAAATTTGGTCTTTTCTTATATAACTTTTGTAGTAACAACCAGAAAATGAACCTCCTACTGAATGAGCACTATATCAATTTGGTATTGGAAGTACTCATATGTCAACTGAAGCTACTCCCACTTGTTTAGATATACTGGATGAACCATTAATTCTGATTTTTTTTTTAATTATTATGGGTGAGTGATAGCTGCAATAATGGCAGCAAAATTCAAAAATCTTGCACATATTTTTTTTCCACATCACTTAATTTGTAGACGTTCAATTAACTTTTGGATAATTAAAAAAAAATAACTTCTGTTTATATATGGCTATAAAATTAGGTAAATCTACAGTCAGATTTCCCTAATTTTATAGCCATTAATTCTGTACATATAGGTTACTGTATGTGCAGTATTTATACTCCATATGAGAATACTAAATACCTATGTCTTGAAGTATGAAGCATCTTTACATACTCCTGTAGCACAAGCTGTTTTTTTGTGCAAAATTTTTGTGTTTAATTGTGTGTAATTTTTTTTTGCAAAAGTTAGGTGTATGAAAAGTTTACCAAAAATGCATCAAGTTCTACTCAACCCTCTATTAGCAATACTGCAAACATATAACCCCATTTGTATTACACAGTCTTAACAAAAATGACTGTCATGTCACATTGCAATGGTCATAATTAAAACGATTGATGTGACTCAATCTGACCTAACTTGAAAGATGATGTTAAATTTTGGTTTTATTTTTGAGTTAATCAATGTTAAATTTTATTATATGGCAGGTAATTGCAAATTTCTTTTTATAAAATGTTTTAAAAATGACTCATTATAACCATTATTTGTCACAAAAAAAAAACATATTTTACATCACTACCAGTAGGTATGTACCACCTTAGAGCAGCATATAGATCAACCTTTGCAAATTGACATCACTAACAAAAATTGGTTGCCCAACTAGCATTTATAGTCCCAATAACCTTCCTAAAGTAAAAAATACGCAAAATGAGTTGCGGTTTGGTAAATCCTACTCCAATTTATTACTATATTGTAAATTATCCACACTTAGTGTCTGAAAAAAGTCCCATAACTTTAATGTCATATGTGAAGTAACAGCGAAGTAATAATTCCTATTAAAATTACTTTATACACCCAACTACCTCAAAGTTATTTTTGGGAGTTTTGCTAATGTCACCAAAATTACTTCAAAGTCGTTGCTACTATATATTAGGATTTTAAAGTAATATTTACTCTCAAAATAGTAAAATAAAATCCTATAAAGTAGACACCTATTTAGTAGTATTCAATGGTTCCAGTTAGTATTAATTACTGCAAGTGTTACTGTAAAGTAAGATGTAATGTTAAGAGGCAAAATATTTGAAATGGTTAATGTCAAGTAAAATTTTCTTTAAGGTTGTTTATGGAACTTTGAAGTATATATTGCTGTGGAGGCCTTGTTTATGATTAAAAGTTCAAGCGCCATTTTGTTCAAATAGGAAGGATTAAATAAAAATCCATACTTTCGGGATAATTAGTAATATGTAATAAGTTTAACTTCCCTCATAGTTAGTTTACTTTGTTCAGACATACTTTTTATTTCGAAAATTCAGAACAAAACTTTCACTAATTGCATTTTATTAAATTTACATTATTTTGAAGGTGCTTTGCTGTTTTTCGATCTACCATAGCAGCTTTTATCAGTACACTTTGGTCCATTTAAATTTTTTTAACAAAATTGCCAAAATCTGGCTTGATTTAATATTGGCCTATAGGTACCTAACTGATAATCCATACCAGACCGTTTCACACCGCCATTAAACTTGCTGCATAACTTAATCTAAGTTGAACGTAAGTAATACGGATAGTGTGCCATTTAATCTCAGTAGAAAGATGAAAATGGAATGATCTAGAATCACTGCACGATAAGCATTATAGTTTAGTCGCAGTTAGTAAGAGTAACCACACTCCTACTACTAACTGACACCCAGGGTAGTCACTGGAACATAAGTGGGTTAGTCCCAAAGTGGTTGCCTCTATGGTGCTGTTACTACAAAACGATTCTGCATTTTAGTAAAAGCGATAATAAATCCGTTGCGGAGTGATTGCCGGGACTGTAAATACTACTTAGCAGTTCAAATTATGTGTAGCGGCATCCACACTGGAACTATAAATGCTAGTTGAGTGGGCAGCTTTAGAGATAGGCAGTTTGAATTGCAGTATGAAATCAGTTTGTACCTATCCACCCCAACTGGTATTTGTCAATGGGAATGTCATTGTATTTTCCATGTGTTAGAGAATCGAGAATAGGGGATGTCCACCCTAAAACCATTCCTGCACTGAGAGCTGATAGAGTCGCTGTGAAAAGACAGTTTAAGTATGATTTTGCCTAGTATTTTATAGTACCTTTTACCTGCAAATGCTGCCCATATTTGAGGCAGTTTTGCTGGTGAATTAACTTCATTTGTTGTTGGCAACTGAACTGGATGTGTGTCCTAAATGAAATGGTTTTGTAGTGATGGTTAAATATTTTATCATCAAGCAGGGTAACAGTTTACTATCCAGGCACCACCTTATTTTTAGTTTTCTTTTTTTTAAAAGCAGTTATGTTTAGATATACTACATATTCCCAATGGATATTATGTAGAGATACACCTCAGGTGGTGCCTGGATAGCAAACAATTACCTCAAGCAGTGTGCTTTCGATAAAGTTATGAATGGAAAGTTATATGTATTTTGAGGGGTGGTTACTAGATATGTTAAGAAGTAAAATACATATTTTCAAACTGGATATTGGATGCAAATGATCTTACAATATGGTCGTAATATTCGCCAGATGTAGAGGGATTGATATCAGGATTTTCCAACAAGGAATCTCTATCTTGACTCATTATTTCATAAACTTAGCTTGAAATAAAAGCTCCGAACACCCAAAAAAAAGAATGTTCTTTGTTTACACAATGTTTGTTTATTTACTAATTAATTATTATGATTATCATAATTGATAAGAATAAGACAGGAAGTTAAGTATGTTAAATGTCAACTGGAACTGTCAGTAGTGTCAGTAGTCACTGCAAATTTTTCTGTCACCTGTCACCTGAGAAAAATGCGTCTTCGATAAGAGAGTCGTCCCCTCCCCCCTACGCTTATTGAATTGGTTATCACGTGGTGGCCGTGGCTGTTGATGCTGCGGTGTTGCCAGCGCCGCCGGGGCTACTGAGATTTGACTACGCTATAAGCTATTGTGCAAACTGAACTCTTTATTTACATATGAGTTCATGTGTGGTAGCATGGCAACTCTGTAAGCCATTTTTCCAAGCTTTTAAGCTTTAACCTGTGGTGCAAATGAACCCTTTATTTACATATGAGTTCGTGTGTGGCAGCATGGCAACTCTGTAAGCCATTTTTCGAAGCTTTTAAGCTTTAATCTTATAGAAAGTTTTTCTATTTTTCGGTTTTCTAAATAAACCAGACGCATGAGGCCCTAAATGCACATATGTTTGCAATATTTTTATTTTCGTCAAGAGCATTTCTTTTGTTAGTGTTGGACAGTCACTTTCACAATTTCTTGGGAATTCCGGTCATAAAACGTGATACCCTACAATTGCCCTTCTTCTGTAACCGGCAAAGGTGCCCTTTTAATGGTTTATGGCCCTTGAAAGAATTTCAGACCTGTACGTGATCCGAACAATAGTTTAGTAATTAAAGTGATTTTGCGAATAGCGTTAATTGAAATTAAAATCTTATTCTCTCATCAGATAGAGCTTTTAATTTCCTATCCTTTGAATACAAATTTGAGCAATTAATGTCTTAATTGACTGGGCCAGGAAATTAACGGTCAATTTGAATAAAAAGCTTTAATTGTCAATTAAACTATGTCATGTGAGGTGTCATTTTAAAGAGCATAATTTATTTTATTTAATGATCACATTTTCAATTTTCTTCTAGTAGCAGATTTTTCAGAAATGCTCATTTACTAAATTTATGCCCGCGCTGTCCGAAGCGCCATATAATCGCCACTGGTCAGGGTGGTATCGATTTTTTCGGCAGTACCCTTTCGGGGAAGTACCGAGGGGATGGGTGGCGAAAGAGAGAAGATCTTCGACACTCGAAAAGAAGAGACGCTTTTTGAACTCGAGAGAGCGATTACCTAACCGGGAAGACGAAAAAGTTCGAATTTTACCGAGAGAAAAGTCCTTGGCTTCGCCGTTCTGATTTTCGCCAATTCGTATTTTTTCCCCTTTTTGAGGAAATTTTGTTTTTTCATTTTTGAGGGTTTATTCCCTGCACACATCCGGGAAAATTCCGGGTTTATTCCATTATAACCTCTAAATTTAACTTTTTCAAGATGCTTAACTCCTACCAACTAAGCAATAATTAGTTGGCTTGTGCAGCTTGAAGCTTATAATCAATTGACCAGCGTTTAGTTTATCAAAAAACAAACCGGAATCTGGATTTATTGAATTCTAATCTAAAATCTAACCTTAAATCTTGAAACTGCCGGGTGAATCCCGTTTTCGTGCGCCGCGCTAATTATTTGTATTTTTAATTAGTGCCAAAACAATTAATTCGGCTATTGCTCGCCTACGAAAAGTTTCGTGGAGTGTTTTTTCGGTTGTGCCATATAGTGTCAACCCACCTCTACCCTTTTCCTGAATACACCATTTTCTTGCAGCTATCGGATACTTTGTAGACGCAGGAGACTACCGGCAATTAAGTATTTATAGAGTAGTTGTAGAAGTTGAAACTTTTAGTATATTATAGTAGTATTTTGCTCACCATAATATAGAGATTCCCAGCGAGTTGGCAGAAGTCTTTTATCTTCTACACTGCGTCGTTTGTTGTAGTTTTTCCAATTTAGTAAGAAATCGTGTACCCGTCAAACACGTTTCTGGGGACCACTGAGCTTATCGCGAAAAGTTCACGTCCGCCGCTATTGTATTTCAGATCCCTGAGAAAACTAAGAATTATCTTTTTTAATTTTATTCTGTCCTTAATTACTATTCAATTAGTTTTTTTTTGGCGTTTTGCAGGTTTTGTCGTAAACAATAAAACCTTGCTGGCATCCTCAAATTATTAAATTTTACATTATTTAAATTAGCGACCTAAGGGACAATAGATCCTTTCCAAGAGTTGGGTCCCCTTTGCAGCGTGGTAAAAGAGATTTGGCGCAAGAAGATACGTTGGACTTAGAACCTCCACGTAGTCGAATCTCCACAGACACGGCGGTGACGGCAACACGGCAGCAGCCGCGAACCCAGCCGCCCCCACGCAACCACCGATTAAAACGGATTACGATGATCATTAGCGGGGGGGACACTGCGCGACAAACCTTAGAAATGGTAAACCAGGGGAAGTAGGATACGACGCCGGCGTCTGTTACCAGTTTGCTCCAATCTGTCAAGTGGGAAAATGCCAGTGACGTAGCATTGGTAATGTAGCACATAAGAAAATATTTTATTAAAAATAATAATGAAACTAAATTACTATTTGTAACATTAGTAATATTATATGTAATATTATATTATTAGCAAACATCGACTTACTATTAAATAAATAAAAATAATTGTGAATTAATAGTTGAAAACCCTGGGATTACATCTCCTGCGCCACTGGAAAAACTGCTCAAAAATTTAAATAAAAAAAAACTCTACAAGTTACATGATTCGAAAAATATTTCCCAAAATAACATTATTGGCTTCACTGCGGTATATACTAAATCATATTTCGAAGATTCGGATGTAAAACAACTAGTTTTAGAGTTATTTGAAATAATTTAATTGTTGCTGAAAAACGCCATTATCTGTTTACCTGTGAAAAGTAACTCCAGGCTCCTTTCTATAGCCGCTGCTTTTACAACCGTAATCTGCACATACCACCATTGTAAATAACACAATTATTTATAATATTAAAGTCTTGCAAAATGCAATGTATTGCAGAAGAACACATAGCCAACGAAATGTTTGGTTTTCGCCTTAGACATGATGGACATGGCGTCTCATCAATTTTGGTAACAGCTGTCAATATAGCGGAGAATTGCACACGTGGATTCCATTAGTTTACATATTCTGAGGCTTTAACCTTATGGAAGTTTTTGCTATTTTTTTTTTATTTTCTAAATAAACCAGACCCATGAGGCCCTAAATGCCCATATGGCTGCAATATTTTTAGTTTTCGTCGAGAGCCATTTCTCTTGTTAGTTTTTGGGACATGCACTTTCACAATTTCATTGGAATTCCGGCTATAAAGCATGAAACCCTACAATTGCGGATTGCCCTTCTTTTTTACCCGGCAAAGGGTTTAATGGTTTGTGGCCCTCGAAAGAATTTCAGTACCTGTACGTGACCCGAACAATAGGTTAGGAATTAAAGCGATTTTACGAATATCGTTCATTGAAATTAAAATCTTATTCTCTCATCAGATTAGAGATGGGTTTTCACCCGGTTTTTTCATTTTTGAGGGTTTATTCCCTGCACACATCCGGGAAAATTCCGGGTTTATTCCATTATAACCTCTAAATTTAACTTTTTCAAGATGCTTAACTCCTACCAATTAAGCAATAATTAGTTGGCTTGTGCAGCTTGAAGCTTATAATCAATTGACCAGCGTTTAGTTTATCAAAAAACAAACCGGAATCTGGATTTATTGAATTCTAATCTAAAATCTAACCTTAAATCTTGAAACTGCCGGGTGCTTTCAAGTAAAGATGGGAAAAAACCCGGGTAAAAACCCTAAATTGGGTTTAAAGGTTTTTTGGGAATTTTCCCTTGGCCCATCTATACATCAGATAGAGCTTTTAATTTCTTATCTTTTGAATCTAGATTCGAGCAATTAATTAACGGTCAATTTAAATAAAAAGCTTTAATTGTCAATTAAACTCTGTCATGTGAGGTGTCATTTAAAGAGCATCATTTACTCTGTTCAATCATCACATTTTCAATTTTCTTCTACCAGCAGATTTTCCAGAAAAGCTCATTTTTTAAATTTATGCCCGCGGTGTCCGAAGCGCCATATAATCGTCACTGGTCAGGGTGGTATCGATTTTTTCTGCAGTACCCTTTCGGGGAGGAGAAGTACCGAGGGGGTGGCGAGGAGAGTATCTTCGAAACTCGAAAGAGAGAGACGCGTTTTGAACTCCTGAGATTTATGCCCTAAAGAGAGACGCGCTTTAAACTCGAGAGAGTGATTACCTAACCGGGAAGACGGAAAAGTTCGAATTTTACCGCGAGAAAAGTCATTGGCTCCGCCGTTCTGATTATGGCCAATTCGTAATTTTTTCCCCTTTTTGAATCCCGTTTTAGTCCGCCGCGCCAATTATTTGTATTTCTACGAAAAGTTTCATGGAATGTTCTTTCGGTTGTGCCTTATAGTGTCAATCCACCTCCGCCCTTTTCCTGAATAGGCCATTTTCCTGCAGATAGCGGATACTTTGCAGACGCAGGAGACTACCGGCAATTAAGTATTTGTAGAGTAGTTGTAGAAGTTGAAATATGTAGCATATTGTAGTAGTTTTGTTCACCGTAATATCAAGAATCCCAGCGACTTGGCAGAATTCTTTTCTCTTTTACACTGCATCATTATTCTGTGCATACATTATTCTGTGCTTACACTGCATCATAGTTTTCTTTGTTGCAGTTTTTTTTTTTCAATTTTGGTAAGAAATCGTGTACCCGTCAAGCACGTTTCTGGAGACCACTGAGCTTATCGCGAAAAGTTTACGTCCGGCGCTATTTTATTTCAGATTAATGAGAAAACTGAAAATTGTCTTTTTTAAACTATTTTTAATTTAATTACTATCCGATTAGTTTTTTTTGGCGTTTTGCAGGTTTTGTCGTGCACAATAAAACCTTGCTGGCATCCCCAAACTATTAAATTTTACGTTATTTAAATCAGCGACCTAAGGGACAACAAAATAAATAGATCCTTTCCAAGAGTTGGGTCCCCCTTGCAGCGTGGTAAAAGAGATTTGGCTCACGAAGATACGTTGGACTTAGAACATCCACGTAGTCGAATCCCAGCAGGCACGGCGGCGACCGCAACACGGCAGCCGCGAACACAGCCGCAACGACCAACGATTATTACTAGCGGGGGGTGGGGGGGACAGTGCGCGACAAAGCGTTGTTGTGCGAACTGAACTCTCTATTTACCTACGAGTTCATGCGTGGCAACCTGGCAACTCTGTAAGCCATTTTTCGAAACTTTTAAGCTTTAAACTTAATGAAGTTGTTTTCAGTTTTTCTGAATAACCCAGTCCCATGAGGCCATGAATGCACATCTGGTTGCAATATTTTTAATTTTTGTCGAAGAGCATTTTTTTTGTTAGTTTTTGGATAGGCAGTTTCTAATCTTTATATGTCCTTCTTCTTCAATAGTTTAGTAATTAAAGTAATTTCACGAATATCGTTGATTGAAATTGAAACCTTAGTAGTTTTTCATCAAATAGAGCTTTTAATTTCGCATCCTTTGAATATAAATTCATCCCGCTTAGCGCCTGGGCGGCCAATTAACGGTCAATTTAATAGCGTGCTAAACTAGAATCGCACTAGGGCTGCACTCGTTCGTTGTCGGTGCAAAGTATAGATGGGCGACGGGAAAATTCCCAAAAAAACCTTTAAACCCAATTTAGGGTTTTTACCCGGGTTTTTTCCCATCTTTTCTTGAAAGCACCCGGCAGTTTCAAGATTTAAGGTTAGATTTTAGATTAGAATGCAATAAATCCAGATTCTGGTTTGTTTTTTGACAAATTAAACACTGGTCAATTGATCAAAAGCTTCAAGCTGCACAAACCAACAAATTATTGTTTAATTGGTAAAAGTTAGGCGTATTGAAAAAGTAAAATTTAGAGGTTATAATGGAATAAACCCGGAATTTTCCCAGATGTGTGCAGGGAATAAAC
Organism: Taphrorychus bicolor; assembly: GCA_951812265.1. Classification (NCBI taxonomy): domain Eukaryota; kingdom Metazoa; phylum Arthropoda; class Insecta; order Coleoptera; family Curculionidae; genus Taphrorychus; species Taphrorychus bicolor. The sequence goes on from OX638307.1 coordinate 7,404,569, forward strand.
CCTCAAAAATGAAAAAACCGGGTGAAAACCCATCTCTAGTGCAAAGTCAATGAAGACCGATTTGATGACCTTGAAATATCTTTGGCAGGAAATTTCCTAATATTAATTGTGCAAAAATTAAAGTAAAGTCGTGCCTGTTTTCTTTAGTTGGATATCAACGTTCTAAAACATTCCACAGTTAAAGAAAAATGGAAGATTTTGCAATAAAATTTAAAATAAATAATCAAATTGAAACTGAAATAAGGGTATTATAAGTTCAGGAAAAGTATTATCTTAACTCAGTAAATAGTTACTGATCTACCTGATCGCCATCATAATGATCAATAACATTCCAATAATGGGCAAAATCTTTTTTGATTACAAAAGTGTCAATCCAATCAAAAGAGCATATACTCTTAACTGCATCTGCTGGAAGAGAGAATTGACGACACGGCTGCATATAATTTCCCGTTTATTTTATTAAAGTTACCTATTAGAAAAATATAAAATTATAATTTGTGGTCCCCCCACTACCCCCCTACCGACCAATATCCTTGAAATCGGTGCCGCACCATCTACACGACCTGGTGCGGAACTGGCTGCACTAAGTGCAAAAAGTGTGGCACTCGTTTTCCAATGGAAGGCCTAAACTTGCACTAACTTCACCAATGGTGTGCAATATTTTTGCTCTAGTGCGACACTAATTTTACCAAAGGAACACGTTATAAATAAAAATCTTTAATTTTCAATTAAACTATGTCATGTGAGGTGTCGTGTAATTTTAAAGAGTATTATTTACTCTGCCCAATTATCACATTTTCAGTTCCTTCTTTTCCAGCAGATTTTCCAGAAAAGTTTATTTTCTAAATTTATGCCCCGCGCGGTCCTTCAGCTCCATATAGCCTGGAAGTGCACACTGACGAGGGTGGTATCGATTTTTTTGTCGTACCCTTCCGGGGGATTTTCAGGTACCGGAGGGTGGTACCGAGCGTCTTCGTCTCGGGGAGTTGTTTTTTTTTGGGTTTTTGAACCGGAAGGCTTCGGAAAAAGTCGCGTTTGGAACTCGATGGAGTGACTAACTAACAGGGAAGACGGAAAAGTTCGAATTTCGATCCGAGAAAAAAAAGATCTGGACTCCGCCCATATACCTATTATTTAAATATAGGGCGAACGTCAATCCCTCACAGTAAATCGAAAATGAAGCTCCTCAGTTGGCTATGAAAATCTCGCAGTTGATCGAGGAGATTTTACTGCGCATGTTTACTGCGCACCACGTGCTAGATGAAAGATGAGTGACGTTTTGAATCTGACGTCTACAAATTTTTAGGTTATGCCAAATGTGACATGTTTATTGGCGGAAAGAAAGTCGACAAAAACAAATAAATAGCGAAATTTTCCATTGCACTGATTCGAAGGCTCGTTGCAAGATGTTTTAGATGTCTTTTGGACAAAGAAAGCGTAAAAAACATTATTCACTTCACTTCAATTTATATAGCTACAGAAGTCATTTCTTGATTCCGGCACGATTGACGACAACGAGTTTTGTTTTATTGCAGGGAGCAATATTTCATGTGTTCAAAGGATCATATATAAAGCTATTAAAATTTTAAAGGAAGATAGGTGTCTACATAATAACTAAGTAGGGGCTACATTGAAGGCTAGATTCTGTTTTAGAGAACTATTCCACTTTCAGTTTGCACAAAGAGAAATCAAAAGCTTTAGAGTTGTTGTAAAGTTCCCACTGAGAATTTAAGTGTCTTACATGCCCCTACATACCTAGTTATAGATACTACAACTTTTTTTTCAAAGGACATTTAATATTTAATGGGGTAAGTAAAGCCATATGGAATTAAACACACAAAGATTAGTTAAAGCAAATAAAGTATAAGTACTTACCGAAAGAAACATCTGGTAGTTGTGGCCCTTGACGCGTCACAAACCAGGCACACAATATGCCTAGCATCCTTGGAGGCCATCTTATTGATGCTTTCTTACAGTTTAGCATAAAATAAACACCTGAACTAGGTATAGGTCATACATATATTTATACATTAATATTAAATAAATTTATATAGTTATTACCAAACATATAGGAATTCATTAGAGGAGGGCCTGGATACGGGCAAACCCCTGAAGATCTGTTTAATTGCAAAACAATCCTACATACCTAGATATACTAAACAAATCTCACTCAGAAATAGGAACAATCCTGAATCTGCAGTAAATACAGCACAAAAGACGCCGCACCCGAATACCCAGCCATCAAGCAAAGTTGAATTAGATTAAACCAAACAGTATTTATGCAGACCGATTAATGATTTGAGTAAATTAAAGTAAACAAACACTAAACTGAAAGTTTAACTTTAGCAAAGAACGAACAAGATCAAGATGAAAACTTGAAAGCGCTCCCAAAAAGTATGTAATTTCTATTACCGTTTTTGAGTGTTAAGAAATTCAATTTATTGTGAATTTTATCGATTTTATAATACCTATCATATGTTCTGTTATAATATAAGTAATATGTATCCTGCATAAACTCAAAAATACTAGAATGGTAATTATTGGTGATTTTAGTAAGATTTTACTAATTTATCTAATCGCGTGACGTCAGATGCGTCGACAAGTGGGCAACGTAGAACTTTCAAATAATCTTCAAATCTCGCTCATGCCCATTTCATTTCCGTCGAGCAACTGCAACTAGGCATGTCGATCGTCAGCTCTTTTTGGCTACGCCGTTCTAATTTCCGTAAAGTCGTATGTTCCCTTTTTTCTGGCGGTTTTAAACCGGAATTCAAAAAAGAGATAATCAACAATAAAGAGAGATAATCAGAACGGCATAGACGAGATCTGTTATTGTGTTTCGCGTCACAATTCTAATCTTTTCTCTCCATAACCGTTCAGGTTCACTCTCAAAACTTTACCCTCCGAGACGAAGACCCTCGGTAGCTAGAATCCCCGAAAGGCCACGCATTGAAGAAAAATCTCTATCGAATCGATCAATATGTCAAATAATGATCAATAAAGATATAATCAATAAATAATCTTTTCTGGAAAACCTGTTGGAAAAAGGGGCTTAAAAACGTGATAATTGGTCGGAGCAAATCATGCTCTTTAAAATTACAGTTCACATGACATAGTTTAATTGACAATTAAAGTTTTTTATTTAAGTTGACCGTTAATTTCCTGCCTTAGTCGTTTAACTCATATACCGTCCGAATTCACATTCAAAGGATGCGAAATAAAAATCTGATGAGACTCTGATCGACTCATGACGTAATTTCATCGTCAGAGAACATCAATGATGTTGATCAAAGATGTCAATTAACTGACGTCAATTAACCAGAACTTATGCCGTATTTTTGTGGAACCCACAGCTAAAAAAGGGAGCCACGTGCCAAAACTGTAAAATATAAAACAGGTTGTACACTATCGCGCAGTGTCCCCCCCGCTAATGATAATCCGTAATCCGTTTAATCGGTGGTTGCGTGGGGGCGGCTGTGTTCGCGGCTGCTGCCGTGTTGCCGCCGTGTCTGCGGAGATTCGACTACGTGGATGTTCTAAGTCCAACGTATCTTCGTGTGTCAAATCTCTTTTACCACGCTGCAAGGGGGACCCAACTCTTGGAAAGGATCTATTGTCCCTTAGGTCGCTAATTTAAATAATGTAAAATTTAATATTTTTAGGGATGCCAGCAAGGTTTTATTGTTTACGAAAAAACCTGCAAAACGCCAAAAAAAACTAACTAATTGAATGGTAATTAAGGAAGAATAAAATTAAAAAAATAATTCTTAGTTTTCTCAGGAATCTGAAATGAAATAGCGGCGGACGTGAACTTTTCGCGATAAGCTCAGTGGTCCCCAGAAACTTGTTTGACGGGTACACGATTTCTTACTAAATTGGAAAAACTACAACAAAGAAAACTAAACTAACGACGCAGTGTAGAAGAGAACAGAATTCTGCCAGTAGCTGGGATCCTCGATATTATGGTGAGCAAAACACTACTATAATATACTAAATGTTTCAACTTCTACAACTACTCTACAAATACTTAATTGCCGGTAGTCTCCTGCGTCTGCAAAGTATCCGCTATCTGCAAGAAAATGGCCTATTCAGGAAAAGGGCAGAAGTGGGCTGACACTATATGGCACAACCGAAAAAACACTCCACGAAACTTATCGTACGCGAGCAATAGCCGAATTAATTGTTTTGGCACTAATTAAAAATACAAATAATTAGCGCGGATTTCTAAAGCGAGATTCAAAAAAAAGGGGAAAAAATTACGAATTGGCGATAATCAGAACGGCGGAGCCAAGGACTTTTCTCGCGGTAAAATTCGAACTTTTTTGTCTTCCCGGTTAATCGTCGCTTTTTTCGTAACTCTATTGAGTTCAAAACGCGTCTCTTCTCTTCGAGTCTCGAAGATCGTCTCTCGTACACCCCCTCGGTACTTCCTCGCCCCGAAAGGGTACTCCGAAAAAATCGATACCACCCTGACCAGTGGCGATTATATGGCGCTTCGGACAGCGCGGGCATAAATTTAGAAAATGAGCTTTTCTGGAAAATGTGCTGGAAAAAGAAAATTGAAAATGTGATCATTGGACAGAAGAAATGATGTTCTTCAAAATGACACCTCACATGACATAGTTTAATTGACAATTAATGCTTTTTATAGAAATTAAATGTTAATTTCCTGGCTCAGTCAATTAAGACATTAATTGCTCGAATTTACAATCAAAGGAACAGAAATTAAAAGCTCTATCTGCTGAGAGAATAAGATTTTAATTTCAATTAACGATATTCGCAAAATCGCTTTAACTATTGTTCGGGTCACGTACAGGTCTGAAATTCTTTCAAGGGCCATAAACCATTAAAAGGGCGCCTTTGCCGGGTAAAGAAGAAGGGCAATTGTAGGGTATCATGTTTTATGGCCGGAATTCCCAAGAAATTGTGAAAGTGGCTGTCCAACACTAACAAAAGAAATGCTCTTGACGAAAATAAAAAATATTGCAAACATATTTGCATTTAGGGCATCGTGGGGCTGGTTTATTTAGAAAACCGAAAAATAGAAAAAACTTCCATAAGATTAAAGCTTAAAAGCTTCGAAACATGGCTTACAGAGTTGCCACGTTTCCACACATAAACTCATATACAAACAGAGAGGTCAGTTTGCATAACAACACTTAGCATATGTCCTTGTCGTTGACTGATTGGTGATTTTATTTAAAATAATTTGTTAGAAACGACACTTTTTGGTTACTCACATATTAAGTCAGCACCATTAAATACAATATCATCCATTCCATATCGGAAAGTGTCAAAAATCTCCTAGATTATTTCACGTGCAATGTGATATTTGCTAGGAATAAAATTCCATTTGCCAGTAATTGTCAGGAATTCCATACGATATTTGATATTTGCCAGTTGCAAGTCTCAACTTGATTTGACAACCCTGGCGACAATACATCCTATACGTATCGAGAAAAAGACATCGACCACGTATATCGATGTATTTTTATTTACGACGTATCGATATTCCACAAACATCGATGTGTCGTTGCCATCCTTAGATAGTCCGAGTAGGAGTAGAGGTTGGAGTCATTTTTTGGCGGTAAGGCGTAATGGCTGTAAGTATTTGTAGTTTTCTCAATATTTTCATGTTTTTTGTTATACTATTTATACCACTTCACTTTTATCTTGTTGCAGATTGGATTGCAATTGGAAATTTGAATGCAGACTTGCAAGGTAAGGCATTGTTCGCAAGTTTTTTAATCAAATTCAATTTACAAAAAAGCCCGTGTAAACAATCTCTTCAAAGATATCTTTTACATTTTGGATGCGTTTTAGCAGGTCTAGCTACACTCATTCTAAATGGAAATTGAAAGTAAAGCATCTAAGAAGCACTAGTAGTATATAGTATATAGTATCCATTAAAAAGCAATGTTGAAGTCATTTCCAACTGGTCCAATCATGTATGCCGGGTAGGCCAGGTAGGCCAATGCCAATAGTTTTTATTTTTTTGCTCTTAGGTACCTATATCTTATTTAATGGGATATGCCATGTTGGAACTTAATCAACAGGCCCTGGTTATCAACCTTTCACTTTTAAGAAGAATTTCTCTCATGTTTATGGTTTTTTAAAGTAGGTAGAACTTCTCACAGGAATGCTGACATTACATTTTCTTATCAGAAATCACTTAGGACTTTATAATGATACATATTGTGTCCATGTTAACAACTTATTAATCACACATATCACATTATGCAATCGTTTTTATGGCATAACACTTTTTGCAATCGTTTTTATGGCATTTTTCTAAATTGGTTTATTTAGCTCCATCGGAAAACTGGCAGCAGCATGCTTACAGCCTCATAAATGCATTGCTATTTTTAGTTCTGTTTCGGTCATATCGGTTTTAAGAGTTAAGTAGTGCCAGTAAAGATACATGTTCCCTAAGGCCATTGTTGCACTCTTTCATTCAACCAGTGTTACTTGACTCATGTGATCCGACTGCAGCCAAGTTTTGTTTCGCCCCTCAATTGCCAAACTTGGATTCATGTGCTGTCTTATGAAACTTGTATCTTAATATACTATTAATGTAATTAATTAATTGCTTAGGTTCACAATTGTGTTTGCATTGCATTTATTTAGCAGGAGCAGGGGAACAAAGCCTTTAACTTTGAGTACATGTAAGACACTTTAATAAAGCTCTTCATAAGCCTTCTGATTAGGGCTAGAACACTCCCACTTTGCATGAGCTGCAATAGTCCAGTCTTGAAAATGTTCCGAGCACTCCTACTAAGAAGTGGAGTATTCCAAGTTCCGAAGCAGTGATGCCTGTTGGTCATATATCAAATATGCCCTTGCAATATTTGTCATTCAGCATGAGGTTGTCCTCATTTCAACTTGCCACTACAGAGTCATTCTATCTGTATTAGTTTTATCTTTTAGGTGAGAATATAATTTGTTTTTAATTTAATATAATTAAATAACATTTCTTAATTCAATAATTAAAATTTATTATATCTTTCAAATCAGGGATAAAACCTGTTACTCTAGAAAGACCCTTTAGGAATGGCGTAAAACCATCTAACCCTAAGAAACTCCAATTATTCCCATACAATTTATTCAATCTGGATAAGGTCTTCATGACTGTTGCATAGTTTTATCATCAAACTTTTCAAGTGAAAGACAATATCAAGATGACCTTAGTGAGACTTTAAAAATGTATTTTTATTAATTGTCATAGAACAAGATAACAAACTACAGTTTTAAACTAAAATAATACATTATGCAATATATTTAAAATTATTGCAATATAGCTAAACATCAATAGCATCGATATTGCATTTATGTTCAGTGTAACCACTGGTGTTGCAAATCAGAGAACCATTGTAAGTTACTTCTCTCCAAAAATTTACATTTATTGGTAATAATAATAATAATATTCTTTATTACCATCTAAATCCTCCCGGGACATTAGCAACGTCAAGAACGAAAAACAACAAGTACAATAATTTGAATACACATAAAAGGAGGATCAGAGTCCACTTAAATGCTAACATCATAAAGACACTCATCAAGTAGGTATTCTGTAGCTTTTTGCTTAAATTTATGTACATGAATTTCTGACTTTATATAGTCAGGAAGTCTGTTATATTCCCTAACAGCTTTATACAGAAATGTTTTTTGGAAAAATGCAGATATGTGATTTGGTACACTCAAGTTTTCTCTATGTCTCGTAGTGGTGGTCATGTTATCTGCATAACACTGTGCATTCGTTTCAAAGAGGGTCGAGCAATGAAATGTGGTCGAGCTGACTCACGAGGGCGCAATCTCAAAAAGCATCGAATAATTCGTTTTTGGGCTATGAAAACAGACTGGGCTCCCCTCGATGAACCCCAGAACATTATGCTGTATGACAGCACAAACTGTACAGAGGCAAAGTAAAGCTGTCGCAGAGAATCCAGAGTAACCTGATCGCGCAATCTCCTAGCCAATGCGCGGAAACTGTTTAGTTTATTTGTGACAAGCTCAGTTTGCCGATCCCAGCATAGTCCCGAGTCCAGATATTCTCCTAAAAACTTTGTGGTGTCCGTCTCTGGAATAGACCTCCCATTACATCTGACGTATAGAGATCACTCCTTTCCACCTTTTCTGCCAAAAGACAATAAGCCAGTTTTATCAGAGTTCAGATTTAGAAAACTATGGTTACACCAGTTCTGCATGAGGCCACAGTATGGGTACATGTTGCTGCCAGGATGTCAATGTTTTTATTTGCCAAGACCACTGAGGTGTCGTCGGCATACTGACAGACAAGTCCAGGGGCCAGGTGTTGTCCCATGTCATTTATATAAATTAGAAACAGTATGGGACCCAATATTGAGCCTTGTGGTACCCCTCTACTTAGAATTGATGGGTCAGAGAATTGGGTTACTCCATCCTGCATCACACACACAGTCTGTTCCCTGTTGGCAAGATAAGACTGTATTAACTTGCAGAAACCCCTCTTATCCCACATACACTCAGCACTCCCAGCAGCCTTCCATGATCAACCATGTCAAAAGCCCTTGATAGGTCAAAGAATATACCAGCAACATCAATGTTTCTATCCATCTTCTGTATTATAAAAGATACCACCTTAAAAATGGCCATTTGTGTTTAGTAGTTAGGTCTAAAGCCATACTGACTGCTTGTTAAAACGTTGTGGTTTTCCAGAAAATGCATTAGCCTGTTGTATATTGCTCTCTCAAAGACCTTTGAGAAAAATAATGTCGGTAGAATAGCTACTTCACCGCCATCAATTAAGGGGGGCACACTTGGGATCCCGGGAACATTGGAAACGTTGGCTGTAATAAGTGTTCTAGCAAACAGATCAGCTATCGACTGCGCATCCTCCTCCAGTACACCATTTTGGTCCTTTAAGGTAATTTGGGTATCTCTGTGATTGACTTTGTTTGACTCGGTTCTGTAGATATTCCAGGCCGTCTTTGTAGAGTTTCGAGAGCTAACGATTTTATTTTCGTTTAGGGAAATTCGATAGTCTCTTAGATATTTCCGGTAATTTTTTCTTTCTATTTTGTATTCCAAATAGACTTCCTCGCTGTTGGTATGTTTATACCACATAATAAGTCCCTGACATAGTCAGAGTACTGGCGAATTTCTGGATTAACCCAATTTGGCTTCGCTTTCTTTACCCTATGAGTGCATCGAGGAAAGCACCTCTCAAAATAGTAATAAAATGTTTATGTAAAAATGTGGTATTTTTCATTCACACTATTGCCGCTATAAACATCTTCCCAAGTTTCATTCTGAAGCTCTTGCTTAAACCTAGCTATGTTAGCTTCTGTACAGAAACGCCTTTTTTTAAAATTTGGGACTTCTTGGAGTTGACACAGCTTGGAGTATTGACTCAAGAGTGTTTAGAAAAATATTTAGATCGCCAGTTGGCGATCGGTAAATACAAATAAGTACATATGATGTGTTATTAATAACATATTCCACTAAACAAAATTCACAGTGTTTTTCAATGGGGGGTACGTTTATACAGAGCGGCTTTGCATTCAGTTGTCGTGTCGTGAATATGGCCGTCCCTCCACATTTAAATTGGCTCTTGGACGAGTATGTTACAGGTGAGTACTTATCCAGTGTTACTTGACTCATGTGATCCGACTGCAGCCAATGTTCTGTGATGCACAGCACATCCGGGGCAACCTGGGCTAACAGCACTTTAAGTTCGTTTGTTTTATTGTTTAGACACTGCACATTAATGTGCAGTAGACGCAATGTACAATCTTTATTTAAAGGTTTTACTGCCTTTGTAGTTTTGACTGGTATCGTCTGCCGAGCTTTACCAGGAGCTGTCTTGGCTTGACTCCATATATCCCTACTTTCTTTGCTTGGTAAACACTCCACTGGTCTAAAAAATTACGACCTAACCCAAAGTTGAATCTTTGGAATGTTACTCCTTTAGGCCAAAACTCTGGACTGTCTACTAGGTCTTTATGATCATATGGGACTCCTACCATAAAGAATCGCTTGTTTCCCTTTTGCATCTTTGGCTGACACTGTTTAATAGTAATTTTGTCTGCCAAAATATTTGCATGCTTCATAATATGGTTTTGAATTTTGTCCTCCGTGACATGTTCTCTCAGTTTCTTGAGAAAAATCCAAGCCTTCTTGTCCCTATTCAAATCAGCTTCAAATTCGACATCCTCTGTTCGCAGAGGTTTCTTTTTTTTTAGTTCCAGAAATCGTTGCCTATTTCTTTTTGCTCGCCTTTTTCGCACAGCTGGGGTGAATTCTTCAGACTCCCGCGAGTCATTGGAACCAACGTCCCACTCGCGTTCTGATGGCGGTTCTAGTTGCTCGGCAGATGGTTCTGTCGCTCGTGGATGTGCTACATGCCTATCAGGTTTGTTGTCGTTTTGTGGGTTGCCTACAGCTGCAGCATAAGGCCTTTTATTGACGGTTGTCTCCTGTTTGTTTTGTTTTTCTTCAGTTCCCGCGCTGAGTTGATGTTTACCTTTTTTTTGCGACTTTCCTTCCAACAATGAGAGTTTCTCCCTCAACAGGCAGTTGTTTTCCTCCAGGATTGCATTTTTGCTGCGTACTTCTGATAGTAATTCCTTCAAAAATTGGATTTCCAGCATTCTATCAGTTTCATTCCCATCTATAGCTTCCGGTTTGGTATTCTGGGGAGGTTATGTTCATCACCATCGCTGTGAGCCTTACATTTAACTCGCGTGTCATCAAAATACACACGATTTGTGAAATACTTTTCCGCAGTTGACGCAGATTTGGGCACTAATAGGTTTCGTTTTACAACAGAAATAATACGATTTTTCCGTGCACGAATTTTTACGCGATCGCTCTTGGGCGGCCATCTTGCCGGAAATCTAGATTATTTTTGTGCCAATGCTTTTTATTGATATCAATTATCATCATGCAGAAGATTTGATTCATTGTGAGTGTATTCTGATGTATTTTCTTAAGTGGCCTCTACTAAAGGAATATGAAAAGTAACTTGATTAACTAAAACAAACTTGTCAGAATCTTTAGTATTGTAGTGAAACTATTTTGTTTCTTGCATAAGAGTTGTAAAAAGTAAAGTTTCTCGCATAAGAGTTATGAAGACGTTATGAAGACATGATAAAGTACTTCTTTGGTCTTAAGCTTACCAAGTGGGTCTAATTTTTTCAGCTGTCTGATTTATGAAATCTTTATAAAGATTTTTGTTCCTTCATTTTTTGAAATCAAGAATGGCAATAGGGACTGTGCCTCAAATTGCAGATCCATTTCTTTGCTCCTAGTGCTAGGTCAAATAATCGAAAAAGTTTTAATGAGGAGGGTGGGGTCCAAATGGCTGTTTTTCCAACCTAGCCAAGGCTTTTGACTATGTTTTCTATAAACTTGTAATGCAGAAGCTTGAGATGTTTGGTTTTAGGAGTCCAATGCTGAAAAGGTTCAAATTGTATTGAGAGGATCTTTTTAAGGTTGTCACATTTCAAAATGGCAGTCTGTTAGGAGATTGCTTAATGCAGGGGTTTCACAGTGACAGATAGTTCATAAGCCAACACTGCTTTTAGTGTATGTTAAAATGGGAAATGCATTTTATTTGCCAATGGCATGGGGATGGAGACATGGAGACACAAGAACCCAACAATATTTGGGGCATTGTTGTTTTTCAAATTACCACAGCTTGAATATTTCAAAAACCAACTTATTTAATTTCAAAAGTAGTTTTAGCATCCCCATTGAAAATAACTTGATTGAGGGCCTGAAATTAACCACATATGTGTGACTGTGCTTGAATGACTCTCTTAGGTTTGACGCCTACATGTGACTTTAGATGCCTGAGTGACCTTGGCCCCTGAGACCCATGCAGGGAGCATTTGAGATGATGCAGATGAATTTCTTTTCGAAATAGCCTGCACTATGCACAGAAATATTTGACTAGCTGTTTTAACATATCTTTGCCTATTCCAACTTGCATTCTAACCGAGGGCTCTATTATACAGAGTGTCCCATGAGTACTTGACAATCTCTTGGAAACATATAAGGCAAGTCAAGGGTACTATTAGTTTATCATATAACTTTTGTCCTAATGTCACTTCTCAGGGAGGTATCAAGCCACAAAGATGTATGTAACAATTAATGCTCCGGCAAAGAACGCGGCTCGAAAGTCATTATCTATAACTCTTCCCCGTGTTGAGCGCTTCTGCACAAATAAATAGATAAATAATAAACTTATTGCACATACATGTTACAAAGGGTGGAGAGTACCGATTACATCGTGTTTTAATCACCACCGGGTTCCTAGCCTCGCCTAGGCATATCTATATTTATGTGTACATATTTACAGTGATAAAATTTTTTCATGCACAAATTGAGTAATTTTTTTCTAGTAGTTGTTTCACTATAGGACTGTAGAGTTCGTGGTAACGTGTTATATACATATGGCGCAGTATAAGCAAAGTGGTTCTTAAAATATTGAGTTTTTTGTGGGGGTATAGTTATTGCATCCTGATATCGAATATTAATAATGTGAGCTGAAGCTCTAGTTGGAATAAAATCCAACAAATAACAAGGTTCTCGTGTTAGTAAGAGTTTATGCACCAATACAGTTAGGTGCACAAAACGCTTCTGGGCCATGTTAATTACAAATATATCATCAACATGTTGACTGACATGATCTCTTCTTAGGTTGCTTAGGTATTTTGGATTTTTTGAATAGGGTATTGTAATAAGTTAAGTAAGGACCATGTCAATCCACATCAAGTTAGCCCGGAATGGACAGTACCAAGCTATCAACAAGGATTTTCTTAACTGAGGGTTGTAGCCCTTATCTGTGTTCATAAAGTGTCTTTAATTTATAATAAGTTTTTTGGCATACACTGTTTACATGATTATTAAAACAAAGTCTGCTGTCCATATGCTAGATTTTTCACTCATTTAGTACCGTTCGTCCATTCGACCGTAACCCCATTCAGTGTTATAGGCACTTCATGGTTGGCAACAACTTCCAACCTAGCATACAATATTACTTGAGTTTTCCTTGGGTTGATAACCAAGGAATTGTCCCAGGACCAGTTGGCAATGCTGCTCAGATCTTGATTAATAAGATGTATTGTTTCTGGTAGACATGAAGGAGATGATGACAAATAAATTTGCAAATCATCCGCATACATATGGTATCTCGAATGCTGAATGCAATCAGTGATATCAGATACAAAGAAAGTAAAAAGAAGGGGTCCAAGAACTGATCCCTGAGGGACACCCCTCTCAATCACTTTCCATTCCAACATCAGAGCCCCACCAGCCGTCCGAGCGAATCGCCTCCGGTCTACCAGTTAGGTAACTCGTAAGCCACCCATTGGAGTCCAATTTGTGATACTTGGCCAACAACAAATCTACATTAAGGCTGTCAAAAGCTTTTGTCATATCGATCAACCCTGAGGGGCACACTTTGGTCTGATCAAAGGCTATAGTCAAATCAGTAGACATTTTTAAAGGAGCTGTGTTGCAACTATGTGATCTTCGAAAAACTGATTGATGATCTCGTAAAATCCTATTGTGGTTGAAAAAATCAAATAATTGCCTTCTAACCACCTTTTCGAGGATCTTTGATGAGGTAGGCAGTATTGATATAGGACGAACGTCGCTCACACTCACTGGATTGCTAGTTTTCGGCAGCGGCGTCACTAGTGCCATTTTCCACAGCGCAGGCACACACCCAATTTCCAATGAACTATTAATTATATGTACCAATAGCCCAAGACAATATGGCCAAACTTAATTTCAACATTTTAATAGATATTCCATCTATCCCTATAGCATTACTTTTTATTGATTGAATACAAGCTGTAACACCTTCTGTTACAAAAGTAAACCTAAATGCCTCCCTGTCTATGACATTATTTAAGTACTTGCCAATAGTCTCCTCCGAAATCGGTAGTTGAGGAACGTTTTCCAGTAATGAAGTATCGGGTTCTCTGAGGCAATCAGGAAGGCAGTCAGGCGTTTTATTTGCGATTTTCCATTTCGAAATTTTATCTCACATGTTGTTACTTCTATTGGCTCTAGGACAATTCCTTATCTCTGAGCTGTAATACGCTTTTTTCTCTGCTTTAATAGCAGAAGAAATGTAGTTTTTTAATTGTATATAATATATTCGGTCATTACAATGTTTGGTTCTTTGAAATTTTCTGAAAGCCTTATGTTTGAGGTTTACAATTTTTTTTAAGTTGAAAGTTAACCATGGTGGTCTGGTCTTTCCTTGTTTCCATAACTTGGTTGGACAGAATAAGTCGAACATTCCTAACAAAGTAGTATTAAAATAATTGACCTTACCTTCCATATCCTCAATGTAATAGAGATCATGCCAGTCAACGCTACTCAAACCGTCTCGACAAATTTCACTCGTTGCCATACTAAAATCTCTATACTTTTGTCCAATTCTCCTAGGGTGTGTACACCATTCACGTTACAAAATATAGCTTCATGATCAATCTGTATCGGATCACTTGGAAAAACTCCAGAGTTAATAATTAAATTAGTTTTGTTTACCATTATCACATCAAGCAATGACTCACCACTCAATGTAAGTCTAGTTGGTTCCTTCACCACTTGTTGAAGATTAAACGTTGTCATAATATCGTTCAAAAATTTACTTTCAGTAGTGTTGTGATCTCAGAGATTAATATTTAAATCGCCTATGCAAATAAATATATCGGAATCATATAGATATTCTAAAATAATATCATATAGGAGCTCTAGCTCCCCGAAACACACAGAAGGCGGCCGATATACAATACCCAAGACGATACGCAATTTCTTATACTTGAGCCTAAACCACAATTGGTCTAGAGTCGACTGGGGTAATTGAGAACGACTATTATGGCAAATAAACCAAATATATATAAATTCATTTGGCAGCATCTACAGTTAATTTCCCTCCATTTTTATGGGATGAGAACTTTTCAGACTTGTTGGGTCACTAACTGCAAGTCCAGGCAACGGTAAAGACCGACGTGTTGTTTCTATTGAAATGCATTTTTATCTAGTGTCTGTAAAATCGAAATTGTGTGTAGCTGCAGGTAAGTTACAAATTCTTTTCTTTTGCTACTTAATAGACGGTAAGTCAGGTTATGTTAATGTATTTCAATTATTTCAGTTTTTTGTTCTTGAAGGGAGTTATTTTTGGTTTTACTCCAGATTTACCCCAGAAAAATGTCGCTCTGGAGTAATTGTAAATTAGAAAATGGGGTAATTGCGAATAGCGAAAAGGGTTGGTAGTGTAAATTTACGCCTATTATTTACAGAAATACAAGATACATACAAGAAAAAACGACAAGGTCTTTCTTATACGTCACACGATTTGTTGAGAGCTATTTTGGACATCAAAAATAGCAAAAAAACATATGCCCAGGTACATGAAACTTATGGAATACCTCCATCAGTTGTCTTTAATCGAATAAAAGGTAGAAAAACGCCCATTAACAAGTTAGGGGCTGACCGATCAACTGTCCTTTCTCACAATATTGAACTTGATATTGTTAACTGTTTGAAGGCCAGATCTCGTATGGGCTATCCATGCGACAAAGGAGATGTTAAAGAAATAGTAGCTGAATATGTTATCACGTTTGGAGAACAGTTTTATTATAATAAAACTATTCTCCAAACGTTTAGATACAATCAACAGTGGCCGAACAGCTCCAATAAAACAGCGGATTCCTCGTGTAAAACCAGTCCAATATGGTGAAGTTTTAACGGCTGAAAACCTTTTTCCAGAAACTTCGGGAGATAGAAGAGAGTAGAGATTCAAAAAAGCGAAAATTAGTCGAAAGAAAGGAAGTTGGAGTGGAAAGTCTGCGGACAGCACCAAACAGCGATACTTCGTTTGTGTAAAGCTAATGATGATACCATAAGACTTTGTGAAGATTCATCAGATGA
This sequence comes from Taphrorychus bicolor, assembly GCA_951812265.1. NCBI lineage: Eukaryota > Metazoa > Arthropoda > Insecta > Coleoptera > Curculionidae > Taphrorychus > Taphrorychus bicolor. The sequence continues at coordinate 7,420,499 of OX638307.1, forward strand.
CGATGAATGTGCTTTGTGCGCTTTATTACACAGGAAAGTTGTCACGAGATCGAATATGAAACACCTAACTTTAAGAACTTAAAGTTGGGGAAATTTGTACTTCTTGACTTTTTGGGAGGACCAAGGAATAGTAATCATTACAAGTATGTTTGCTGCATTCAAGAAATTGACGAAGTAGATAGTATCTTTGTCCAAGGGTATGAAAGCCAGGACGATTGCAGCACTGAATTTTGTCCAAGAGAAAACGACGTCAGCACCATAACGTTTGAAATGATCTTTGCCATACTGCCAGATCCATCCATTGTAATGAAGCAAAGAAAACTTATTTATAAATTTAATGGCAGTGTGTCAGTTTTTGAGAAAGCTTAACTTGTTTAGATTTCAAGTTTCTAGGGATAACTTTTATAATCAATTTATTTTTTTTTATTATTTAAGACTGAATTATGTTCTAAGTTGTTTTGTTATTTTTATGCTACTTTTCTTAGTTTATTTAAATTATATCTTGTTTTTTTTTCATTCGTAAGACCCCTTCTGGGGTAAATGTAGATGGACATGCATTTCATTTTGTTTCCAGATCAGAATTTGTTTTAGGTTGACAGCTCATTCACATTTTTCCATGTTCAAATATTTTTTAGCCATTTTCTTTTACCCCGAAGCTAAGGGGTAATTGAAAATATATAGGGGTAAATAAAAATATAAGTTTTACAAAAAAGTAAATAAATTATGGCTTTTATTTTATTAAGAGATTAAAGTCAACAATTGTTAATAACCATATCCGGCTACCGTTAAAAATAAATTACATTCGGAAAAAGACAAAATAAAAATTGCGCTCAAACTTCAGTTTTTGTTTACAATTACCCCAGCCGACCCTACACCATTATCCATATCCAAACTTATGAACTTTAGGACTTTGATTCTCGATTATATGTAGGCAGCAATACCGCCCCCCCACTTCCGCCACGATCTTTTCGATACAACATATAATTCTTTATTCTATATACATCTGATGTCAGCTCAGCCGTTAGCCGGGTTTCCGAGATCGCAACTATGACATGTTGAGCATTTTCAATAAAGAATCTTACATCTGCAAATTTGTTGCACATAAACCACAGGTGCAGGATTTTTTCAAGTCACTATCTTTACTACTCTCCACTTTCATGAAACCATCATTATTATCTATAAAAAAAAATTTTCAAGTGCAAAATCAAAGCGCTCATAACATTCGCTCGTTGGCCAGAAATGTTCACTATACAGCAGATCCTGCAAAGCTGTATTGACATCAACCATAAAACTTCTGTATTTAGCTTTTTCGTTTTTTTACCAGGCACTCTTACTTCAGTATCCTCATAATTTGCAGGAGCCTTCTTCTTTATGTAATCTCTGACAATGTCTTTTGCAATTGTTTGCTTGACTTTACTTAAGAACAACCAAATTTTTTTATCTTTGATTTCATGGACTTGTTCAAATTTGTCATAATCTTTATTCGTTCCTGCCTTTCTTTGGGCCTTTTTTTTTCGCCAGCTCATTCCATTTCTTCTCATGGGTTTGAAATTCGCTATCCGTATGCGGGTTATCCGTTTGTGTATGTTGTTCAGATACCCTATTCGGGTCGATAGTCGCGTCCTGATTTTTTTGCGGTTCAATCGAATTTGTTCTTTTTTTGCCACGGTCAGTCCGGTTTATTTACAGATATGCCTGCGCGTGTATTTTTAATAACATTAATGGTTTCTTCCAGCGTAATGATTTTTTCCTTTAGCAAATCACAATTTCCCTGTAGGGTAATATTTCAACCCTCCATCTCATTCAGTAAGCGTCTCAGGAGCGCGTTTTCAAATAACAAGCTGTCAGAGCATTTGCATTCCTGTTGCTTTGATTTCCCGCCAGCAACATCACTCTCGGTTGCAATATTATGCTTGCAAATCGCATTTCTGCTTTTTGCTGCTTGTTCCAGACATGATGGATGGAAATTCTGGTCACAATAGATGCAACTAATACTATTAACTACACCTTTTTTTGCAGTAAAAACAATCGTTTTTTTCGGGACGAGCCAGAACACCACTTCCACTCGCAGCCATCTTTTTGATTGAACTCCTTACCACGGGTCAATTCATACAGCTGATCAAGGTGAACAAAGAATGATAACGGTTATGTCGTCAGCATTAGGACCAAGTCAGTGCTGCTAAACTTAACAGAAGCTTCAAGATTTTTTATGAACAAAAAAAAGGACTGGTTCCAGGATAAACCTCTGGGGCACCCCATCCCGGACCAGTTTGGCCGATCCGGATAATCCTCCGTTCGTTGTGATAGGTACGTACTGTCTGCGACCCGTCAAATAGGAACTAAAGATTGAAAGGGCTCCCTCATCAATGTAGCATTGCCGGAGCTTCCTAATGGGCCATGGAAAACATAATTGAAAGCCTTTGTTAAATCGGCAAAATCCTCAGCATACTTCTTTAGCTTAAAGCACTCCTGTTTGTATCTCACCACGTGACTGATAGCATTGGTAGATCTTCCACAAATTGTCGAGGGTCTAAGATAATCTCCGACTCGAAATGTGAACAGAGCCTGTACCTTGTATTTTCCCAACTGAGGATGTTTGGAATATGGTTTAAATAGTAGGGCTGTGTATTTTTTTTTATGCACAATCTATGTTTCTTTTTTTATATAATTACAGATAATCGTGTATGAATTATTGCACAAGAGAGTGAGATTTGGCTTAAAACAATATGCTACAGCCCTAGAAAGTTTTATAAATTGCATGTCCCTTTCTGAACATTGTTGGTTACTTTTATAGGTCAACGTTAATCGAAAACTTATTTCAACACACGAATTATTTTTGCTAGTTTAGTACCGTTCTGCGTTTATTTATGTTCTCTTTTTTTTTATTGTAAGAAAAACTTATGGACATAGATCCAGACAACGAATCAATCCAGCCTGAGCTTGGAGCAATGGACTCGCAAAATCAGGACTTCAGATGCAGTAGTCCTACTAGGGAGGTTTCTGAACCTGAACGACCCATTTCTTTTGAGATTTCTGGTAAGGATCTTTTGAATTTGACCATAATAATTGTTAAAATGTTGAAAACTTAGAAAAATAATTTATTTATTAGTTTTTTTTACATGGTGAACCTTAAAGTATTTTAATAAGTATAGTACAAATGTATTTATTGCTGCCGATCGTGTTATGTCCTTCCAAAAATATCTCTTTTTATATTAGAAGACGACTTAGATAACCACCCAAACAACGAAGTCATCGAAATGGATATTTCTGAGATACTTGCTGTAGAAAATGAAGAGGGTGCATGCTGCAGTAAAGATCAAGGCTCGCCTGATGAACCAGCGATTTTAAAAGATTTTAAAACACTCTATTCTCCAGAAGCCATCAGTACGTATTAAGTTCATTATTAACAAAACAGCGTCAACTTTTTTGTTAATAACAAAAGTGTCAACTTTCTATAACCCAAATCCAAATAGGAACTAAAAAGATTCATATTTGTTATTAAAAAGCACCACACAGAGTGAAAAAATCTAGAAAATGTTTTGTATTAATGTATAAATATCTTAAAAAAAAAGAAATTAAAACAGTCATTCTTTGACTACAGTTGATCTTCAACTACTCTGTACTATATCAGAACCATGTTTTAGACGGGCACACTCCTTTACATGCAAAGAAACGAAAGAGGTCAGACAAAAAAGGTGAGCGATTCTACGCTGTGATGCTTAATTGTGTTGTATTTCTGTTCGTTATTAATTAATCATAATAACTAACATAATAAAATAATAGTGAGTTATTATATAGGATTAATCATCTCAAGTAAAGAACTATGTGGCAAATTTTTCACATTGGGTGATGGGTAGTTTACATTTTCAGTAGAAGGAATGCTGAGATGGTGATATGGTTTTTGTTTTATATTGTAGTGGCTTGTTTTATTATTTTTGTTGCATTTTTTGCATTATTTTTATTTTATTTAATATACAATAATGGAACCAGTAGAGGTTACCATTTCAGATTTGGACTTCTTTGAGCTACTACTTTCGTGTTCTGAAGATGAAAGTGAGCTTGAAGCGGTAAAACATAAGAAGGCTGTAGGAAACCTGGAGGAGAACTCTTTTGAAGTAAAAGTTTCTTACTTTAACGAAAGTGATGAAATGAAAGAACACAGTGGCGCCTTAGCTGAGAATACTGCAGGAATGTATGAAACATCTGCTTTTGAACAAAAACTACTTGCAAAACTACACCAATGTGATACTAAGAAAGAGATTGCAGAAGCGCACAATTCTGAAGTGCCTTTTGAGGTAAAACCTTTATGCGATAATGTAGGGAACAAATCTGAAACATTTTTTTAATCATTAATCAGAGTTCTGGGAAGGACAGTTTTACATCAAAACATTCCACATTTCATGATGTGAATGATAATGAGGAAAAGCCTGCTGACGATACTGCTACAGGGGAGCAGGAACAGGGAGAATGCTATTCGTCATTCAAAGAAGAGGAAGAATTTGTCTCTTCAGACAGTGAACATGAAGATTTTGACGACAGTGATGGGGATCCTACTTATTCTCCATCAGCAGAAAAAGGCTCAGACTCTACGAGGAGGAAGAATTTGTTGAATACCGATACTGAACCTCAAGCTCGGCGGGGATCCAAGAAAAAATCCAAGAAGTCGGCACGGTAAATTTGTTTTTAGATTACGTACAGCTGTAGGTTCAAGTGACATTTTAATAACAGGACTTGGAACACACGAAAATCTGGGAGACTCCGTTGTATAAGTCCCACATTCTCAGGACAGGAATTAGAGGGCGTTGATGGAAACTCGCATTACGGTCGCCGAGGAAAGGAAAATTCCGATCTACTCAGTACGTCTTTTCAGGTGTGTAGCCCTGCTATTTTTATGGAAATGATCTTTGGGTTCCATTTCTTTGACTGACTTTTCATGCTTTGCCTCTTCTCCTTATTAGCTCCTTATTTCTATTTGGGCCTTTCCACTCTCTGTTAACTCGCATCCGCTTCAAAAGCAGTTACTGGTTTTAATAGAAAAAATATTCATTTTAAGTGCGGTATACAGGTTTGATCGATTCGATTCGATTTAGTGGAAGGAATAGGAATTTTAGGAATATAAATCGATTTAGTGAGAGTAATTCATTTCTCATTTGCTAGCAGGAATTCAAGAATCGTAAATACAGCATTAATGAAAGTTAAAGAAACCCACATTTTAAAAATATTTTAGTAAGTTAGTAGGTGGGTCATTAAAGTATGATTTACACTAGTTTATTAATTAATTTTGTGCCTTGAAATTTGGCATTTGAATCTTCGTATTAAAGGGGGACTTGCATTAAATTAATGAACTAGTTTTACTCAGGTATGTGAAAACATGATCAGCGAAAATGATTTAATTTCAAAGTGTAACATGGCCAAAACTTATAACGAAGGCATTTTTTTGTAAGTGTTTTTTGATGTATTTTTGCCTCCCACCAATACAACTGCCCTTGACGGCTGAGGAATTTATTTTCAGATCAAAGTTGTCAAGCACATAGAAACAAAATTATTTTAAATATATATTCAGATGTATCAGTTTACGAAAAAGCTGAGACATTGCTAACTGTTCAACAATCTTGTCAAGTGTTTTTCTTGTCTCTTTCATTCTCCCCATTAATATTTTTATCTAAAACTCCTTCTGTTCCTTGACCGTCACATAAAAACATTTTTATGGGTTTTTGGTCCAAAAATTATCATCAACTTTTAGACGTTTCAGAGTCGGTGACGTATTATACCAAGATTTTTCATATCATGGATCTTTTGTTTTATGCCAGAAAAAAAAGGGTAAATTCAATTTTTTTTTTATTGCAAACTCCTACATGCAAAAACCCTTCTCCGGCAGGCCAATATGCAACCTTAATGCTGAGTCCACATGTAGGGGGCAATAGGACATTGGAAGAAAAAACGAGCCAATTTCGCTTTTCCGCCTATAAGCTTCTTAAGCACTTTTTTTGATATCTAGTAGGCACTGAAAATCTGACTTTGACAGTTTTATCGTTCTTTTCGTTATGTGTTAAAAAGAGATACCTATAAGAAATTGAAGATTTCGAAGGTAACGAGATGGCAAAAATAAGTGAATAAGTGATACATGTGGACTTAGTATCAAACAAATGAACGGATAATGAAACTAAGATTACCACTACATCCTTTCAGTACGAATGTATGGCCATCACAGAAATCGGCACCTACGGGACAGACTTAGGTGCAACAATCAACAGGGTTATTTCTGAATATTGACAGAGCAGGAAAAAAAATATGAAACGTCCCTGGTATGTATAATAACCATGGGGTAATCAGTAAATTGCTATAATCGAATGAATCGAAATAGTCTATTGAAATATTTGAATTATCATTCAAAAGATGATTTTTAAAAAAATTATTTTTAATCAATTATTTAAATGATCATTTGATTGATCAAACACTTTTTGTTAAAAATCGCTCATGAAAATCCACTTATAATAGATTCGGATTTGAATGATCATTCAACTATCCAAATCAACTATTTCTAGGTATAGACATAGTATATATACTTTCTTAATGGGATGGATCAAGATTCAAAATACTCTATACAATCATTAGATTCGATTAAGGGTAATTTAAAAAATCAGTCATAATTAATAATCCAATATTAATATTATTAATATCGATTTAAGTAATTAATAAAAAAACTAGTTGTTTGTTTACTTTTTTAGATTTTTCTAGGGACAAGTTCTAGTTCAATTGATAAAAAATAACTCACTTCATCTAAAATTATGAGGGTTTCTAAAAATATCTAAAAATTCAAATTAGGAGTTTCTGAACAAATTCAGGTTAGGATTAGGATCAAAATGGGTTAAAACATGACAGAAAGCGTCTAAAAATGCAAATTTAGAGTCTTTGGAGAAGTTCAGGTTAGAATTAGGACTAAAAGCGTTTAAAAATTAATCACTTCATCTAAAAGTCAGCCACGATAGAGGCCTAAGTTGGTGGAACATAACCCAAAGCGTGTAAAAATACAAATTTGGAGGGTTTGGAGAAATTCAAATTAACATTATGGCCAATAATGAGTTAGAATTAGGACTAAAATCGAATCAAAATGACTGACTTCATCTAAAAATGCAAATTGTGATGTTTTTTTTAAAAAAAGTCAGACTAGGTGTTTCTACATTAATTAACAAAAGTAGAAAAATTATAAAAAAGAGGTAAATAAAAGCCCACTTTTAAAATATTTCCAATTTTGGCTTAGTTTTGTCGAAAACGTAGAAACATCTTCTACAAGAAAAATTTTCTAAATAAAAGAAGTTTTTTGACTCATTGGAAAATCGGAGAAAAATGTTTCAAAGAGTGAAAAACAACATTGGAAGGTTTAAACAAATTCAAATTAAGATTATGGCCAAAATCGATTAAAAAATTCTCGGAGCGTTTAAACATTCAAGTTAAAAGTTTCTGGAAAATTTTACGTTAAGATAGGGCAAAACTGGTTAAAAATAACTCGCAACTTCCAACGATTAAAAATGCTTAGAACTTTAGTCTTGAAATTGTCTAAACTCTCCAATATTATATTGTTACGGCATACGGGTCCCAATAATTTATCGTCAATTAACTACACACTTTTATTTACTTTTAACTATTACAACACGATTAAAACACAATTACTCTCTGCTAACAATTCGCACTGTTCGCTTGTCCGCTTATTTACTACACAGCACTATCTATTCGATCGATCTCGCTGGTTTATATACCCTACCTGAACACACTCGTACTTTCGAGAACGTAGGCGACTGTTCCCGGTTCTCGTTGCGGTCGGCGCTTGGAGTTGCCGCTTCGGACCGACTCTCTGTGGACCGACGGTAGGGCTTAACATTTAACTCTGTAAATTTTCCACTCCATAAAGCTTTACTTTTTAAATCGATCAATTGCATTTCTAGAGGTCCAGTATTAATTCCAAATGGCTCAATGTGGATTTCGTTAATATTTGTGTTGAGAGGATTTACTATGAATGCTAGAGTGGTTTTGTTGGTTTTGAATTGATCAAATCTGTCAGCGAATTCATCTTTAATTTTTTTGATAACTGTGCTGAAGTAATTCGTGTCAACAGTTGCACAGGTTTTATCGCGATATTGCTTTAGAAATTGGAAATGAAGTAATTTACCGCTCTGAATATCTCCTTAAAAAATAATTAATTTTTCTTCAAAACAAACCAATTCTTCTAACAAAACATAGGCTGGCTTTGCCTTTCCTTGCAGTTTTAGATTCAACTCATTTAATTTCGCTGTGATATCCACCATAAAGTAAAATATTTGCAACCATTTGTCGTTCTCTAATTCAGAGTGATTAATGCCTTTTTCATTTAGGAATGTATTTACTTCATTCAAGCACAAAGCAAAATGTTTCAACACCTTACCTTTGGAAAGCCATCGCACTTTATTGTGAAGAAGGAGGTCGGAATACTGAGTCTCCATTTCGTTTAAGAATTCATTAAACTGACGATGGTAGAGTGAGAGAGATTTTGACAGGATGCTGTTAACAATCTTGATTACCAAATTCATAATCTCAACTATTTCGGGCAGAAATGTTTGGGCACAAAGCGCTTCTTGGTGTATTATGCAGTGAAACATAAGAATTTGGTGATTTATTTTGCTCTGAAGAATCGTTGTTGCCCCTTTATTTTTTCCTGTCATACTTTTGGCTCCATCAGTTGCTATTGAAAGGATTTTATTTAAATCAATCTTATTGTCTTCAAAGCATTTTTGCACGGCGTTCGCTATATCTTCCCCTCTAGTTTGTCCCGAGACCGGTAGCAATCCTAGAAGTTCTTCTTTTGGACCTTGGGAAGACCTGACAAAAAGGGCAACTTGCGCGGTGTCTTTTATGTCGCAAGACTCAGCTATAGCAAGTGATAAGGCAGAAGAAAGTTGAATATCTTCCACCTGCAAATATGTTACATTTGTAAACATTTTAGCTATTCTATCTTGTATTGTTTTAGCGGATAGTGGCAAATCTTTGATTTTCTTCAAAATTTCTGGTTTGTTTTTTAAATCACGAAACAGTTCTTCGGATGCACGTATGAAGCAATCTTTGACATACTCACCATCTGTGAATGGTTTGCCTTTTTTTGCAATTTCTACTGATACCGCGAAGCTTGCCAGGTTAACATTACTTGCAGATTGCATCTAGTTACTTAACATGCAACTTGATTGCTGTTTTTGTTTTTGGAGTTCGTCGACAGCTTTTTTTCGTTCTTCGCCGGCTGTATATTGACTAGCACACTGAGTATGCTTTTTAGTGAAGTGTTTCTCTAAATTTGATTTCTTATTGTGTGCGAGTTTTTCGTGGCAAATGAGACAAGTGGGAAGGCCATCTGAGTTGCATATGAAAGCGAACGACTCCGTCAAATCCTGATTGAATTCTCTATGCTCTTCTTCAGTTCTTCTCTTTTTTTTTGTAGATGCCATTGCGGTGAAGCTGTAATAAAGACAATTCGCATTGACTCCAAAAAATAGTTGGGTATCTTATTTTGAAAAATATGTGTAAAAATGTATTTTAAAAATACTTTTTCTACGACTGCCGCGAAAATAAACAAATGCGCGCTACTAACTACCGTTGAAAATCGCATATTGCAACCAGAAGACACATATTCCCTACAGAAGCGTGTGCAAAGTCCACTTTGCACACGCTTCCGATTGTTTTGCACACGCCTTGCATATATTTTATAATACGAATGATCATTTATGAAGCAAAATCGCAGTTGTAGAAAAAGTATATTGTGCAACACGCACGAAAATCACTCTTCACACTACTGTGAAAGGTGCAAATTTCAGCACTAGTTGCACAATATACTATTACTTATTATGTTACCTACCTTTACTTCGTTTTTTTTTATTATTATATTTATTATATATGTACATATTTTACTTTGAGAAAATAATTCGCTTCTAACTCTTTTACTTGAAACAATAAACTATACGTCAAAGCCAAAGCAATGATGAAGACGCCAAATTGTCTTGAGTCGAAAGGGAATTAAAACCTACATAGAAACATGCGACGACATTCGAGAGCTCCCGACCGACGACGCCGACGCGGCCGAAGGGTGCGGCGAAAAGCCGGTACAAGTCAACAAGTGGCTGATAGATAGAATCGGTGCTTAATCCCCGTTAATCGATTAGGGACGATTTTTAAACGCTTTTTTTTCTTGTAAAATAAATAATCTTTGCGATTTGAACTAAAGATAAAGAGCCGCAGCTTAACATCCAAAGAGCCGCATGTGGCTCGCGAGCCGCAGGTTACCGATACCTGCTCTAGGGGTACGTTGGATCCTATATACCAGCATTATCGGTTGTTTGTTCGACCTTGATTTGTTCCAATGTTCGTCGACGTGACGTCGTCGTCAATCCTGGTTCTCGTAAGAATGCTTGGTCCTTCTCGTTGTTCTACTCGTTGGCAGTGTCGACATTCCCCTTTACAAGGCCTGCGTGTTAACGCATCTGCGTTACCATGAGATCTGCCTGGACGATGTTCAATTTTAAAATCGTGCAGCTGAAGGCGTTCTATCCATCTTGCAATTTGGTCTTCAGAATTCTTCATTCGGAGAAGTCATTTCAACGCTTCGGATCTGTACGAATCAAAAACTTCCTTCCGTGCAGATACCGATGGAAATGGTCCACGGACTTTACGATAGCCAGCAGTTCCTTTCTGGTGCTTAGCTTGTTCAACACCTTATTGATGTACTCAATTACTTTTTCCTGGCTGTCTTGTAATTGCGACAATACTGATACAATTCCATGGTTACTTGCATCGGTGTCCAGAATAAACTGTCCCTCCGGTAGCGGATAGGCCAATATAGGGCTGACACATAATGCTGCCTTGAATCTTCGAAAAGCGTCTTGGCATTCATGGTTTTAATAGAATGACATCTTTTTCTCCGTTAACCGATGCAGCGGCTTGGCGATGTTGGCAAATCGCTCGATAAAACGTCGATAATAGGTGCATAGTCCCAGAAAGCTTCTAAGTTCATGCTTATCCTTGGGTTTTGGCCATTCTTTAATAGCTGCTACTTTATTTTCACTGGTATGTAGTCCATTTGATGAGATGATATGTCCGAGATACTCCACGTTCTTTTGGAACAGGCAGCGCTTCTTAATGTCCAATTTTAAATGGGCATTCTTTAATTTGCAGAATACTTCTGTCAGGTTGTTCAGGTGATCTTCAAAGTTTCGGCCCATTACTATTACAAGTTAATTTTCAAGTTAAGTTTTAATCACATTAAGTTTTAATTACAAGTTAAGTTTTAATTTTCCAAGTTAATCCTTTCAAGACTAGTTCCATTAATCTCTCGAAGGTTGAGGGAGCATTGCAAAGACCGAAAGGCATAACGGTAAACTGCCAGTAACCACTGTTCAAATCCAACGTGGAAAACCTTTGTGATCCTGCTATAGTTTCCAAGTAACAAGTAACGGGTAACTGTCCTTCTTGGTGACATCGTTCAACTTCCTGTAGTCTACACAAAACCTAGTTGTTCCGTCCTTTTCTTTTACAAGAACAACCGGAGACGACCATGGACTCGGCGACTCTTCGATGACGCCCTCTTCTAGCATGCTCTTCAACAGGTGATCAACTTCTTCTTGCTTTGCGATTGGCACTCTCCTGGGGGGTTGTCGTATTGGTTGTACATCCTCGGAGTTGATTTTATGAACTACAAGGTCAGTCTTAGTTGCATTCTGGTTAGTATCGAAGACATCCCGTTGAGTGGTCACAAAACGTCTAGCTGATTCGAGTTGTTCCTTAGTCAAATGTTTCTAGTTATTTTCAAATGAATGGAGAATAGTGGACAATAATTCATCAGAACTTCCACCAGCAACACTGTTTGCTTCCTCACAACCCACCAGCAACACTATTTGGCATATCCAAGTGATTGGTTGATAATTTGCCAGGAACGCTCCTTTTTGTACCCTAATACTGGTCTCCCCAATGTTTGCCACTCTAATCGGAATTTTTTGTTTTGTCTCAGTCAGGGTTCTTGCCACTAATAGGTTTGAATTCTCCAAGTCCGGTTCTACTAATCCATGGCAATCCAACGCACCACCGAGGGTCATTTTCAGGAGTGACGTAAATAAGCCTTTCAGTGCCAGGAGAAATTCTCGCAGTTTCTTCCGCCGTCAAACGGACACAATTCATGGCACTTGGTCCCGTTACAGCAAACTCTTCATTGCCAAATTTCAACACCTGCTGCCGATTGTCATAGGAAAATCCGTATTTCCCAATGATGTCCATACATAGAATGAACTCGTTTTTGATGCTGGTAGCTGGTCCTCCCTGACTGACAGCTGGTCAAGGAAATTAGATAGGGAGCCGTAGGATACGCTGATCTTGTCAAACGCTCAATGTCCTTTCCAAATTCCTGTAGAGGTTTTCGCCTGGGTTCTGCTGCCTCATTCGTGGTTCTGTCTGTCTGTTTCAATCTTATTTTGCGATGAGCATTACCAAACCTCCGCTTTAAAGCCTCGGCAATTGCGTTGTAATTACACTTTTCAGTGGTCGACAGTGTATTTAAAGTAAATATTAATTATAGGTTATAGTAAATATTAATCTGTCCATCCATTTTTAACTACTGCCGCCTCAAATTGGTATTTATAAATTCTCCAAGAAGTAGTGCCGTCGAAAACTGGAGGCCTAGTAATGTTTAGTCGCTCAGCGGTTGAAGATGGCCCACTGCGACGTGTTTCCGAGATCTGCCACCGTTCTTCCAACTCCGTCATTTTCATCTCTACTTCATGTTTGACTTGATCCACGTCTTGTTTGATTTGATCCACGTCTTGTTTGACTTCAGTCATTTTGGTTGAGACAAGTTTTTGTAACTCGGGACGACCATCCGTTAATGCTTGAAACAGAACAGCTTGATTTTTTCTTTGTTCCGTTATCTCAAGTTGCCTTTGTTTTCTTGTTCCTTTTTCTCAAGTTGCCTTTGTTTTTCTTGTTCTTCCAGAAAATTCCTTTGTTCCTCTTTGTCCTTCTTCAGCATTTCCATGAGTGCTTCTAGTTGTTCATACATGCTTTTTATCGTAGATCGAGTATATGGCGTGTAGAAAACACCAAAGTTCTTGCATTGTCGTTACCACGCAAAATTCCATGCGCGGGACGACTCCTTTGTCCGTACAGTCACAAATTTGACGAAAATTATCCCACTTCTGACACCAGTTGTTACGGGATACGGTTGTAATTTATCGTCAATTAAATACACACTTTTATTTACTTTTAACTATTACAACACGATTAAACTCTCTACTAACAATTCGCACTGTTCGCGTATTTACTACACTGCACTATCTATGCAATTCCATCTCGCGCGGCTTGCTGGTTTATATAACCGGCCTGAACACATTCTCGTACTTTAGAGAACGGACGCGGCTGTTCCCCATTCTCGTTTAGTCTAGATAGGTTCCCTGGGTCGCAGTCGGCGTTGCCGCTTCGGCCCGAATCTCTGTGAATGACGGCCGGGCGTAACAATATTTTCACGAAGAGAAAAAGGTTTTTCTCATATTTTGGCTTCAATCCTAGTCTGACTTTTTTGAAAAAATATAAAAATTTGCATTTTTAGATAAGATGGGTAATTTTTATCGATTTTAGTGCTACTCAAGCTTCTTCAAAAACCTTAAATTTGCATTTTTAGACATTTTGAGTCATTTTTAACCGTTAATATTAACATATTGTGTTATTAACAGTAATAACTCAGAAGTTCCAACTACTAAAAATGCCAAGTTAGAAATTGTGGAAATAAGCGGGTTGGTATTTGCGTCATAGTTCATAGTCATAAGTCTTAATTATTTATCATTAAAACATAAAATAACCTGTGGGTATTCAATATTATAAATATTTTTTTCATTACACTACTCAGAAAATTTGCCGTAATGGGACGGAAAAACCGTTTTCCGTGCGCTGTTTATTTGCCGTTCGCAGTTGCATATTACTACTTATATTAAAATAAGACGGCCACCCGTTGCGAACTTCAGCTTTCGCAAGTATCCTTGACACCTTCTATTATTTGATTTGTTGATTTTGATTTCTCTGTCAGTCTTATGTCACCCTATTGTCACATACAACTTTTCACGTTTGAAATTTAAGTAATTTTAATAATATATATTATATAATTTAGTTAGTGTAATGAAAAGTATCGTTCATTACACGTCCGAAATGCCTTTTCCCGTGCTTAAATGACTCTCCGTGTGAGGCGAAGCCGATTTTGTCACGGGCGCACGGAAATAGGCAATTTTCGGTACTCCTAATGAAATATACTATCTTTATTCGATTATATCATACATAACTTAACTCGGAATATCTCGATTGTGATAATGGAATTTTGCCGTAATTGAAATATTTCGATTATATCATTTATAACATAAACGCGATCACGCCGAAGCTTCACTGCCATTGGTAGTTTTTTTTTGTAGATCTATAGTTGCACCACTTTTCTTACCTTTCTGTTGAGTTGTGTTTGATGCATTTGTATGGCATGGTTTTGAACTATTGTTGTTTGCTAGGACTTAGAAGCTATTGTCTATAAGCCGTCTGGATCGGGTAGGAAAAGAAAATCGACTAGCCAGGCAACCTGCAATAAGTATCTAATTCCTGCTGACCAGGTCACCAAAGTAAGTTAGTTCAGCGTGTTCGTACTGTCAACTTCAACTTTGTAATTTGCCAGAAAATGCTTAGTAAGGTGTGCAAAAAGGTGAATAAGAAAGTGTACTCTTCGACCGCCGGAACAACTTGCCACCAGTGCCGCCAGAAGACTCTGGACCAAAAAACTTCGTGCCGAAATCCCCATTGCTCAGGATTTCACGGAATGTTCTGCTCAATTTGCCTTAGAAACCGGTAAATTTAATCGAGATAAATTTGAAATATGTGCGTTTGTTCGTGTTTGGTCGCTCTTTAAAGCCAGAATATCATCATCATCATAGTCACTTGCGGAAATATTGTAGACAACCCCACTTCAAATGTAGAAGGCTGGGTGAATTTTTATTTCATTAAATAAAGTTTGTTATTAACTTATTTACGTCTCACTTATCAACGAACATACGTATGGTGTAACAGTTGGTCACTTTTTCTCTACTCACTACTCTCTGAAGTTATTATAAAGTTTCCGCAAATGATTGTACGTAGTGCATATCCATATTATTTTTTGTCAAAAAGAGGAATACAGTTTTTGCGAGCAAGGGTAGTTGAATTCGTTGAACTTACAAATATCCCGGCACAGAAACACTCGTCGGTTGACCAGTGAGGAACCGCCAGTGCGGCGGTTTCTGAGCATTTGTTCATTTAGTCGGTGCTTAAATCTTAAAAGTACTATGTAGTGTCTTTGTTGCTGGAGGATACTAGCTCTAAAAGCGGCCAAACCACTCGGAGCACGTGCATTTTTTCATAAATTCTGTTACTCAAAAGATTCTATGTATATTGTTTCGTATAGCTACGGAGAGGATATCGTCACAGCTTTGCTTGACCCAAAATGGATTTGCCCAGTGTGCCGTGGAAGGTGCAACTGCTCCATTTGCCGCAAGCGCAAAGGCAAGAGACCAACGGGAATTTTGGCACCGCTCGCATCAGAGAGCGGATTCTCCAGTGTTGACGCATTTTTGCAAAATCTGGACGGACAACGAGAGAAGCCGGAGCTAGATGACTACTGGACTCTGAAGAAAGAACCTGATGTGAGTTTTTTGTTGTTAGTTTTTTTTTTAACGTGGCGTAAGGCATTTTTATTGAATATTCGCGATTGTTTTTGGTCCAATAATAATAATAATAATAATAACCGCAGATGGTAGTCAGGTTCGCCAGATTACTTAGGGGATTAACGCCCCCATGGAACTGAGTTACCTGGATCACCAGGGGTAAATGGTGTCATAGGCAAGGTTTGGGTAATTGGGGAGCTTTAGACTTGGTTTTTGGTCTTTAAACTGTGGCCCATCTACTGGAAATTCAGTCACCGGCGCTTTCGTCAACCTATGTATTCTCTATTAGTATTAAGTAATTGTTTATTAGAATGAGAAAGCGCCAATTGACCAGAACAGGCTCTCAGGATTTGGCTGGGTCCCATCTATCAAAGAATTGCCAGTATAACATCAAGTTGTGCATTCCTAACCAGAAATGCTGCATAATAATAATAATAAGTTCTTTATTGAAGAACTTAAGGAAAGGCTGTGGAAGCAAAAAACCGTTCAAATCATTCCTATCAGTATTTCTGCGACAGGTGTCATCCCATCGTCATTTGCTAAACATCTAGACGAGTTGGATCTAAGCAGGGAAATCCACTCAACAGCACAGAAAGCAGTTGTACTGCATACTTGTAGCATACGAACTTCAAAGTTTCTTCTTACACCTTAACTCCATAAACTCAAAAATTCAATTCACTATGGAGATTTTCGAGTCACTGATATCTTCCAGCATGAGAACAACTTCAAGGAAAAAAAATTACCGCCCTAAATTCAGACTTTCACAGTTTCATATTTGCAGTATTGTTTGCATCTCTTTGTACATCTTTTCTTAAGTACACATCTTAGTTATCGGAATTACTTATTAATTAACTCACTAATGGCATCAAAACATTTGCCTAGCCTTGTGTATATTTTCGTTTTAGGCGTTACTAGGTTTTTCTAAAGGAAGCGCTCACTTGTTAGGAGGAAGTGTCGCGATGGATTGCCAGATCTGTGCCCCTCAAAGAGCAGAGATTGTTGATGCTGAGAGTGCTGCTTCTACGTCACTTACGAGTGACCAGGTAATAGAGAAACTGGTTTAACTTTCATATAGAAACCAAAGATAATTTTCGTAGATGATCACAGTAAGCAGGTGATCGCACTTTTCGCGTTCGCACAAATTTGGTTTCCTAGGTTCAGGTTATTTCAAGTCATAACTTAAGACGTAAGACACTTCAGAAGTACTACACCGATTTGAGTAATTCCAACGGTTTTTTTTCTTTCCTTGTCCTCCTTTTACTTCTTTCCTTGTCCTCCTTTTACTTATTAATTAACTCACTAATGACATCAAAGCATTTGCCTAACCTTGTATGTATTTTCGTTCAGGCGTTACTAGGTTTTTCTAAAGGAAACGCCCACTTGTTAGGAGGAAGTGTCGTCGCGATGGATTGCCAGATCTGTCCCTCTCAAAGAGCAGAGATTGTTGAAGCTGAAAGTGCTGCTTCTACGTCAGTTATGAGTGACCAGGTAATAGAGAAACTGGTTTAACGTTCATATAGAAAAAAAAGAAAATTTCCATAGATAATCACAGAAAGGCTTGCACTTTTCGCGCTCGCACAGATTCGGCCTGCTACGTTCAGGTTATTTCAAGTCATAACTTAAGAAGTAAGACACTTCAGAAGTACTACACCGATTTGAATGATTCCAACGGTTTTTTTCTTTTCTTGTCCTCTTTTAAATACCGCAAACGGCAGTCCTATGGATTGAGTAGTTTCGGTTTTCGATAGACCCCTTCGATGGTCGATTTTTTGACCATTTTGAAATCACCTTTGAAAACACATTGTTAAAAAAGTAACTTATTGGTCAACTTTCAGTCAAATTTGCAAAAATGTGTTAGGTGGAGCGTTTTCGATACTCAAGCAATCATTAGCACTAAAATTCATCAAGTGAGATGATAATAGCACCGAAGCCGGTCCACTTAACCTATAATAGTATCACGTAAAAAAAGAAAAGTGATATGTAATTATTATCTATATATACAGGGTGATTCACGTTATTCAACAAGGATGATTATGGCTAAACTTTTAGATTTTAAAAAAGTTTTGTATATGGAATGGATGGGGCTCTACTGGAAGTACATTTTAAAATTATTGTCATTGTATACAGGTGGTCCCAAAAGTATAAAATTGATTAAAGTTGTATTTTTTTAACTGAGACACCTATTATATTAATGTATTTTCGGTACCTACGGACAAAAGTAAAGGTAGTTTTATTAAGGTTTATGGCATCTAAACCCTACCGTTCTTCAGATATTCGTGATTTTGTGAAAATGCAGCATCAAATTTAATGTTTAAAATCTCAGCACTTGGTTTCTTTTCAACCACCGAAATTGGCTGGTGGGCTACTAGTACATGGAATTTTTTGCGGTATGTTTTAAATATTAACTACTGTATACCAAATGTAAAAAAATGAACACTAAATTATTGCAAACTTCAAACAGTAATAACTCGTTTAATTTAAACTAGACACCCTGTATTTTATAGTATCATTAGATGCAGAATTTAGTTTCCTATCAAAAACTGTTAAATATTCCTATAGCTTGGTCGTTGCATTTTCTTGGAAAATTGATTTTTTCTGAATTTGCGCTGACATAAATGAATGTAGTAATCTAATTTACCTGTTCAGGTCTGTTCAGGTGTTACCTGATTTTGACAAAGCAAAATTTATTGTCATTTTTAGTTGTCACATATTAATTTAAAGTTAAATATTTTTTTACTGTTGTAATTGGTGGTTAACAGGGAGTTTTTTATTTAATCAAAATGCTGGTTTACACAACAGAAGAACGACTCGATAGGACCTTCATTCTAGGAGAGTGCTTGCAAAATTGTATTTTAGCATCAAGGGTTTATGCTGAAAGGTTTCCTAACCGAACTCGACCGAATAGAGCCGTTTTTGAAAGACTGTTGGTTCAATTTAGGCAAACTGGTAGTGTTCAGTATGAAACGACTGCCAAAATGAGACCAGTTACAGAAAACCAAGAAACTGATTTAGCCATTATTGGCTCTGTAGTTGAAAAATTTTTTGAGAAATCAGCTTCCAATTTTACTGGAAGAAGTTCCTCTAGATATAAGAACAACCATGTGGCTACAAATGGATGGGGCACCTGCTCATTATCATCGTGAAGTCCGGTAGTTCTTAAATGTTCGTTTCCAAAATCGATGGATTGGAAGGAATGGAGCACAACATTGGCCACCAAGGTCCCCTGACATAACGCCTCCCGATTTCTTTTTATGGGGATATGTGAAAGGAATCGTGTATAATACGCCACCAACCACAAAAGAAAATATGAAGGAACGAATCAGAGTGACCTTCAGAAGCATAACTCCCTATATGTTACGCAATGTGAGTGAAGGATTTAAAAACAGAATACGTTTGTGTTTAGAATCAGACGGTCGTCATTTTGAACAAATTTTATAACTGCATGTTTTTGTTTATTTTACTCTTATGTTGACTTGTTATTTATTGTATTTCAAACTGGCACTATTATTGCACTTTTTTTTTTTGCAATAGAGATGCTAAATTTTATAAGAACTTGTAATATAATGTTTTATTGTTTTATTTGATATTTTAAGCTAAACAAAGACACTTTAACATTCAGATGACTGCTAAATATTCTTCATGATCATAATTTTGTAACTTATAAATTAATATCTGACAAATACGGGGTGTTCATTAGAAAACTTCGACTAGTTGGTTGTGAAATGTCAAAGGAAAAGAATGGAGAAACAAAAGTCCATTTACTTTCATTATGCCATCATTTTCTGTCAAAATTTTATAGCCTCCTAAATGAAGTTTTCTAGTGAACACCCAGTACTAATGATAATAAATTTTGCTTTCTCAAAAACAGGTAGTGTAACAGGTAAAGTAGATTACTTAATTCGTTTATGTCAGCTCAAATTTAGAAAAAAATCAATTTTCCGTGAAAACGCAAAGACCAAGCTATAGGAATGTTTAATAGTTTTGATAGGAAACTAATTCTGCATCTAATGATACTATAAAATACAGGGTGTCTAATTTAAATTAAACGAGTTATTACTGTTTGAAGTTTGCAATAATATTTAAAACACACCGCAAAAAATCCAATGTAGTATTAGCCCACCAGTCAATTTTGGTGGTTGAAAAGAAGCCAAGTGCTGAGATTTTAAACATTAAATTTGATGCTGCATTTTCACAAAATCACGAATATCTGAAGAACGGTACGGTTTAGATGCCATAAACCTTAATAAAACTACCTTTACTTTTGTCCGTAGGTACCGAAAATACATTATTATACTAGGTGTCTCTGTCAAATCTAAAAGTTTAGCCATAATCTTCCGTGTCGAGTAACGTGAATCACCCTATATAATAGGTCTGTCTCCCGAAGGGTCCAAACTGTATTTTAAAACAAGAATTGAGGACTCTCCAAAGCTGGTAGGGCTATTTGTAGAAATAACGAACCGTACGACGAGAAAGGGATGTTGGTTATATTGAAATTAAGCAAATGGGAATGTTAAAAATTGTTCTGCTGTATTATACTTTATTGAACTTTTTTACGGTTTGGGTACCGGATCTTACGTTA
This sequence comes from Taphrorychus bicolor, assembly GCA_951812265.1. Classification (NCBI taxonomy): domain Eukaryota; kingdom Metazoa; phylum Arthropoda; class Insecta; order Coleoptera; family Curculionidae; genus Taphrorychus; species Taphrorychus bicolor. The sequence continues at coordinate 7,440,809 of OX638307.1, forward strand.
CCCCCCTCGAAGGGTCCTACGCTGATCTGTTTAAAAACATAACGGGGCGTTTCAAGATAGAAGCAGCTAGGGTTTGAAGTAACGAGATGAGGGTCTATATATACTTCTATTTTCTATAACCTTAAAAGCAATCTACTCTAGCAAATTTGCGACAACGGAAATTACTACAGAAACAACGCAGTTAAATACACAGTAGTTTTTACCAAATTTTTGGATGGACCAGGACCAAATATTGCCGCTCAATTAAACGCACCTCCGAGCTCCGGCAAATGGACTTATGGGTACGCAGGGGTGCTTCCGTCCTTCTCTTTACTTTGAAAACCATACTAGGCTGTATGCTTCTACTGCTGATCTCGGCTGGCGATCGTTCGTTCGTCCTTACGGCGTAACGACATCCTCGCCCTCTTTTCTACCAATTCCCCAAAACGACCCTTCTTGTGACTAACACTTTTCGCGAGTCTCCCAAACAATGTCTTTTTTTGCTTTTAAACAGTGGGCTGATATCTAATGGTGGTCGTTTGTCCTTCAGGCGTAATGTCCTGTCGACCTCCAACTAGCGAGGCACCCCGAACGTGGCTTCCCACACGACTCCTTGTGAATCCCCCAAACCGATTTTTAAACAGTTGGCTCGTACCTGATAGGGGTCGTTCGTCCTTCCGGGGTAATAACCTTCAACCAGCCTGAACGCGGCTCCCCGCAGGACTTCTTGTGAGTCCCCCAAAACCAGACTCCCTTCGTGATTCTCCCAGACCGACTCTTCTCGTGAATCCTCCAAAAGCGCACTCTCTTGGTGAGTCCCTAAAGCAAGACTACTCCTCGTGAGTCTCCAGAGTCTCGAAAAACGGCTCATTTGGCGAATCCCCCAAACAACTCCTTATTCTACTTTAAAAAAATGGGCTTGTATCTGATTGGTGGTCGTGTGTCCTTCCGGCGTAATGTCGACCTCCAATCAGCCCGAACACGGCTCCCCAAGAGTCCTCCCAAAACTGGATTCCCTTCGTGAGTCCCCAAGACCGACTGCCGTTTCTCTCCCAAAAAACGCTCGTGCTAACTTTCTTTATCGTCACCAAATTTTCCCCAATCGCCTTCTCTAAACTTGACAAGCTTAATTTAGAGGTCGAATCAGTTATATTGCCGAATTATCGAAGATAGTCTAGGGCTATGAGTCTTGTTCTCAGAATTTGCTTCGGTGTATTTTTAGGACTTTGCCCTGATTTTTTCTTTTTCATTTAAATTGAACATTAAAAGGAGTATGTCTAAAATGTTGGTAGGTGCGGCGTCTCCACCAAATTTGGAGGAGCGGATAATATTTTAAAAATACGCAAGTTAGTTTAACTGAATCACTTATTAATTGCCTGACTCTGTCTCTTTCTATTTTAGGAGTTACTAGGCTTGTCCAACGGAAACGCACAACTTAGTGAAGGTCATGTCGAGTTGATGAATTACCAAGAAGCAGAGGATGCTGAAGATAATAGTGCCGCAACTGCGCCTATTTCGAGTGACGAGGTAGTAGAGATATTGATTTAATTTTCAGGTACAAACCAAATACCATGGATACACAAGACTTGTACCACAAAGGCCGATTCCTAGGCATTTTTAACGTAACCGACTAAGTTGACAATACAAAGCACTATTCAGTCTGAACCGGCTGACACAAGCCTTTTTTTTTGTTGTGTTATTTGTCAAGCTTAGCCCTATAGACAGTGAACAAGAAAGTCTCAGTGATGGTGTTTTTTTTTAACCTGAACTAATCTGCTTAAGTTTGTTTTGTACTAGTTCATGTTATAAAGAATTTGTCTACCAACGCTCAAGAACTTCACTTCCGTCAAGTCTAACCTGAACTAACCTGGCTTGTTTTACTCATGTTAAAAAGGAGCCTATTACATCGAAACCAGCCCTTAGCACTCTTCCGCGTAACCGCGACCCCCTCCATCGCGTCCCACAGGGAAGCAGACGCAAAGGAGATGGTGGTGTCGTCAGCAAAGAGTGTGTATTTTTCTTCGCAAATACTAATAGGCAAATCGTTGATGTATATGCGAAATAGAATTGATCCCAGCACACACCCGTATGGCACACCTATATTGAATTCTCTCCTCGCTGACGACATCCCTCCCACCTCCACCATCTGGCTTCTAGACTCCAGATATGACCTCATCAGCCGAACACTCTCGTTCGAAAACCTGCAGTTTCTGTAGGACGATATCGTGACTGACACAGTCAAAGGCCTTGCTCAGATCACAGAACAGAACCGTTTCATACTGCATCTCATGGAATGCATTCAGTATCTCCGACACCAGGCCCCAGACTGAATCAGTGGTAGTTCTGCTCTTTCGGAAACCTCATTGGCTCTCCGAGAACAAACTTTCTTTCAAAGTGCTCGACTATTTGGTTTGCCAGACATTTCTCCATCACCTTGGATATGATTGGCAGCAATGACACTGTTCTGTAATTATTGGGATCTGAGGGGTCTCCCTTCTTGAATGTAGGTTTCACGATGGCTGTTTTGAGACAGCCGGGAAAAACCGACCACCCAATGCAAACGTTAATAAGTTTAGTCAGCCGTTTTTATTAATTTGACATTAAATCCGTATATAACACGGCTTGCTTTATTTTTTAATGCATCAATAATGTCCCTGACTTCATTAAAAGTCACCTGTTTGAAAGAAAACTACTCAATCGGGGACCCCAAACGCTCAGGGTATCCCGCTGGAGACCTTCCGCCCGGCAGAATCTCCTGTACTATTTTCTGAGAAATCTGGGCAAAAAATTCGTTGAATTGGTCGGGTGTTATATCAATATTCTCAACTGGCTCCGTTCTGTTGCCTCTGTGTTTATTGATGGTCTGCCCTTGTTATCTTTACGGGGTTCGACGCTGACCATATTAGATCGTCATTAAATCTTATCTTGGCCCTCTTCAAAGCCTCTGTATAAGCCTTCCTGAAGCCAATTATTTCTTCCCTTATTCCGCCATATTGCTGCTGCAACTCAGCAAGGAACTGCAACCTGTCACGCTTAGCTCCTAGCTCGTCACCGAACCACCCACCAGTGCTAAGCTGCTCCGCTTTTACCCTATATGCTTTCTCAGGGAGCGATTGTATGTACGCACCATGAAGAATGTCCAGACACCTTGTGAACACCGCATCAACATGTTCATTCTCCCGGACAAAGTCCCATGATTTATCTCTAAGGACGTTTGTGTGTGGTCTGGCTGAGGGTAAGGCACAGGCTGCTCAAAGTTTCTATGCAGCGATCTAACCACCGGCTTCCTGATCTCCAAACTTTTACAAATCGTCATCGTCTGAAAAAATTGAAGTTGTCATGCATCTGACGTTAGCAAGGCCATCTATCAAAAATTTGTGATCACTTATCCCCTTTAAAGTTACACAATATTTTTTTGACATATCTTCTTGTATTTGCTATGATTTGCCAGATATTTGACTGGATCTTCTGAAATGGGAATCTGAAATCCTTTATATGAAAAAGTGCTCAAAAAGTAAATTTTAAAACACTTTTTTCAAATTAAACTATCTACAAGATTCTAATACTTACAGTTGTACTAAAAGCCACCGCCATATTTTTTTAATAAAACTACACAATTTTTATTACAAACTTCGATTATACAGTCAGTTATGTCATTTTTATCCACTCTTCTAAAGCAAACTGTTTTCGTGAAAATGCAGCCTAAAAAAAGGATTCTTCAACTTCTATAAAGCTGTAAAACGTAAACAGTTGAATATATAGCAAAACTCCATGCACTTTCTTTTGTGTTACATAGGCTCTTCATTTGTGCAAAAATTATTTTTCATTGACGCAACAAAATTTTGGCAATTGTCGAAAGAAAAAATCATACAAAAAATACCACCGTTGAAAACTATGATAAGAAAGTGCAAACTGTTTTGTTGTAATTTCAAGACAAAGGACCCTAGTTGATAAAGCCATAAAACAAAGTGACGAATAAACAAGATGGTTTAGTTTGCTCAATGTTGCACATCAAATTTGTAGTCAAACTTATCACCGCTTATTAAAAACAAAACTATTCTGAAAATGAGTCACTAATTTAGAAACTCGTTTTAGAGGCATAGGATTTTAAGTATACAAATCCAAAAAAATTGCTTTTAACCTTTGAATCGTCATTTAGTTTCTTGGTATCATTACTAGAAATTTTGGTGGGTTTCAGGCTCTCCTTGGATTCTCCGAAGAGGGACGCAACGCCCATTTCCAAGATGGCCACGTTGCGATAATGTCTTGCAAACTCTGCCAAGATAAGGAATTAGCTTCTTAATCGTTCAAGGGCGCTAGTGAATTAAGAAACATTGTTCCACCAGGCATGAGTTTAACTCGCCATGGTTTGTTTTTGTTTCGTTTTTTTTTTATTGAATTGTAGTTTAAGGTGTTTTATCGTTATTATTTTTTTCGTTCGTTTATTTTTTTTAATATTAGACTTCTACGTATTACGTACCGTCAACTCCCGTAAGATTGAACAATTTTGAGATGTTTGCTGTAATATCGCTTTAGGTTTTATACTTATCACCAATATTTTAGCACATATTTGGGGGGACTATTTAACTATTTAATCTTTTTTTTTTACTTGGGGGTATTCAAAATTACGATCAAACTCCATAACTTTGAATGCTTATGACAAATAGTTAAAATATAAATGTTACGCGTTTCGTTTGCAAGATTGATATATATTCTATTTCCAGTCACAAGGATTGGACAAGTCCGATAAAAAACCAACATTAGACACTGTACAAATATATGTTGACAATATACAAATAAAATATATTTAAAGAATACTAACACACAAACATAAAAAATTCTTTCTAATGAAATATAAATCAGAGAGATATATTCTGAAGAAAAATAAAATAAGAGCATTACTTCTTCATTTCATCTTTTGCAAAGATATAGCGTCCTCTGTACACTGTTGGATCACTTAAAATTCTCAAGACTTGCTTTTCCGTTATGTCTGATATATCCAACACTTGGGGGGATATATATAACTTGTAGGGTCCAGTCCATATGGTCTCAGGCAACTTATCTTTAAACCGGATTCGAGCTTTTCTATAATCCTTGCAACAAACTTTTTTTACTAATAGTAAGGGAATTCGGCTATAATAAATTGGTTAATCGAGATTTCTTCTATGTTTGTCGTTAAATTATGCTGCGATGCGTGAGATTCTGTGAAGTACGTTGAGGGCAATTCATCTGCAAGACATTTTTCCACCAGCTCCTCGTCCGATTTTAAAAATAGAGTACGTTTTTCCCTTTCTGTCAGTGTTTCAGTGTTAAGTCCATATCTTCTGAAGACATACGAATCTTGTTATTCTACAGATGTATCATCACTATCAGTGTGGTCATTTAATAAGTTCTTTGTTTTCTTTTTTCTTGCACCTTTAGTGATGGTTTGGTCGATTTTCCAGAGCAGTTGATTGTTGGTTGTTCTTGTTTGCCACGTGTCTTCGAAGCTAATGCCTTTGCCAGGGGCAACGTCAATTTTTGATCTTTTTTTGCGAGGCACATCTCGATCTTTCTCGCCATATTTCATGTCGCTTAATAAGTCCACGACTATTTCGGACACAGCATTTCCAGGATCGTCAACTTCTTGAATCTGGCATTTTTGGGAAACGATTTAAGACTTCATTCGGATTAAAAAGAAAAATTCCACATTTCTTAAACCCTGCTATTAAATTTTCAGATGTTGTTTGGGGCAGCAGAATCGCATAGCTTCTTAAGTGAAGACGGAAATATTTCTTTAGACAAATTCGAACTTTCTTGCGCAAAGAACTCTTCCATGTATCTAAAATAGACCTCCATTTTTGTTTAAGCGGGCCATAAAACGCCACATCTAGTAGTTGTATGATGTGTAGAGTTTTTAGGAAGGCAACAAAAAATGATGTTATTATCTCATGCTACTTTAGAACTTCTTCGGAAAAATGGCCCGACAACTTGTCACCAATCAACACGACTGATTCAATACGTCTTCTAAATGGAACAAAATGGTTGCAAAACCAATCCGCAAAAATAACTGAATCGAACCAGCCACTTTTGCTACGGTTGTACTTAAGTTTAGCTTAGCTACCAAGTTAGGTTAGCTACCACTGAGGTCCTCCTTCTGTCCACGTTTGCCACATGTGTTCTGATTTATATACTACGTAAGGGGGCAAAATATTTCCATCAGCAGATCCACAGAACATAACAGAAATACTGCTTTTTGAGGAGTCTTTAATTCGCTCAGGATATTTGATCCCTCTACGAAATATACATTTCTTGTATCCTGGATCACCTGACAAATTCGTCTCATCATAGTTAAAAATTCTGCTTGCGCTTATGGGTTCATCATTTATAATTAATGAGGATTTTAAGTTAGCGAAATAGTCCGCGATAGTTTCGGGTGACACGCTGGCCTTTGATATTTTCAGGTTTTAACAACGCCTTATTGTTAGATCCTCCTTATGTCTTCTAACAAGTCTTTGACACCATTTAGCTGAAGGCTTACCGTCTTGAAGCTGTGGAGCGTAGATGCCCCGGCGAGTTATTAGTTCTTTTACTAAATGGGCCAAGTCCCTATAATCGAAAGGAAAATCCCAGTCACTTACGACCATCACATGTTCCACGATTGCCTTTTCTACTTTTGTTGGTAGAACTTTCCCTTCGTGTCGTTTGTTCATCTTATTGGACAAAGTTCTGGCAGGAATATTAAAACTCTTGCTAGCTTGATTTAGCGACATTTCTTTATTCCTTATTAAGAGCAGGGCGTTTTCAAGTCTATTCTTTTCTGCATCGCTCTCGTAGTATCTATATTTACGCTTACCTAACTCAGCCATAATCTAAACTAAAAAAATGTATATTTAATTTGTAAATAGTTGAGGAGAAAATTGTAGATATAAGTTTGAATAAGACCGTTCAAAGTTATAGACCTGATTTCGGGTGTTCAAAGTAATAACTTTTTTTTATAGAAAGTGCAGTTCAAATTTAAAATGTTGATAACAGTTAACTAAATCAATATTTATTCAAACTATCCTACTTACGTGTTGTCATATAACATGGTCGCTATTCGTTTAGGGTATACGTGATACGCGCTTACAATTCTCGCATGGTTATAGACTGCCACTAAATTGTGTCGTTGGTGTACATATTTTCGGATTTTTTATTCAATGTTATGGATATGTTCAATGTTGTGGGAGTTGACGGTACTTTTCATACGCTGAAAATGTTTATTAAACGAACATTAAGTGGAACATAAAAAAACGCCAACTGTTGCAGAGTTGCGAACGTCTGAGATCGACATGACCTTGTGCAAATAATTCGAATGCTATTTTACATTTGTGGCCATGATTGTAGGACCACTTTGCGTACCCTCCTGTTAAGTAGAAGTGTATTAGAGTAGAGTAATCTGTTTAGTATTAAAGTTTATTCTTATATAGTATATATAAGAATAAATATAGTCTCATTATAATCTTGTACCTGCGGTTTCACTCTAAAAGCTTCTTTAAGACTGATATTCATTGACGCAACAAAATTTGGCAATAGTCAAAAGAAAGAGTCATAAAAAAAATTACCACCAGAGATGAGTTTGACTCGCCGTGGTTTGTTTTTGTTTCGTTTTTTTGCTTGAATTGTAGTTTAAGGTGTTTTATCGTTATTATTTTTTTTCGTTCGTTTATTTTTTTAATATTAGACTTCTAAGTATTACGTTCTTTTCATACGCTGAAAATGTTTATTAAACGAGTACTAAGTGGAACATTAAAAAACGCCAATTCTTGCAGAGTTGCATACGACTGAGATCGACATAACCTTGTGCAAGTAATTCGAATGGTATTTTACATTTGTCGACATGGTTGTAGGACCACTTTGCTCACTCTCCTGTTAAGTTTAAGTGTATTAGACTAGACTAATATGTTTAGTATTAAAGTTTATTCTTATATAATATATATAAGAATAAATATAGTGTCATTATAATCTTGTACCTGCGGTTTCACTCTAAAAGCTTCTTTAAGACTGATATTCGAATCTCGTTTGCCAATATGTATTTAAAAATTACCACACAGTATTATCAATTAGCCTTAAGAATTATGTTTTCTAAACTATATTTTTGGATACCAAATATATATTTGTTTAAATAAACATGTTGCTTTAATTTCTAAACTGACAGCCTCGACATTGAAGACTTCTTATTAAGGATGATAATTATATCGGTAAAGTTGTTTGTTGCAACTCTAATCTTAAACGATCAGGACAGAGGATTGATATCTAATTTTTCTATTCCAGAATTTTCTCTAGTTCATTGTTTAAAGGAATAACTAACAAGCTGTAATTACAACCATCGACTAACGGTATGAAGACGGTGTCTAAAAATATATTACATTTCTCTTTATTTACTAGCTTAAATGTTTCTCCCTCAGGGGCTCACTTGTAGTGAGTATGGGTGTGGCAAGCCCAAGGTACCCTAGCTGGATTTGCACTTTTTTCAACTTGTCTTGAGTGTGGTCCCTTCCTTTAATCTTTCCAATTAGGTCTCCCTTGACCGACTCTTGTTTTTTTTCCGATCTCTACGCTATTAGAGCATTCGAGGGCTAGAGGTCTCTCTTTTCCCCTATCCTCTATCGCCTTATGTCGGTTCCCGAAATAATCACTTGGATGACTCGTTAGTTCAAGTCAGAGGAAAATTTATCAGATACTAAAGAACTCATCAGATTTACAACATAGAATGGCGCTTAGTGTTCATCAGTGAGAACAATATATTGGAAGTCAGTAGAGAAACCTCCGATTAACTATCAGCCTACTGTCCTATGTGAAGAAGAAATTGTTTATATTTACCCGGAAATTGAGAACGGACACCACATCGTCAGTGGTTATAATCCCTGTTTGGATGAATACCATATTTCAATGGATAGTCAGAAGCCACTTTGTTTTACCTAGAACGGCCACTGGAGGAACCTTATCAGCAAAATAAGTCTAAAGTCATATGGGCTACAATATTATCAGTGCTTCGCAACAAAGTATGGAACCTGCCTCCAGAACTCCTACCTGTTTTAACTGCACATTGTCTAGTATGAGGAAAAGTCTAATATCGTATCGACATAATATTATCAGTGCTTAATTACCAAGAAGTGTGGAACCTGCCTTCAGAACTGCAAATCGTCTAATGTGGAGTATAAGTGAATAAAATGGCGTTCAACAAAGTTAGATAATTAATTCATTGGCGCCTGCAAGATCTTTCATTTTGTCCAACAAGATGTTCAGAAATTGTTTATGAGAATGGACACAATATTGTCAGTGCTTAATTTTCCAGAAGTGTGGGACCTGCCTGCAAAGCTCTTACTTGTTTCAACTGCATATCGCCTAGTGTGGGAAAAAGTCTAATATCGTATCGACACAACATTGTCAACTGCAAATCGTCTATTGTGGAGGATAATTGAATAAAATGGCGTTCAACCAAGTTAGATAATTAATCCATTGGCGCCTGCAAGATAGTTGATTTTGTCCAACAAGAGGTTCAGAAATTGTTTATGAGAGTGAATCATAATAGTCGCCCTTTATCAGGAAAATTAGTCTAATATCGGATGGACACAATATTGTCAGTGCTTAATTACCCAGAAGTGTGGGACCTGCCTCTAGAACTCTTACCTGTTTCAACTACACATCGCCTAGTGTGGGAAAAAGTCTAATGTCGTATCGACGCAGTATTATCAGTGCTTAATTATCCAGAAGTGTGCGACCTACCTCCAAAACTTATGGTTGTTTTAACTGCAAATCGTCTATTGTGGAGGATAAGTGAATAAAATGGCGTTCAACCAAGTTAGATAATGAATCCATTGGCGCCTGCAAGATCTTTCATTTTGTCCAACAAGAGGTTCAGAAATTGTTCATGAGAATGGATCATAATAGTAGCCCTCTATCAGGAAAATAAGTCTAATATCCTAATATATGGACACAATATTGTCAGTGCTTAGTTACCCATAAGTGTGGGACCTGCCTGCAAAACCATTAGCTGTTTTATTTGCAAATCGTCTATTGTAAAGGATAACATTGCGTTCACCAAAGTTAGATAATTAATCCATTAGCACGCTCAAGATCTTTCATTTTGCATAACAAGAGGTTCAGAAATGGTATACGAGAGTGAATCATAAGAGTAGTAGCCACATAGTTAGTGGCTGATATTAATTAAAATCATTTTACTATTGAATTTACTATTGAAATAAGATCCTTCAATGAGCTGAGGTGAAATGAATTACACATTAATGCAATCTCTCATCTCAGTTTCGATGTGTAATTAATTTATTCAATATTTGATTTCTGTAAAATCTTGATTCCACAAGGTTGACCGTAAATCCCTCAATGGCTTGCTATATACAATAGCCGTATAACTAGCGGATTGAATAATAATCTCTTTTGGTGCCCTTTGAATTTAATTAATTGGCAATATTACTTATGCTTATATATGTATGCGTTAATGCAATTAGAAAGAAAGATCCGGTGATAATTGACTGATCGATTTTCGAATTTACGTATAAATGTTGGAAACGCACTTGCATTTGCTCACAGTGAGAACACACATTGCTCTCAAGAGCATATTCTGTAATTGATATAATCAGCATGTTCTTTAGTTAATGGCACTGCAGGACGCTGCCATGCTATTTGTTATATTTGAGAGTGACATAACTCATACCTGTTCGTTTTAGTAATTTGTATCGTTTCGTGACCTCTGCGCTCATTATAATGTGTTTTACTGCTTACGTTTCTAAAGTGTATCCGCTATAATTTCTTCATTAATTTACCACTCAATCGTTGTAATTAACTTATAATTGGTGAATGCGCCGGTCCTTGCATAATATTTTCTAATTGAAACTATTTGGTCAATCGTTATGCAGGATACAGGCATTTTCGCCGAGCGTACCTAACGCGCCATTGGCTTTGTTGTTTTCGTGGTGAAGTGGTGAATGGATTGTAACATCTTCGTCGTTTGTTTTTGTATTATTTCTCTTCGTGGGCTTTGTCCGTTTTCATTAATTTGTTGGTCAATATAGTTAGGAAAAATGTCTGCTAATTTCTACTGCATTCTCCAGTTATGGTAACTTTTCGATTTTGTTTTTAAATGGTGACTACGTCGACTCTGCCTTACCATTTCTGCAGTTGATAAAATTACCATGTTATTTTTTATATAGTGGCGCTTCTTCGAGCGCTAGACGTCAATGGCTTATTTGTGATATTCGATAGCTTTCTATTTCTAGAGAGCAGCTTGAATAAAAACCTTATGCACTCTCAGTCTTGATAGGCAAGTTATTTTCTCAGGCGTCTGTACAGTTTCTGAGGGTGACTTATTGTAGGAAAAGTTTGCAGCTAGGTACTCTTCATTGTGAGAATACATTGATACTCCTTTTACGGTTTTACCTGTCAAAGTTTGACTTTATGACACGTGGGGTATGTGTCGTAGTAGGACTTCCAACGACATGTAAATTCACATATAGAAGAGACATTATGACAATGTTTCTGCGAGATCGCTTATCCCACGTTGATGGGTAAATAATAATTTTTGGTTCGTTTGCTACATAGAGACTATTTTACTAGATAAATCTTTCTATTTCCTCGATTATATGAAAATAACCAAAGAAAATATTTGTACGGTTATATCGAGAGTCACAAAAAGGACTGCGCTTTGTCCCTTTCTTCATTCCTGAGACATTCATCAAAATATTTTTTTTGTCAACTCAACTACTCCATCCATGAGTACAATTCATTCCTATAAATCTTTTACCTAAAATTTTTTCTTTCACGTAATGTCCTGTAGTCGCTGAGCTCCGAATCTGAAAAACCAGTTTTCGTTACCTCCATTCAAGTTAATTATTGTCTCCATTCGTATGTATATCCAGATTTCGAACGACTCCCAATTTCTTCCGAAGTCGGTCCCTTTTACTTTAAAAACATGGCAATCACTATTTAACCCTTTACTGCATGATTTTTTTTCTCGCAGCAAAAATATAGCTTATGCAAAATTCCCCATAGTTTAACAAAAAAATATTAAAAAAAATACATTTTTATTAATAAACCCAAATTTTGCAATAAAGTAGTTTGGGTCATATATGGGACATCATGTTAATAAATCAACAAACGTAAAACATTTTCGAAATAATCTATATGTACATACTCCGACACCTAATCAAATATTATAAGAAGAATACAAAATTACTCCGTATGAAATCGCAAGTAATATTTCCTGTCTTTGTTTAGGCATAGTGGAATTTGACATTTTGAACATAATACAAAAGTTTTTCCTACACAACTCGGAAATTTACATCTTGACCTGTCAGTCTCCTGCCAGTATGGCAAATGATCTACGCCACCTTTCCTAATATCTTCTTGGGGAATTTCTTTCGTAGGTCCTTTTTTTTTCTTACGAGCATGCATCTGCTCAACATTTTCTGATGAAGGCCGCTCGACTTTATTCTGTCTTGTTTTCCCGCTCGGCCAAGAGCATCCGCTATTGCCAACTTTGTATCCCAAAGGGGCATGTCAAACTTCTTTGCTCTTCCCGTAAAACGTTTGGGATCCATACTTCTAAAACTGTAGTTTTGATCTCAAAGTGCATTTTTGCAACCGCAAAAAAATAATCTTACATGCGTTCTGCAGTTGCATGACGTGCCATATAAGGCACTGTTCGTGTAGTGGCTGTATGGGCTGATTAAAGGTTAAGCGCTTCACTAAATTTATTTATTTACACACTTAAGAAACTATGTACAGCAAGAGTAAAAGATGTCGTTTTAGATGCTTCGGGCACAAGAGCTGGTCAAAAAGTGACCGTCGTTTTAGTGCCCCCAATCTGCTTGCTCTCTTCCGAGAGACCGTAATTTAGGCTCCAGCGGAACATCTGGGAAACACATTTCGAAGCGAATTATTGAACTTAGGATTGTTAGTTACGCTTGGACGACTCGGGATCTAAATTATCTTATACTAGCATGCAATGAAATATATATCTAAACTAATATTCTAACACAATCCTAACTGTAACTAAAACTATCACTGAACATGCCCCCGGCCTTGGGAGTCTTGGCTGCCAACAGGAAGGGGACAAAGTCGATTCAGAGCTCGTGATATGAGTCCCAAACTAGTCTTCACCATGGCTACTCGTGGCACCAGCCGGGTAACGCGTCCTAACTGCCACCTGCTGGGAGGCTGATTATCGTCCTTGACTAAGACTAGCTGTCCCATGGATAAATTGCCTCTTGTTTGCTTCCAGCGCTGGCGGTGCTGCAGTTCGCTGATATACTCGCGGCTCCATCGATTCCAAAATTGTTCATATAGCCTTTGTAACAGTTGATACTGAGACAGACGATTTTCAGGCACGTCGATCAAGGAAGGTTCCGGCAGTGACGTCATGGATCTTCCGATTAAAAAGTGTGCTGGCGTCAGTGCAGATAAGTCATCCGGGCTAGAGCTTAATGGAGACAGCGGTCGCGAGTTAAGCACTGCCTCGATACGAACTAATAATGTTTGGAAGTCAAAGAAAAAAGGCGCGTTGTTTCCCAATGTTCTTTTTAAATGATATTTCACACTCTTTACCCCTGCTTCCCAGATTCCGCCAAAATGAGGCGAATTAGGTGGAATAAAATGCCATTTTATCCCCATGTTTGTATTAGCGTCAACAATATCTGATGAGTTTTCTTCGAGAAACAAACCCATTTCTTTCAAATCTTTATTTGCCTTCACGAAATTGGTGCCGTTATCAGAAAACACTTCCAGTGGCTTTCCACGGCGACTGATGAAACGGTTAAAAGCCTGGAGAAAGGCGTTAGAACTCAGAGAAGGAACGAGTTCTAGGTGAATCGCACGCGTACTAAAACATATAAATAAAGCTACCCAACATTTTATTAGTTTACAACCTCGAGTAACTTTGTCTTTAACCGTAAACGGTCCAGCATAATCCACACCCACAATCGTAAATGGGGTAGTGGGCCGAACGTGCGTAGCCGGCAAGTCAGCCATGATCGGTTGTAAAACTGAGGGGTTGTACCGAGAGCATTTTATGCACTCCCGTACCACCTTACGAGCTAAATTTCTACCTGAAATAGGCCAAAAATTATCCCTGACTTATTACTAACTTATTGGCTAATGCATATGATTTATTTGGTTAAACTATAACTATCTATTAAAATTATTTTATTTTTTTGTTTATTTTTTTATATTTTGTTGTTTTTTTGTTCCATTACATATTTTATATACAGTGGTTAAAATAGATCAGTTCCAGTAATCTGCAGCATCAACATCAACGTTTTTGTAGTCGCCAGTGTTTAATGCAGACTTCAATAGGTCCAAGCAATCTTTAATTCGTGCGTCTATGTCTGCAGCATGACGCATGTTTCTGTAGCACACTTTAGACAGCTTGTCCACAATCTTTCCCAACTTAGCTGTATCTACCTGTATGTCAATAGTTGCTAAGCGATCAGCAGTACTATAAGTGAAGCTGGGCTCATTTAGCTTGTTTATGTGCATGAGATATGCGTCGTTTATCATTGAGAATGATAAAAACATGTAGCCTATGTTTGGCATATTTTTATTAAGGCTGCATGGTCTGACTCTTGGTAGCGTCACTAGCGGCACGTAGAAAAGTTGTAGACCATCCGCTAATTCCAACTTCTTTGTTGCATATTCATTAAGCTTAGCAAAATGTTTATATAAGGACTTCCATCCTATATTAGCACCGATTTTACTCACGTCTTCTTTTCCGGCCATTTCTCTAGATACGGATTCATCAGTGCCACTTATAGCACGCGAGAATGTGATGGTGTATTGATCCACGTCTGATGACTCGTTTGCGAATAGTACAGCTATTTGCCTGGATGAGGACAGATTGAAAATGATACTTTGGCCTTTTCTTTCTTTCCTCAGCTTGACACCTTGTCTGAGTAGGGTGTATCCTAACTCCTTCTTATCATCTTCTGTATAAGGTGCGAATACTTTCACGAATTCAAACTCAGAAGATGTTGTAGTCTCTGCGTCAAAATTCTTGTTAGTAGTGATCTCTGCCACAACTTTCATCATCGTTATTATAGATGAGTCCACTCTTGGGTGCCACACATTCATTTGATTGACAATGTCAGCTTCAACCAAGCCAGCGCACAATAAATAGGATATAATTGCTCGCCTGGCTTTGTTTGCGTCCAAGATTGCTGCCTGCTTTTGTTTATTAAGCATGTTCGTCAGGGAAAAACTGCTATTTAATTGTGTTGTAGCATCATAATCCTTCAACGTCTTAAACTCATCTTTAAGGTATTCATAGGTCCCTTGTACTTTATGTCTGTCGTGCCTGTTGGTTTAGATGAAATACCAAGCTCAAAATAAATCAACTCCTTTACTGGTGCAGTTAGGTTCAAGCCAAATTCATTGGTTGTAGCTGGTGCTGCCATCTTGAACGGATTAATTGTGTTATTGCTTGTTCACAGAATAGTATAATATAAATTTAAAAGTCTACAATAAGTCCAAAAAGTTATCGAGTAATTGAGGGAGATATGAATAAACTTCCAATCACTACTAATAAGATCGAAAAACAGTACTCAAAACGACCTTACCGTGCTCCCAAGCTTCTGATGAAGTCGTATATGCCTTGGACTCGTCACTCGTGATATATCTCGCATCCACTAGACAAACTGGCTAATCTGTCGTATTTCGTTTTTACGCACACCGATTATTCGCTTGAAATCCTACTCGAAGAACCATATGTTCGTGTAGTGGATGTATGGGCTGATTAAAGGTTAAGCGCTTCACTAAATTTATTTATTTACACACTTAAGAAACTATGTACAGCAAGAGTAAAAGATGTCGTTTTAGATGCTTCGGGCACAAGAGCTGGTCAAAAAGTGACCGTCGTTTTAGTGCCCCCAATCTGCTTGCTCTCTTCCGAGAGACCGTAATTTAGGCTCCAGCGGAACATCTGGGAAACACATTTCGAAGCGAATTATTGAACTTAGGATTGTTAGTTACGCTTGGACGACTCGGGATCTAAATTATCTTATACTAGCATGCAATGAAATATATATCTAAACTAATATTCTAACACAATCCTAAAACTATCACTGAACAGGCACACTGCTCTTTTTTTGGGTTTTGTACATTTCATAATGTAATAATATTTTGAACTTACCGAAATAAGTCTGTAATAACACCATCAAGCCTATATACAAATTAATGTTTACGAACAACGTTTGTTTACAAGAAGAAATACACTGTAAAATATAAGCGTGTCCACACGTGCAAGAATCTTCACAGATATGATTACGAACACGCTCTATTTTGCCTAGGCAACCAGATATACATTGCCTATTAGTTTATATGGTAGATGTGTATGTGCCAGATGTGGCTAGTTATGAAATAGCGACAAGTTTTGAACTGAAGTGCTCTTTTCAGATCGTGTCGTATATGGCACATGATGCGGTAAAGGGTTAATAGATAGATAATTGAATTAAATTAAAAACTATACACAATACTACTTTATTGTGCCTTTTACCCACTTTTATTAGTACAATGGGTACAAGTGATATTATAGTAACTGGTCTAAGATTATATCTATCCATTGGTATCTTAAACTTATTAAGTACATTATTTACTACATGAAGTTCTCGCTTCATCGAGCGTTAGCCGTCAATGGCTCATTTGTAATATTCGAGAGCTTTATAATTCTGCGGTGCAGATTGATTAGGAAGCTCTTCGTTGTGGTTTTGTATTCTAATTTTGGTCTTTTCGCGAGGATTATGCGTTTTATTAATAATTAGTGGGGAATTGTGTATATCTTGTATTTGTATTTTCATGTTGCTAAATGTCCTTTATATTTCCTAGTAGATTTTTGGCCAATATTTGTTACTACCTGTGGATTTGAATTGCGCCGGCTCTGACTTACCATTTCTGTAATTGATTAATTTACTTTATTATTTAGTATACAATGTTCGAGCGCGAGTCATAGTGACATATTTGTAATAATTGAGAACTTTATAACTCAGGTTGAATATATTATAATTGGGAGTGTAGAATTCCGGTCAAAAACAACCAAAGCCTTTTTGGTGTCATGCAAGCCTAAGGCGGCGGTTTTTGAAGTTTTTGCTAATTGCATTGACGTAGCTGAGTAATTGTATAGCTAACCCAAATAGACCCACTTTTTGGGGCAGCCACGTCTAAGGCGCAGTTTGTGAAGTCTTTGCTGATCTCAGAGACATAGCTGAGCAACTGTATATCTATGCTGCACCAGCATTTGGCTCCCTCTATGCCCATTTTCCTCTGGGGCTCTCTGTATTGAACTCTCAGAAAATTTGAGAAATGATATTTAGTATGAACGACAGGGCCTCTTCATTCTCTTTCAACGTCTAATTCTTGTCTTCGGTGATATTTAGACTTTTATTTGACCGGTGATATTAACCTTGAATTACAATTTAATCTATGTACTGAGAGGCGCAGGAGTTAAAACACTGTTTTAAGTTAAAGGCTATCAGTTAAAGACTGATACCTCAGTTAAAAACAGTTTTTTTGTTCATTTTGCACCAGCGTTTGGCTCTCTCTATAACCATTTTTGCATTGGGCTGTCTGCATTGCTTTTTTCTGAAACCTTCAGAAATTCAGGAAATGTAATAAGTGGTTTTTAGTATGAACAGATGGTATGAACAAGAATACTGTCTGCTTTGTTTAGTATGAACGACAGGCCCTCTTCCTTTTCATTGAAAGTCTAAAATGTTAGTCCCGTAATATTTACACTTTTGTTAGACGGGTGTTATGTATTAACCTTGAATTATAATTTAATCTATGCACTGAGAGGCGCAGGAGTTAAAACGCTAGTACCAGTTTTTTTTTGTTCATTTTGCACCAGCATTTGGCTCCCTCTATGGTCATTTTGAAGTGGGGCTCTCTGCCCTGAACTCTCAGGAAACTTAAGAAATTATATTTAGTATGAATGACAGGCCCTCTGCTGTTTGAACGTCTAAAATATTAGTCCGGTGATATTTAGACTTTTATTTGACCGGTGATGATAACCTTGAGTTATAATTTAGTCTATATGCTGAGAGGCGCAGGAGTTCAACCCCTAGTACCAGTTTTTTTTTGTACATTTTGCACCGGCTCTCTGGCCATTTTGCACTGGGGTTATCCGCATTGTTTTTTTTCTGAAATCTCTCAATAAATTTAAGGAATGGTTTTTAGTATGAATGACAGGCCCCTCTTCCTTCTCTTTGACCCTCTAAAATAACTACGTGATCTCAAATTTTCCTTGGTAAACTCAGGACATTTAAGAAATGGTTTTTAGTGTGAATGCCAGGAAGAAATTTTCATTCTCCTTGATCATCTGCAACGTCTAAAATATTTTTTGTCCTAACACTATTGTTTTTTGGGAAAAAACATATTCAGCCGCATTGGTTACAGATTCAGTAACTTTTTAAATAATATTGAATACGTATAAATTACCTAATTTATCGTTGTTACCGATGATATTACCCTTGAATTCTAATTCGCTTTTTAAATTGAACGGCACAGGAGTTAGAAGCGTATTTTCAGTTTTTTTTTTCATTTTGCACCAGCTTTTGGCTTCCTCTAGCGCAATTTTGCACTGGGATAATCTGCAATGCTTTTGTCTGAAAATTCTCAAGAAATTTAAGAAATGGTTTTTAGTGGGAATGCCAATATGACAGGCTTTCTTCCTTCTCTACATTCCATGTAATTCCGAAAATATTCTCCCGAGCATTATTTTTCTTGTGAATAAATATGACCTGCATTAGTTACAAATTCAAACATTTTAAGTTGTATTGTTTAAGTGTAAATTTTACCTAATGTACCTTAGTTAGGGGTGATATTACCCTTCGATTCTACGTCACTTTTTGAACTGAACGGCAGAGGAGTTAGAAACCGAATACTAGTTGTTTTGTTCACTTTACACCAGCATGTGGCTCCTCCTCAATCACAGGAGTTAGAAGCGTATTTTCAGTTTTTTTGTTCATTTTGCATCAGTTTTTGGCTCCCTCTATGGCAGTTTTGCACTGGGGTTATCTCAATGCTTTTGTCTGAAAATTCTCGAGAAATTTAAGAAATGGTTTTTAGTGGGAACGCCAATATGACAGGCCTTCTTCCTTCTCTACATTCCATGTAATTCCGAAAAGATTCTCCCGAGCATTATTTTTCTTGTGAATAAATATGACCTGCATTAGTTACAAATTCAAACACTTTAAGTTGTATTGTTTAAGTGTAAATTTTACCTAATGTACCTTAGTTAGGGGTGATATTACCCTTCGATTCTACTTCACAGTTTTTTGTTGTTCACTACAGTTTTTTTTGTTCACTTTACACCAGCATTTGGTTCCTATGGAAATTTTGCACTTGGGCTATCCGCGATGTCTTTTGCTGAAAACTCTCAAGAAATTAAGAAATTATCTTTAGTGTGAACGTCAGGCAGTCGAGGACCATAGGCTCTCTTCGTCTTGAACATCTGGAACGTTTAAAACCGCTACTTGCACTTTCTCTGTCCATCTTCTCCTGCAGTTTTACCGCTTTTTAGCACATCGCCGCCTCCACTGTATCCCCCTCTCCCATGAGTTTACAACCACCCCCCCCCCCCCTCCCCCATGAGTTTACAATAGACAGGAGGTTTATGCCGGTAGCCGAAATGACCGTTTCATACCTTGTTACTTTTTCAGCATCTCCCATATTGGGTAAAGTCGAAAATATTTTTCTTTCTAATAGTTTTTTCTTATGCATTACCTAGTTTAGCATTATTAAGCATTATTAACGAAAAGTTACTTCCTTTTCGTCTGCTGGCGTTAGAATAGATATTATGATGTACATACAGACGGCCGGTTTGATATATACCGCCCGTGACTGTCTCATTGGTAGAAACTTAACTAACGAGAATTTTGAAAAACGTTTGAAGAAAGACTCCCATCTTAATAAGTTAATCTTATTTAAAAATGTTATTTAAAAACGGGGATTGCTTCATTCAAAACTTCTAATGGTCATTTTCTTTGGATCAAAATAAGTTTTTCAGTCACCTCAAAGCATTCGATTCAACGTTATGCTAAACTGTAAATTTATGCAGATATCATGAGGACCTGTCGCAACTGATAATTGCTTCCCTCTTCCATATTTTATAATTTGTCAAATATTATTCTTCCTAACATTCTTTTGTTTTGTGAATAAAGATATTCAGCTGTATTGATTTCAAATTCAGTCATTTTGAAATTATATTGTTTTAATATCAAAAAACATGAAGGAGTGTTCCAGATAATGTGGATGTAAATTGGCGGATTGGGACAAGGCAGCAATAAGTACTACAACCTCTTCGACGACGTTTCGTTTAATTTTACATTAAACTTCGTCAGGGATGTGAATGACAATAATGAGAACGTTAGAGCTAATATTAAATTATTTGAATGGCATACAAACCTCGAGATCATCATGTACGTTGCTCGTAGTCTTAAATATAAACATTATTAGAGCATGCGAGGTTTAAACGTTGTTAACATGGACCAGTGGGATAAAAGTTTACAATCGCACTATACACAAAACTATCCAACACTTGTTCCGTCACAATTAAAATTAAAATAATTAAAAGTTAAAATACATCTACAAATTAAAAAGATGGTAAACAGCCAACCACACGAAAACAGATACAGTGTCACACTGATAAGTCCAGCCTTTCCCATGTTATTATTTTTCCCATGTTATTATTACGATAAAATTCCAACATTCCATGGTGGTAAAGATTGCCCATGAACAAAATAGAAATAAAATTGAAAGTATTCTGCCATTAGTGGGTCTTATGGAACCCTGCAACATTTTTATGTATCAAGCAACTATAAATTACACTTAAACCTTGGGTGTCGGTTCTAAAGTTTACAGCTTGTTCTCTGCTCTTCTTAATGAAAAGCATCTCTGATATGTTACGCTTCTTATAGTTACTTTCTACATCTAGGATGCTGGGTTTTGCGAAATTGAAATTATGGCCTGTTTCAAAATGGTGGGTTGCCAAAGCAGTTTTTTCTTTATTATCAATATGGCTAATGTTGCAATCATATTGATGTTGTTTGAGTCTTTGTGCTAATTTATTTCTAGTTTGACCTATATATTGTTTGACGCAATTTATGCACTGTATTGAATATACCACTTCAGACCTATCCAATAACGGAGTTTTACTCTTAATTCTCGAGTACAAATCACCAACCTTCTTTTTTGGATATAGAACAATTTTAACTTGGTCACTCTCCAAACAGTGACGTAGATTTGTTGGGACGTTTCGGGAGGATTCGTTTCTCTGGGAAGCAATCATATTCATCTTATATACAGTTCCAGATAATGAGAAACCCATATATCGGTTTCGACTGTCATCCAACTCCAACAATAGCCGTGAAGAAGTTAAAGAGACTACTTACATTGGGAGCCTAGAATTCCGTTTAGAAACAACCACAGCCTCTTTGGGCTCAGCCACGTCTATGGCGCGTTTTCTGAAGTTATCTACCTCCTCATCTTGCTTTTTGCTTATTGGCTTTACGATAGATACTGGGAAATATATTCGGCCCGAATAGTATATACCTCCTGTGACCTGTAATAAGTTGAATTCTATTAAAAAAAAAAAAAAACGTAAAAACGGGGATCGCTTCATCTGAGAACTTCCGATAGCCATTTTCTCTCGTTTTAAGTCACCTCAAAGCATTGGATTTTGCGACATCGTTATGCCAAATTGTAAATTTATGCAGATACTACGAGACACTGTCAAAACTGATAATTGCTTGCTCCTGACGGTGATATTAACCTTGAATTTTAATCAAAATACTGAGAGCCGCAGGAGTTATTCCTACTACCCTTTTTATCATCAATATATAAATATATCAACTTTCATTAACCCTAGTTCCAGTTCTTTTTTTGTTCATTTTGCACCGGCATTTGGCTCCTTCTGTAATATCAAGTGTATAAGTCAAATGCCAAAAA
>OX638307.1:7462956-7510865 GCA_951812265.1 Taphrorychus bicolor
CATGCAAGTTCTCAGTCGACTAGTACTGATGTAAATTTTCACAATCCGTGCCTCAACCAAGAAGAAACGTAACACCTGAAGTTATCTCATATAATAATGCAAATACGAGCGAACTTTCTTATATTACCTTTCCGGAATGCAATCTAAATTTTTAATAGACAGTGGTTCCACAAAATCCTTTATAGACCCAAATTTAGCTAACAAGTTTTTTCCAAATTGCATTAACTCTGACCCCTTTTGTTGTGTCAACTGTTTTCCAGCAATCTGCTCATAAATTCAGTGCAGAAATACCTGCTTCCCACATATTTAAACTACCTAAACCAAGCACTTTAAAATTTTATTTGTTTAAATTCCACAATGTATTCGATGGCCTAATCGGCATAGATAACTTAAAGCAGTTACAAGCCAACATCGACTACGATAAAGGCTATTTGATTACACCTCACACTAGTATCAAGTTGCAATTTCATAAAACCGGACTGCAAATAAATAACGTTACCGTTGCAGCGCGTAGTGAACAGGTTATTAAAGTCAAAACAAACATCCAGCAAGGCGAAATAATCATGCCTTATCAAAAAATGCACAACTGTGAAATTCCAAACAGCATCACAATTGCCAAGGACGGTTATGCTTTAACCACGGTTCTTAATAATACGTGTAATCCAATAACCTTAGACATCTCGGAACCTTTTAATGTAGATAAATACGAAGATGATATTACTAATGCTGATCGTTTCGATCTTAATTATCTGCAAGATGAATTTATTAAGTCACAAAAATTGGATACCTCTAAAATCCGCACAAGCCATCTTAATCAGGAAGAAAAAGTAAAAATTCTCAGTTTATGTGAGCAATTCTCAGAAATATTTTATTATGAAGGAATGCCCCTTACATTCACTAGTAAAATAAAACATTCAATTAAAACCTCTGATGAATCGCCCGTTTATGCAAAAGCATATAGATACCCATTCGTACATAAAAAAGAGGTAGAAACCCAAATGAAAAAAATGCTAGACCAAAATATTATTCGCCCTAGCAATTCTCCTTGGTCCGCACCAATTTGGGTGGTGCCGAAGAAAGCCGACGCGTCTGGAAAACAAAAGTGGCGCGTATGTGTAGATTTTCGTAAACTCAATGAAAAGACTATCGATGATAAGTACCCCCTGCCAAATATAACAGATTTATTGGACAAATTAGGAAAATGCCAATATTTTACGACCTTGGACCTTACCAGCGGTTTAAATTACGGGGCAAACCAAATAATAATTTCACAAGTATTTCATTCTCCAGCAAAAACAAGAAGAGTTATTTTATTTGAAAAGAAAAGAAGATTTATTGTGCAATTATCTGAGAATGATTTTGAAAACGATATAATGCAGTTTATTAAAGAAAATGTTGTTCCTGATAAATTGTATTCAATCTACTTTGAAAATCCGGATACATATGCACCTTTCTGTGAAATCATAAGGAAGAATTTTCGATGGCCATCCTTGAAATTCAAAAGATGTATGATAAAACTAATTGATGTCGTCGACTCGACGAAATTCCAGAAATAATACAAGCTTATCATGAAGGAAAAACCAATCACCGAGGTATCGATGAAACGGACCAGAGGATCAAAAACAAATACTACTGGCCCAACATAAAGCAGTCGATACAAACTTATATTAATGAATGTGAAATATGTCAAAGGAGCAAATACGCAAGACACCCCATCAAAATGGAGATGAATATTACCCCAACTGCGACCAAACCATTCGAAATAATTCATCTGGACACATATACTCTAGAGAAAGTTAAATTTTTGACTATAATTGACAGCTTCTCGAAATACGCGCAGGCTTATCCTCTTAATTCCTTAGCGGCAACAGAGATAGCCGATAATTTAATCTCATTCTTTTCACACCATGGAATTCCAACTAAAATTGTTGCTGACAATGGAACAGAATTTAAAAATACCATCGTAACAGAGTTATTACAACTACATAAAGTAAAAATTCATTTTTGTTCCCCGAATCACCCACAATCCAATGGTGTCATTGAGAGATTACACTCAACCTTGACAGAGCATATAAGATTATTAAACAATCAGGAACACCTCAAAACACCTATAATTCAAAAAATGAAATATGCAATCCTTGCATATAATCATAGTGTCCATTCAACCACCAACTTCAAACCTATTGACGTAATAAGTGGACACATCAACCCCGAAGATCCTTTTAATCTTAAGCTAGATCATATGTTAATGACTAATTATGTAGCTGACCATAAAGACAGAACAAAACTCATGTACTCCAAAATCAATCAAGAACTTATTGATCGGAAGGAAAAAACGACAGGAAGACTAAACGAAAAACGAGACAAACCATCCTTGTTTGAGACAGGAAATACAATATATGCTAAAAAACACACTAGACAAAAATTAGGTGACACTTTCCAACCACCTACACAAATAGAGAACGTTGACACCTCTCGCAAAACAATTACTACCGTAGGTCAAGAAAAAATCCATATGGATAACCTAAAACGACCTTTTAGAAACAAATATAGTTTTGACACATAGTTATAAGCAGAAAAATGTTAGGATAGATTAGTTAGGAGGCTTAACGCAAGGTGCTTTGCACTATTTACTAGTTTCTAACGCTTAGTATTATATTTCAGCTTTCTTGCCCACACGCTTGGGACTCAAGAACAAGTAACGATAAGAAAAGTAGACGATAATCCTGGTCTTATACCAGTGAAAATAGGAAATGCAAAAGTTATAGACTATACCTACTCTATGCTGCATTATTATGACTTAAACCCCATCTTGGACCAAATAAACTCATTACGCATTAGATCTGGAAATTTAACATCATTTTTAGAAGAATATAAAGCATACAAACCGTATGCTTATGAACTTAAAAATTTCGTCGAGATACTGAAAATGGTCCAAGCACGGGTCGAATTAAAATTAAATGAAATAATTCCACAATCTCAAAGAATAAAAAGAGGATTAGTAAACGGCCTAGGTTCGATATTCAAAGCAGTCACAGGAAACCTTGACGCATCCGACGGAGACAGGTACGAAAAACTTATCAGGGAATTGCAAGCGAATCAAAATAATTTACAAGCAAGCATTTTGAAACAAAAGTCTTTGTCAGTTAACGTAATAGAGCAATTTAACTATACATTGCAACAACTGTATCGAAATGATAAGCTTATTGAAGCAAAAATCAATCAAGTATTACCAATTATTAACAACACTGTGTATAGTAGAAATTCTATATTCCTAAAGGAAATAATCAATGAAATTATCAACATGTACGAGGTGATTAATTCCATTCTTCAAGACATGGAAAATTCGTTGGTATTTTCCAAATTAAAAATAATGCATCCCAGCATTATAAAAACTAGAGACCTTTATTCTGAGTTAATAAACTTGCAGAAACGTTTAGGAACGAATCAAATGCCTCTACCAGTCACTATAGAAAATACACCGTTGTTTGAAAAAATCATTGATTTGGAATGTTTTGTGCTTAATAATAAAGTTACATATATTCTACATATACCAATTGTACACAGTCAATCTTTTGAGTACTTTCACTTATACTCAATTCCCGTATATACAAGGAGTCTGTTTAAGGTTGTTATACCGCGAAATAAGTTTCTGTTGATAAATCAATTGCATTACGCCTACTACGGAGAAGAATGCCGGGAGGTCCTACAGAAGCTGTACGTGTGCCACAAAGAAGATTTGAGAGCAATACAACAAGATGCCCCTTGTGAAGTAAAGCTACTGCATTCTGACAAGGACACCTCCACCTGTAAACAGATCGAAACAAAAGTAACCGAAGTAGTGATTAATCAGTTAGGTCACACGGGTCAATGGATTTTAGTTTGTCCCAAGAAAGCGACAGTTCGAATCTCTTGTCAAGGACAGACCGAAGTAAGAAATCTAGTAGGCACATTCCTATGTCAACTACCAATAGGCTGTGGAATAAGTGTCAATGACCGATCTGCATATAACGACATAAGTGTCACAAAACAGGATAACTACCAACCGATCCTGTTTCCGGATTTATCCCTCCATGACTCAATGCTACCTGTTTTAAACTTAAGCTTACACCTGCCAGAGTTGAAGCTTGACGAACATCATAAGTTAAAAAATGAAGTTTCGGAAATGGAAACTAATTCCCATTTTACGTTTAGCGATATCTCCACTACCCCAAGTATGTGGACATTGCTTGTTTATGTTCTGATAGCAGTTTGTTGCCTGATAACTGCATGGAAGAAGATAGTGGTACAAATGATGCTACGCCGCAGCAGAAGCCAACCTGACACCTCAAAGCCAGAGTGTTCCGGAGTACCAGTAGATGTCCAACTTCCTCGTCTAGCCTAGAAGTCGGAACTCAAGGAGGGAGGAGTTATTTCATAGCAAAGTGCTGAATTTATTATAAATAAGCTTACACTGCATTTATTAATATAAATAGCTTGGGCGCATCCTTTGTGAGTCAGTTGCATATTGCTTAATTGTTCGCATTATTGTATAGTTTTTAAGTAATAAATATTTTTAAAAAGCTACCTCGGCTTTTCGAGTTGTTAATTCATGTGACTCATTATATATCATATTTATCACTCTTTTTTTTTAAATTTAATGATTCCCACCGTCTTTGATAGGGGATGAGACGATTTATAGTTAATAAGCCTTCCAGAACTAGTAGGTTTTTGGTACCAATCTGTAATAATAATGTTATTGTTTCTGATTACTAATGAGTCTAGAAAAGGGATACGGTTGTTAATTTCATTCTCCAAGGTAAACTGGATATGCGGGTTAAAGAATTTAAATGTTTAAGGATGATTTGCTTAGATTCGTGGGGCACACATGTCAGAATATCATCAACATAAAGGTAAAGAAATGGTAATTCAACAGGAAGACTGGGGATAATACAACTCATCAACTCGTGCATAATTAAGTTTGCCAAGAATATGGTGAGTGTCTCGACCGGAGAATTTACAAGGAAGCAAGTTTCTCGGGTAATCGGTCAGGGCATCAACAGAATAAAACTCTTCAGCTAACAAGCTTTCGGCAGTACTTTTATTGCCTTCTTCAGCCAACCCTTACTGCTACGTTGTTTCATACATTGGACATACACTTTGGCGACAGGCTGGCACATCATTGCAGCCGAGGCATCCCTGTAGTCTCTCGGACTACATGGCCATGGACACAGTTGATAAAATTACAGAAAGGTTTAAAATTAAAATCACGTTACAAACTACGCGCACAAAGAGATCTAACTATGAGTGTTGGTCAAAATACTAAAACTTAAAAACTACTAGGGGGTCTGATGCATAAATTTTTTTTAAAAATTGGTTTGCTTTATATTTCTTATCTTGCATAACCTACCATCAGAATAAAACACGGCGGCAGAAAATGACATCGACTTGGTCAACTGATTGCACGAAGCGAGCGTACTGTCGACACTGTCTACAATTCTACAAGGAACAATGTCGTGGCTATTCGCAGGCCTATATCCAAACCCACAAGCGGCACCACTCCTCCATTAGTACTGCCAACAACGACGCAAACAAACCATCCATGCGATAGAAC
This sequence comes from Taphrorychus bicolor, assembly GCA_951812265.1. Classification (NCBI taxonomy): domain Eukaryota; kingdom Metazoa; phylum Arthropoda; class Insecta; order Coleoptera; family Curculionidae; genus Taphrorychus; species Taphrorychus bicolor. Next base: position 7,468,550 of record OX638307.1, read on the forward strand.
GCAGGTATAAACAAACAACAAAAACAAACCCCAGGACCGTTCGGCTTTATGGTTCCAAGTCAAGTGTAAAATTAGAAGCAGACGCTATGTGGACACACCAGTGATAGAAAACCTCCCCCGGGATGAACATGGTTACGTCATCAAAGTAAAAATCCTGGCCAGTGTTGATTAATTTTGTGTTTCATCAACGCTGTGTGGTTATTTTTGTGTAGAAATGGATCTGGCCATTTTGATGTTGTTTCATTCTAACTTTGATATATCTGTCAGTCTGCCCATACGTAAGATTTACTACAAATTGAGCTTTTCTGTTTTAGAAGAAGCAAAAGTAGATAATGAAAAAGTGCAAGAAGCAAACATTTTAAATTAATCAGAGAATTAACATTCTTAGGTAGAACAGTCAGTGGCACAGGCTAAATAAATTAGGGATAGGAAAATATGTCCTGCCTTTATAAAAACTAACCCACTACTTTAACAATAATTCAACCAGTCCAACTCTACAGACCGTAAAATCTACTATACCCTCAAGTTTGACTAAATTTATAAAAAAACTGTAGGATTGAGGCGAAAAAAAAAACAAAGAAAAAGACTGATGTCTAGTTTTAATCGAATACATTATTATTATATTCTCTTAACAGGGAAGTGTATTGTATGATAAAACGCGTTAACACTTGTGCTTTTGCTAGAAAACCGCGGATTTGTTTATGTCTACCATACATCCACAAAGCAACACAATGTTAAAACTGTCTTTAAACCTACTCGTACAGTACAACAGACCTTGAGATCGGTCAAAGACCGCAGAGATTCCTTATCGGCACCTGGAGTTTACCGAGTTCCATGCAGCTGTGGCTCTGTATACATTGGCCCCACAAAACGCAGTGTCAACACGAGGATTACGGAACACAAGAGGAGTTGTAGGCTGGGACAAACACAAGTCAACAGTAGCGGAGCACGCTTTCTTCGAAGCTCACGACCTCCTTTTCAACGAGGTGAATATCTTATATCAATCGCAGTTTTTCTATTCGATACTAACAAGAGAGGCCATTGAGATCTTTAAACAACAATTTCAACAGGAAGGCGGAAATTACGTTTCTAAATGCAGACTGGAAGCGAGTTCTACGAGACTTCAAGTGAGCCGCAACCCCGCGGCACCACTACCCCTTCCCCAATCCCTCCCCAATGCAGCGCGACGGCGGGGGAATAAATACCACGGACCTCACCAACAGTCGAATCAGTCAACGTCGGGAAGCACGGTAGATGCTTTCGGTAGATCACTTCGACCATTGCCTCACAGCATTTGATAATGTCTGCCGCAGCTGTAGGCGAAACGTCAGTAAGAAATGGACCACGGCTTCAAAGCCCGGAAAACACTTTAGATTGTATTTGGACCCGCCGTAAAAGCCTTCACAGTTTTACTTTTGTTGTAATTCATATTAGGGTTAAAAAACGGTGAACCGCCACCTATAACGCCATGTCAATCTGTTCAACCTCCTGAAAAGCGCCATTGATCCAATGTGACTTCTTCAAATTTACATTCACTGAAGGATGACATGTTTGCACCGCCAAGCGGGTACCTTCAAATACTTTTGAAGAATTTTTGCAAACTTTTGTTAAAAAACATTATTTGCAATTATTATTTTATTAATAGATAAAGGATCCAGTGCATTGTTTTTATTACAGCCTCCAACAATTTCAATCAAGTTGCTGTCCTGCGTGCCGTGCCATTTAGAAAATTGCTCAATAATCGTTATTGTGAAGAATTAATTCTTCTTAAGCTTAATATTACATTGTTGATTAGATCACTTTCGATTCTTGGTAAACTCTGGCAAAATCGAGCAATGCTTTTCATACATTTGGAAGAAGGAAAAGACCATGTAAAAGACGTAAGAAGCAAGTAGTCTTGCTTGAATTTGAATTAGTTCGGTCGGCGGGTTGAAAAAAATCCCATAGCATATTCCTGTGGTGTGCTGGCTCTGCGAAGAGATTATTCGAATCCTTAAATTCTTATTGCGAAAAAAGATGGAATAGCTATAAAAATAAAGCATTTTGGCTTCTCCAGTATTTTACTATGCAGTTCCACTTCCGCACGCGCACTGCATGTATTACCTATTACGTCATCGTAGTTCGTGGTCCGCACCACGCAGCCGCCATTTTTGAGTCTCGTCAAGAATCGGAGGCTGCGCATTGCAACTGTTGTTCACAAAACTCTCAAAAATTGTTGTAAAATTATAAAAAAAATTGTTTTGTTTCATAAATGTAACTAAGCTGCCCCATCAAGTTTTTTTTTATATTTTTTGGCTTGTGTTGTAGCCGAAATGTGTCATTTGCTAATGGGAAAAAATGCTGAAGGGCAAAAACGTGACTTCTAAATCTGTGAGGCAGATTATTTTGTAGTATTTCGCCTCAACACAATTTTGTTTTTCAACTAGGTGTTTCATCCTAGTCATTTTCAGGGTAAATTAGTATTATCAGTAAATTAATAAGGAATAGTGCAAAATTCGGTTTCCAACATCAAAAGAAACACACAAAAAATTCTACTGGGACAAAATATGTAGTACGTAGTAAAAAAGTCAGAAGCTGATTTTTCTAAAGCTGATGCATTATCCCTCCCCCCCCCCCCCCCCACAGTCCCAAAAAAAAACAAAAGACCTCGATTACCTAGCAGTATTTGGGATTTTTATATATTTTGCCAGGTTTTTCTATACCATCACGTTTAATCTTAGATGGAACGAAGCTCTTCCAAATTGTACATGGTTAAATAACTGTTTAAAAACCTGTTCTGTCTATAGTATTGATTATTGACAGTCTCGGTTTAAGAAGAAATGTGTACTGTTGCATTGCAGTGACCTAGTAATAACCCTTAACTAAGCCCATTAATCTAAATAGTATAAGGAAGGGTTTATCCAACTTCTTTATTCTTAATTGCTAATTCTTTATTCTTAATTGTTAATTTCTAATAGGTATTTTTAATTCTTATTTCATAATGTGGATTACACAATTTCCTAATTCTTAAAAAATTAAGGATTTGCAACCGACGCTATTGACAGTTAACATTCCTCTGGTTCTTGTATATCCATGATTTTCTTTTGTAACAATATATTTTATGACACTAACACAACCAATTATCAATTGGGATTTAAAATAATTAAACAAAAACACAAATTTGAGGTTATGTCATACCCTAGGCCAACTATTGGGCATGCGCAATGAAACATTTTTCTTAATTATTAATGCTTAATTGCTAAAACTTAAAATATCTTAACTTTTAAGGTTAAGCATTAGGAACAAAAATTAAGAATTAAGAATTAGGAACTTGTATAAACAGTGCCGTTAAATAACATGGTTTTAACTCCTTAAGAATTAGCAAATAAGAATTACTAATAAGGAATTAAGAATAAAGAAGTTGGGTAAACCCTGCCTTAATAAAACATATGTCACTCTCTCTGCGTGGAGGCGCCTGCTGTCATTCTAATTTCAATATTGCACATTTTTTTCCAATTTTTAAAAACACCCAGGACCTCACCTGTTAAACAATAAATTTTAAAAAAAATAATTGTCACCTTTTCATACTTATCGTAGGTTTTAACAACAAAATAGTAATGCAATCTTTTGTTTCATCGGGTATTGAATGCTGGTAGGCAAGGTAGAGCAATATTGTCTTGTTCTATAAATCTATAAAACCATTTCGATTCGTATTAATAACAGAGTAACGTTTTCGAAATTAGTAACAATACAAATTCAACGTCAGTTGTTGTCAATTTGACGCAATCAACACATATTTTACTTTTACCCTTTGAAGCAAATTTAAAACTATAGTTAAGAGAAACGTAACAAGTCAACTCCTATATTGCACCATAGAAAATCGTATATCAAATAAAAGGATAATCTATCTCTAAATCTCTAACCAAAATTATTCCCACTTAAAATCCAATCATTCACTTTATAATTAAAACATAATACATCAAAAATCGATCTACCGAAGAAATATTGAAGTAAACGTTAAAGTTGAAACGACACGAATTAAGCCGATAATCTTCGGAATAATTAATAATAGAAATTTCCAGGCAGCCCGCTCTAACGCCGCCATGATTATATTTTAATTATAGAGTTCTGATTAATCCTGCGGAGATCTACAATTCGAGATGTTCACAGAAGAGCTGCAGGCCCGGAGAATAGGTATTTCAGACCCCGTATTACACTAGTATCGTTCCGGACATTGCAATACTATTGTAAGTCTTTAGGTTGCATTTTCAATTAAGGTGCTTTTAGAATTACTTACTCCAAAATTTTTGACTTCCTTTAGGACGGTAACTCTCAAACTAAACAAGAACTGGTTCGTTTTAGGATCAGGCTCGAAAGCTACGTCACCCCAATCCATGGAATAATTGTTAGAGTCCTTGCAATTCGCTATGGTATTTAGGTGCAGCTTTTTGGGCTAAAACAACTTATTATTAAATACGCAATAAAATGAGGATAAAAGAATACATCCGGTTGAGACCTGACTCTAAAAACAATAAAAACCTTCGCTTTTTTCCAATAATTTAAATAATCTCTCGATTTAAATAATAGGGCCATTTTCCCGCTTCAAAGTATGAATGGCATGGCCATTATCCGTAAAATTCAGGAGGGTAAGCCGACTAGGTATTTTTAGCTGGGCGTTAAACTAAGAGTGGTTCAGCATGTTTGAATCCACAAGCATATAAGATGGTATTGGCTGTGGGAAAACGGTCGAGATTCAAATTTTTTCTCAATTGAAGCAACCAGGATAAATTGAAACGCGGGCAATGATCTTGGAGACAGACCATGGTACAGAAGTGCAAAGGCCAGTAGATCGAGAACAAATTTCTTGAAAGCTAATGACTAAACATTCATTAAGCGTGAACTAGTCATTAGATAGGTTCAGAATGCTTATTTAATTACAACAAAATATTTTTGTCGCCCCAAAAATGTTATTATTAAAATACAAAATATGTGTAAGTTAAAATATCAAGTTAAACAAATACTTACCACAGAAGCATGGTACTGATAACTAAACAAACTCAAAAGAATGACGGTTATTGGCCGTGATCGGAACAACGCCCTTACCATTTCAACACGTATGAACTCAAATCTGATCATTAATGGAGTCTGGGCTCCAAAGCAGAGTAGATTAAATTTATGATATCAACAACATCGCAAAAGTCTCTTCAACCCATGGTAAATTTCTGTACATATCTACATTGGATCAGTCTATTCATTTCCTGTGAACATTATGACCATAAACGCGATAGAATAATTAGCTATAAATGATAGATTTGGACGGAAATGCATGATTACAAAAAAATTAGTACCCTATTTAATCGATGGTACATTAGTAATGGATATTGTAACTAAGAAGATTGAGAAAAACTTAGATTTTTTATTTCAGAGAAGTAGTGATCAGGCTCGAGTGATTTGGACTTATCAAATATATAAACATATCGTTTCTTAACCCATCCCCTTTAATGTATTATTGATTGCATTTGCTTTTTTAAAAGTAGCAAAACTCGAGCACAAAATCGTATTCAGTATACTTGGACAATCCAATAGAGTTTCAGTATACTTGGACAATCCAATAGAGTTGGCCCGATGGGTTAAACCCCTCAAGGATTTAAATCCAACTTTGGGTTTAAACCCGGGTTTTTTCCATTGATAAAACTCGGGTTTTTTCCGATGACAATTTTGACAGTAATGACATGAACAAAAACCTCCGAAAGCTGTTTATTTGGTTTAAGTAAATTTCATTTTAACATTTTTTGTTAGTAAACAGTTTCATTTTGATAATACTTTTTGGAGTTTTTGGTTTTTAAACTTTTTACTTGAATGATGCCTCGATGTCGGGATCCTATTTGGGATAACTTTAAAAGAATAGTCCTAAATAAAAAGGTGTATGGTCAATGCCTTCATTGTAAAAAACAATATTTTGGAAATGTTGCGAAGTTGAAAAGGCATGTGGATAGATGTTTTTATTCAGTTTTGGAAGTTGACTCTAGTTCGGTTTCCGCAATGCCTAACTCTCAAGATTTAAGCTTCTCAGCTTCAAGTGAGGTAAGTATAAACTATGACGATTACAAAAAATTTCAAATAAACATTCCCTGCTTTAATACTGAGTGAACTTGAAGTGAATACTTTTGTTCTTTTTTACAATTGCTTAAAAAAATTAAATCTTACGTATTTAATTTCAAATAGATACTAAGAAAATAAGAATCGAATGAATGTATATTATGTCGTGTCATGGTGTGTAATATGATAATACCTATAGTTTTTTTTTGTTTTAGTGTTCTTCAAGCCAACATTCAAAAACTATCCAAGACCAACATCTTCAGGGACATAACCAGCAAGGATCGTTGAATGCATTTATTGATAATATGGATGGAAGAACCCAAAAACAGTTGGACATTGCTGTTGCCCGAGCAATATATGCGAGTGATGCTCCATTCCGAATGGTGGAAAATGAATGTTTTTCGCAATTTCTACATAAGCTTCGACCAAGTTATAAGATTCCAAGTAGAAAAGTCCCGGCTAGAACACTGCTAGATACTGAATATAAGACACATAGACGTATAGTTGATATGAAGATTCAAAATTCTGCATCGAGTACAAGTTTGTCAGATGGCTGGACTGACTGCACTGGAAATTCTATAATTAATATAATTCTGTACACTCCAGTGCCCTTTTTTTATAAATCAATATGTGGTGGTGAAAGCCATACATCAGAATTTATAGCAGAAATCATCTCTGATGTTATGGAAGAATTAGATCCTTTAAAAATTAGTGCACTCGTGACAGATGATGCAAGAAATATGACAGCTGCATGGCGAATCTTAAGAAGTAAGTACAACCACCTGATAACATATGGCTGTGCTGCTCATGGTCTTAACTTAGCTACCAAAGACCTCTGTAAAATTGAAGTTGTGCACAGAACAATTGCTGCATCCAAGGATATCATCCCTAAAATTCAGGAAGACAGGAACTGCACTATAACCTTAAAAGTTCCTGTGGAGACTCGCTGGGGTACCTTCTACAATACTTTGGAAAGTTTACTAATAAATCAAGAATCTCCACAAGCTGCCTGTTTTGACAAAGAATTGTATAACAAAGTTACACCAATTTTAAGAAATAATATAAAAGGATTTGTGTCTCATGATGTGCAGATTGCAGTAAGATATTACTCCCAAATACCATGCTGATGGATTACTGCCAGAACAATTGGCAAAAGCAATAGAGTTCATAGAATGGTTGGGAACAATCAATGGGATAAGTGACGAAGAGTTATTGATTGAACTGGCAGAATACAGAACCAAAACTGAGTGAGCAAAGGGTGCAGTGTGGGAGTCGGCTAAGAAAATGAAAAGCACCACATGGTGGGAGCGCTTTTTTCCACACAAATAGCTAACACAATTTTCAACTTGCCAGCAACTTCTGCCACATGTGAAAGAAACTTTAAGACTTTTTCAAACATTAAGTCAAAGAAAAGAAATCGTCTAAAGGCTGATCGAACTGACAAATTAGTGTTTATAAAACACAATCTTAAATACATTTCGGAAGAGCTATATGAGCATGACAAATCAAGAGCCCAAAATTCAGAAGCAGACGTTGTTGCAGACCTGACATCTAATTTGAGTGATGCTGAGACTGAGGAGTCTGACAGTATTCTTAGTGAGATGGACAACATGCTGGCGGAAATCCTGGATGAACTGGAATGTTAGTAGAATGAACCTTTAACAGATGATGAAGAAAAATGTGAAGAAAGCATTAATACCGAAGATGAATTGGCTGATAAATGTGCAGTTCATATTGAGGACTCAATTGAAGATGATGAAGCCCAACAACTCCATAAACAGGAGACTCGCATTATACATTTACAGAATGGCGAGAAGGTTTTTGTTTTACAGGAATATAAACCCGTACTATAAAGCACACATTTAAACCATTATGTGCCATTATTGATCTCTTATTGATGTTCCTTAGTTTTTTTTGTTTTCTGTATTCTGTTACAGTTACTCATCCTATAATATGTGTTTAGTTACTATTTTAGTTTATTTATTTTTTATGTTGAATGCTTTTTGATTTTAAATAAAATTATTAAAAAACACTAAAAGTACACTAGTATATTTTATTATTATTTCTGAATGTTCACCTAGTTGTAGTTGTATTAGACAGAAGAAAACAGAAAATCTGACTTAATGATTTGACTATAATAACTATGTGTATCATAAAATCATTTTAAATTAAACTCTTGAAATTAAAGAAAAAAACGCATAAAATCTCTTAGTAACAATAGTAACTTAAATTAGTTAAATGTTAAATATCTATTTTATTCAATAATTTTTATTTTACATTCTTTGCATATTTGTAGTTGTATTGTCAAATTTATTTTCTCGTAGGAGTTAGTTTTTACAATGAAAATATTGTTACGATTCGCAGCGATGCCGCATCGGAGGCGGGGCAACGCGTGTGGTTGGTGGAGCTTCGCGACCTATCCGCGCTGTGTCATGGCTGACACGAGTGACTTATTGCTCTGTTTATCTAGAAGGCAGTTGTTTATAGCCTTTTTTTATGTGAGATTATTCAAGAATTCTTATCAAGAACTTTCTAGGTTTTTCTGTAATTTTAGGATTGTGTATAAAAGACGCATAGCGCGCGCGGTTAAGAGTAGTCTTATTTTAATCGAGCTATAAGTAAGCTAAAGTAACAAACGATAATGGAAGGCTATAAAGTTTTAAGTAGTGAGCTATTTAGTAGTCGAATTGTAGTCGTGTGTATTTGTGGAATAAATAAATAGTGTTTTCGTGTTAAATCGTTACACTGGAATTATTGAACCCTGAGTTCGCAACATTATAGCCTTATTTGGTATGAAAATGATTGTTGAGACGTGACGAATGAATTTTTGCAAAAAAAAAGCAAAAATCCCAAAAAACCGGGGTTTTTCCGGGAAAAAACCGGGTTAATTGGGTGAAATCCGAAAACACCCTCAATCGGCCAACTCTACAATCCAAACATCGCAGAAAATATAACAAAAATCAACCATTTTCTAGGTGGTCCGGCTGGGTGAGGTATTTTGAATGAAGTCACTTTAAAGCATCTCAAAGTTTCCTATATTCATCCAATTATCATCTTCAAACTTGAATTTGCAGTAGTTCTGATAACTCAAGTTTTACAGTCTGTTCCCGGATAGGTGAAAAGACTCTTGTAAAAAGTAAAAAATTGCAAAAAAAATAACCAAGTTTTAACGTGGTGTTTTTTTGGGATATGGCGCCGCTCGGTCAATGACCAATTTCTGGGATTATTTAAGTTTTGGCAAATCAGGGCAGCCTTAGAAATTGTCAGAAAACCTTTTTAACTAGAGTAAAATTTCCTTTCTATGACAGATACGATAGAAAGTCGTTAGGAAAAGCTGGTACAGTAAGTACCAGCTTTTCCTAACGACAAGTAACAGATATGTTAAAGTCATGTTGACAAGTTGCTTAATATCAAAATTAAAAACCGAATCCCAAATTTAAAAATCCTCTGGTAAGTTTTAACACTAAACACACACACTTTTAAAGTTTTTCCTAATAAAAAGTTGAAAAGTGATAGTCGGCAGATGCACTTAAAACTTGGTATAGAAGTTTAGCTGACAGTTCTAAGCAATTATACTTATTCGTCTTTGACCAAATTAAATTAAATTAATTTTTAAATTCGTTTTTTTTTCTATTTACAAGAGTCGTTTTACCAAAATTTCAAATAAACATTCCCTGCTTTAATACTGAGTGAACTTGAAGTGAATACTTTTGTTCTTTTTTACAATTGCTTAAAAAAATTAAATCTTACGTATTTAATTTCAAATAGATACTAAGAAAATAAGAATCGAATGAATGTATATTATGTCGTGTCATGGTGTGTAATATGATAATACCTATAGTTTTTTTTTGTTTTAGTGTTCTTCAAGCCAACATTCAAAAACTATCCAAGACCAACATCTTCAGGGACATAACCAGCAAGGATCGTTGAATGCATTTATTGATAATATGGATGGAAGAACCCAAAAACAGTTGGACATTGCTGTTGCCCGAGCAATATATGCGAGTGATGCTCCATTCCGAATGGTGGAAAATGAATGTTTTTCGCAATTTCTACATAAGCTTCGACCAAGTTATAAGATTCCAAGTAGAAAAGTCCCGGCTAGAACACTGCTAGATACTGAATATAAGACACATAGACGTATAGTTGATATGAAGATTCAAAATTCTGCATCGAGTACAAGTTTGTCAGATGGCTGGACTGACTGCACTGGAAATTCTATAATTAATATAATTCTGTACACTCCAGTGCCCTTTTTTTATAAATCAATATGTGGTGGTGAAAGCCATACATCAGAATTTATAGCAGAAATCATCTCTGATGTTATGGAAGAATTAGATCCTTTAAAAATTAGTGCACTCGTGACAGATGATGCAAGAAATATGACAGCTGCATGGCGAATCTTAAGAAGTAAGTACAACCACCTGATAACATATGGCTGTGCTGCTCATGGTCTTAACTTAGCTACCAAAGACCTCTGTAAAATTGAAGTTGTGCACAGAACAATTGCTGCATCCAAGGATATCATCCCTAAAATTCAGGAAGACAGGAACTGCACTATAACCTTAAAAGTTCCTGTGGAGACTCGCTGGGGTACCTTCTACAATACTTTGGAAAGTTTACTAATAAATCAAGAATCTCCACAAGCTGCCTGTTTTGACAAAGAATTGTATAACAAAGTTACACCAATTTTAAGAAATAATATAAAAGGATTTGTGTCTCATGATGTGCAGATTGCAGTAAGATATTACTCCCAAATACCATGCTGATGGATTACTGCCAGAACAATTGGCAAAAGCAATAGAGTTCATAGAATGGTTGGGAACAATCAATGGGATAAGTGACGAAGAGTTATTGATTGAACTGGCAGAATACAGAACCAAAACTGAGTGAGCAAAGGGTGCAGTGTGGGAGTCGGCTAAGAAAATGAAAAGCACCACATGGTGGGAGCGCTTTTTTCCACACAAATAGCTAACACAATTTTCAACTTGCCAGCAACTTCTGCCACATGTGAAAGAAACTTTAAGACTTTTTCAAACATTAAGTCAAAGAAAAGAAATCGTCTAAAGGCTGATCGAACTGACAAATTAGTGTTTATAAAACACAATCTTAAATACATTTCGGAAGAGCTATATGAGCATGACAAATCAAGAGCCCAAAATTCAGAAGCAGACGTTGTTGCAGACCTGACATCTAATTTGAGTGATGCTGAGACTGAGGAGTCTGACAGTATTCTTAGTGAGATGGACAACATGCTGGCGGAAATCCTGGATGAACTGGAATGTTAGTAGAATGAACCTTTAACAGATGATGAAGAAAAATGTGAAGAAAGCATTAATACCGAAGATGAATTGGCTGATAAATGTGCAGTTCATATTGAGGACTCAATTGAAGATGATGAAGCCCAACAACTCCATAAACAGGAGACTCGCATTATACATTTACAGAATGGCGAGAAGGTTTTTGTTTTACAGGAATATAAACCCGTACTATAAAGCACACATTTAAACCATTATGTGCCATTATTGATCTCTTATTGATGTTCCTTAGTTTTTTTTGTTTTCTGTATTCTGTTACAGTTACTCATCCTATAATATGTGTTTAGTTACTATTTTAGTTTATTTATTTTTTATGTTGAATGCTTTTTGATTTTAAATAAAATTATTAAAAAACACTAAAAGTACACTAGTATATTTTATTATTATTTCTGAATGTTCACCTAGTTGTAGTTGTATTAGACAGAAGAAAACAGAAAATCTGACTTAATGATTTGACTATAATAACTATGTGTATCATAAAATCATTTTAAATTAAACTCTTGAAATTAAAGAAAAAAACGCATAAAATCTCTTAGTAACAATAGTAACTTAAATTAGTTAAATGTTAAATATCTATTTTATTCAATAATTTTTATTTTACATTCTTTGCATATTTGTAGTTGTATTGTCAAATTTATTTTCTCGTAGGAGTTAGTTTTTACAATGAAAATATTGTTACGATTCGCAGCGATGCCGCATCGGAGGCGGGGCAACGCGTGTGGTTGGTGGAGCTTCGCGACCTATCCGCGCTGTGTCATGGCTGACACGAGTGACTTATTGCTCTGTTTATCTAGAAGGCAGTTGTTTATAGCCTTTTTTTATGTGAGATTATTCAAGAATTCTTATCAAGAACTTTCTAGGTTTTTCTGTAATTTTAGGATTGTGTATAAAAGACGCATAGCGCGCGCGGTTAAGAGTAGTCTTATTTTAATCGAGCTATAAGTAAGCTAAAGTAACAAACGATAATGGAAGGCTATAAAGTTTTAAGTAGTGAGCTATTTAGTAGTCGAATTGTAGTCGTGTGTATTTGTGGAATAAATAAATAGTGTTTTCGTGTTAAATCGTTACACTGGAATTATTGAACCCTGAGTTCGCAACATTATAGCCTTATTTGGTATGAAAATGATTGTTGAGACGTGACGAATGAATTTTTGCAAAAAAAAAGCAAAAATCCCAAAAAACCGGGGTTTTTCCGGGAAAAAACCGGGTTAATTGGGTGAAATCCGAAAACACCCTCAATCGGCCAACTCTACAATCCAAACATCGCAGAAAATATAACAAAAATCAACCATTTTCTAGGTGGTCCGGCTGGGTGAGGTATTTTGAATGAAGTCACTTTAAAGCATCTCAAAGTTTCCTATATTCATCCAATTATCATCTTCAAACTTGAATTTGCAGTAGTTCTGATAACTCAAGTTTTACAGTCTGTTCCCGGATAGGTGAAAAGACTCTTGTAAAAAGTAAAAAATTGCAAAAAAAATAACCAAGTTTTAACGTGGTGTTTTTTTGGGATATGGCGCCGCTCGGTCAATGACCAATTTCTGGGATTATTTAAGTTTTGGCAAATCAGGGCAGCCTTAGAAATTGTCAGAAAACCTTTTTAACTAGAGTAAAATTTCCTTTCTATGACAGATACGATAGAAAGTCGTTAGGAAAAGCTGGTACAGTAAGTACCAGCTTTTCCTAACGACAAGTAACAGATATGTTAAAGTCATGTTGACAAGTTGCTTAATATCAAAATTAAAAACCGAATCCCAAATTTAAAAATCCTCTGGTAAGTTTTAACACTAAACACACACACTTTTAAAGTTTTTCCTAATAAAAAGTTGAAAAGTGATAGTCGGCAGATGCACTTAAAACTTGGTATAGAAGTTTAGCTGACAGTTCTAAGCAATTATACTTATTCGTCTTTGACCAAATTAAATTAAATTAATTTTTAAATTCGTTTTTTTTTCTATTTACAAGAGTCGTTTTACCAATCCGGGGACACTGTATATCTCTTTACTCACTTTTTCCACAACATCTACAATTAGATAAGATTTCAGCACATTTCTAAGTAGATGTATCCGCAGAGCGGAACAATATTTCAGTAAGTTTCATAGAACGCGAATAGCTCATTAAATAAATTATTGGTAACATTATTCTCCTTCCGCTATTGATTACACCGGAGGGTCGTTCTGGTTTCTTTCTTGCCAATTCGTTTTGTATCGATTACGGAAACGAGCTTAAGGACCTTAATGGCATAGTTTAATTTAAATTATGGTATTTATCTCTAAATTAAATCTCTCCCGATAAGCCAGATTTGCACCTTATTATATTCACTTGGAATTAGAACTTCTGTAACAAATCGTTGACGTTTCTAAAAACATTTCGTAAATTTTGTTGAAATCAGCGTCCTTAAGTGTGGGGTTTTAGAGGATACAGAAAAATCCTCTTAGAAATAAAAGAGTAATGGCTCAATAGTATAAATCAAGGCTCCTCCATTTGTTAAAGCGAAAATGTTTAAATAATGCAAAAGATCTTGCGACGGTATTCATTAGAGGCGGCGCGGGAATATCAGGAAAACGTCGTTTTAAGGTTTTACGAATATCCAGGACTCTCTAAATGTTCGAGATAAGCCCCCGAATAACGATTTGTCTCAGGATGGCATGTAAATAGTTAGGAGGATAAGTAATGAGCAAGTCATTACCCACCAATCTGGAGAATGGGCTGCCGCACAACCCCTTCAAGGATTTGTTAGTTAAGATTTATGAATTGTTTAAGGGATTAAGGAACGTGCGCTACCTACCTACAGACTTTATGAAATTGCTTGTTATGTTTACCTATTTATTCTTATTAGTCAATGTAGACCTCCAGTACAGCGTTTAAAATTAATGGTTCAACTAACGAGAGTAAATATTGCTTTAATTGAATTGTGAAGTTATTTTTATTAGTAACGTGCCATTTAATTCAGATATATAATTATTAAGGACATATATTGTCATTTACTGAGTATATGTTTGCCAAGTATTATGAAGATAATGCATATATCATTTGCCTCAAATAACTAGAATACACTTATGCACCACTAAAGTTATGAATTAAAATCAAAGATAATCTTTTAAATATGAGGAGAACAATTCGGAAATCAGCAGGAGCATAAGTAGAATCCGAGTACAGACATTCAAGAACGTCGTTTCGGAATGATTCGGCTGAAACTGTTTTAGGTTGTCAACATCCAACAAAATTATACCAATGTAGAATAACAAACTATTTTAACATCAGGGACAAAAAAATTTGTAACGTATTTTAAAAACCAAAGTTGATGATGGCTACTCGAAAACCAAACGTCGGATTTCAATTTCTTGCATGCCATGTGAAAGATCGTTAAAAAGCTGCTATTAATATTCATTTAGCATCAACTATAAAGCGACTAGTTGACGACTCAAAATTTGGTCACTTAAAATATCATCTTACTAAGCTCCAAAATGCTCAACTTTTCTCTAATTTAAACGAATTCCTATCTCTTACCGTTTACGAAATCCATTCAATAGCCTTTTTTTTTTATCTCGGACACAGTTTATATAAAAAGGGCCTAAACGTGAAATTCGATGTTTTACCGACAATGTCACCAAACACAATACAATTACAACTTGCATCACCAACCAGCTTTTTCTAAACGATTTCTAAATTTTAGCGCTATTGATTTTAGTGCACATTTAAACAAAAAATTAACATAATTGATAATTTAAAACATAGAGCCGTAACATCGTCTCATACAGATTTTCACTCCAAAAATATAGAAAAACTAAACTCTTAAATCAAGTCAATATCCTGTAAAACCTTTGTGACGTATTTTTAAAAAAGTATAAGTTAGCAAAGCCACATACTATGCGAACGGCAGCTTTGGGTAGGTGGAGAGCTAGGTCGTGGTTCAAAATTACATAAAAAGGAGTTGAAGCCTAGTATAGCTATATAAGCTAGACCCGTTAAATGGGCGCCACTCAATTTAACTTACAGGTTGTAGCTATAATATTAAAATTGAGAAAATTATCATAGCAATAATTGATGTTCATATTGTTTAGGTGATCAAACCAAAGTAAAACCAACAGGAATTATTAAAATTAGGCACATTTATTTATTATGGTGTTAGTTCTTACCTAAGGTTAGTGCAGGTACACTTGGTATTTAAATCTACTCCTACCGGTTGAAATACTTGGCCAGTTTGTAGGGCTTTCTTAGTAGTTGAGGTAGAGGATCAGTGCATCATGTGTGGTAAGGCTGGACGGTTCAAAACCTAGGAGCCATCACCGTCACTAACGGCTCCATTTTTGGCAAAGGGGCTCCAAAACCCAGACGGTTTAAAACCTAGGAGCCATCACCGTCACTAACGGCTCCATTTTTGGCAAAGGGGGCTCCAAAACCCAGACGGTTTAAAACCTAGGAGCCATCACCGTCACTAACGGCTCCATTATCGGCACACGTGCAGGATGAAACGTTGCACGTGCAAGATAAAAAAAAAAGGAAGTATTGAGCTTTATCACTCAAACATTGGACCTAATAATTGAACAAGGAAAAGGTTAGATAAGTTTAAATTAATTAAAGGAATTCTTACCCCAAAATAAGAGAACTTTACTATAATAGCCACATGGCTAGGCTGTAGCCGTTTAGGGACAGGCTGACGTCCGATGTGCCCTGGACAGTGGTCAAGATGGAAAAGGGACTATCAAACGTTTTACCTTTACCACCTGGGCTCTGAATTGGTCAAAATAACGGAAATTATAGTGTCAAAAAGGGAAATAAAAAGAAGGAGAAAATGAACCGCGAAATATGAAAATCTTGCCATTGTTGTTAAATAACAGATAAATTTAGGGAAAGTATTAGAAGAGCACATGAAGAAAATAAGGGAATTTAAGTAAAAATATTGGTGAAATTTGGCAATGCTGCACAGATAGCAAAATAATTATTCAACCCATTGACACATGTCAATGTCCTAAAGAAGTCACCTTTCAACGGATCTCTAACCCTAGAACTCGAAGTAGAAGGATCGCAAAGAAACGATAATCAAGGTGAACAAACATGGCGGCCAAGGTAGTCATATTTCTTTGGAAATAAAATGGTATTTTACAGTTATTTATGAAAGTTTGAAAGGGAAGCCAGTAGGTTTTCTTTGTGAAAAAGAAAACGCTACACTGCCTCTCTCCGAAAGAAAAAAGGTTGACGTCAGTTGACCTTTTTTTAAAGAAAATTAAAAAAACTGGCCAAGGTTAATAAAGCTTAATTAAGTAATTATAAAAAAACAGAATTATTCTACATTACAATCATAAAAATACACTTAAAATTAACTTACAATACTGGATCAAAATCCTTGTGGTACTTAGATTTGCTTACATAATAAAGCACTTTCTACAAATGAGCAAATAAATAGGTATTTAGTACTTATAGATAAGTTTCACTAATTAAATAAAAATCAAATCAAAACTGCAAATGTAAACACATATAACTACATACAGTATACCACAGTTTGATTAAACAGTGTGATTAGGCAATGTGATTAAATAACAATTGATAACTTTCGCGTATCAAACGTCTGAAACAGAAGTCATATTAAGGAGTTGTCTCTATCGGTAGGTCAATATTGAGAAAAAGGTCAAAGTCGGTAGGTACTCGATGCTATAATCACATTAGCCAAAATAAAAATTCAAAATTTCTATAAATAAATAAAACCCACTCTAAAAACTTTTAGAAGGTAAAAAAAAACTATTCAGTTCACACTAACTAATCGTCAAGAATATATCTAAAATCAATTAAGCATATTCATTTAAAACGTATATATGTTGGTAATTGTCTCACTAACAAAAGTCTTGAACTGAGCAACTCAAGTTCAAAATCTTGTCACAGACTCAAAAATACAACATAAGAATTGTTTTACCAACATATAAGTAAGTATCAACAGAAACAAATCTCGGAAAATCGGATAAATCGTTGTTTCAGGTGCACTCTGAAATCAACACATAAATTTCACTGCTTATCAAGGCAGGAAATTAAAAGGCAAAAATTGTGTAGTATGCCATAAGCACCACTACTAAACTGTCCTCAATATCAGACAACAATGATTAGTTGAAAATAATACAACCAATCGAGGAAAGAGAGATTTGAGGTAAAACATGATTAGTTGAAATAGATGCAACTATTCGAGGTAAGAGATACTCATTAATATAAGTACCAAGAGAGAAACATTTACTTAACAAAGGTAAGGTACAAAAGGTAAGTTAACCATTAACGTTGAGGTATTTATTTAAGGTAAGGCTACCAACCAAGGTAACAGGTAATAAGAGGTAAGAGGTAATATAGAGGTAAGGGAAGATACATTAAGGAAACAAGAAGGTTTATGTTTCACTAACATTGTCCACATTGTCACCTAAATCTTCCGAAGAACCAAGATATTTTTTTAAATCTTTGATGTGCCATTTTCCGACATTTGTCCCATCCAAGTTCTTTAAAAGATAAACTACAGGCGACAATTTCTTGTGAACAATAGATAGGGTAAATTTAGGAGCTAACTTGGAAGAGAATTTATTCACTGCATTTGACAAAACTTTATTACGTCTCCAAACTTTATCTCCTACATTAAATCTGACATCCCTCTTGCGGAGATTATAAGAACGCACGTTCTTATCATAGGCTGATTTCAGTCTTTTACGTACTTCCTTGAATAAATCTCTAAATTCCACAAATCCTTCAGCATATGTCCCTCTATCACCAGGAATAATTTCAAAATCAGTATCAAACTTTTCTTGATAATAGTCACCACACAAAGGAACATATCGACCAAAATTTAAATATGAGGGTGCAAAACCTGTAACATCATGAACAGCAGTATTCAAAGCCTGCCTAATTTGAGGAACATATAAATCCCAATCATTATGATTATTTATATAACTTCGAATAGCAGTACCAATGGTTTTATTATTGCGCTCCACAAAGTTACATTGGGCTGCATACACAGGGCTATAAGATATCCTAACCTTATATCGTTCACAAAGTCTCTTAAAATTTGCACTAATAAATTGAGGTCCATTATCACAGAAGATTAACTTGGGAACTCTA
This sequence comes from Taphrorychus bicolor, assembly GCA_951812265.1. Lineage (NCBI taxonomy): Eukaryota > Metazoa > Arthropoda > Insecta > Coleoptera > Curculionidae > Taphrorychus > Taphrorychus bicolor. The sequence goes on from OX638307.1 coordinate 7,487,035, forward strand.
TATTCTAGAAAAACTCTATCTTCCAAAAGATTAATTATTTTGGGTGCATTACTATCCCTGAGTGGAAAAATAAGGGAATATTTAGTAAACCAGTCTTGAATAACCAGAAGCCATTTATTACCTTTCTTTGAACGAGGAAAGGGACCCATTAGATCAATGGCAATACTCTCAAAAGGTCTTTCAACAGTTTTAGATTTTCCCATAAGACCCATTCTTCCTTGATTTGAATGTTTTTGTGCACCACATACCAAGCATTTTCTCACAAAACGTAACACATCCTTTCGCATCTGTGGCCAATAATAAAAATCTTGCAAACGAAACAAAGTTTGTCTAAACCCTAAATGGGAGCAAGTAGGAGGGCTATGACATGAATCAATTACTGTCTGCCGTTGGTCTTTAGGTACTACTAATTTCCAATCATTGTCTATTCCATGTGGTAAGAATCTCGAAAATACTACCTTATAAATCTTTTCATCCACTACTTTCCACTAAGGATAATCCTCTGGATGCTCTAAAATCTTTGTTTTCAAAGAGATATACCATTTATCAGATGTTTTAGAGTTTATATCCATAGTCAAAACTGATGCAGAAATCTCAGTAAAAGAAGGCCTATCTTCCTCATTGATATCGTCCTCTAAAATAGGTACAGGAATTCGACTCAAGGCATCTGCTAAAACATTCTGAGATCCCTTTCTATGAATTAAGTCAAAATTGTGTTGGCGAAGTTTGACAGCCCATCTGGCTAAACGACCAGCAGGATTCTTGAGATTATTCAACCAAAGAAGAGAATGGTGATCTGTAATGACAGTAAACCGACAACAACCTTCAATATATGGTCTAAATTTGTCTATGCAGAAAACAACAGCAAGACACTCTCGTTCAGTTACAGTGTAATTCCTTTCAGCACGTGACAAAGATCTACTAGCGTATGCAATAACCTTTTCTTCTCCTTGAAGAATCTGGGTTAGAGCACCTCCAATGCCATAATCAGAACTATCACACTGAACATAAAAATGTTGAGAGAAATCAGGTTGAGCAAGTATGGGACTAGATACCAAAAGTTCTTTAATTTTAATGAAAGCAGCCTCAGCAAATTCATTCCATTCAATTGGCTGTTTCTTCTTTTTACCCTTCAGAAGATCATTTAATGGACTGACAAGAGATGAAAAATTCTGAATAAATCTTCTATACCAAGAACACATTCCTACAAAACGCTTGATCTCTGTTGTGGTCGTTGGTCTTGGATAATTAACCATCGCCTCAACCTTTTCTGGATCAGTAGACAAGGAGTTGTTTCCCACAATAAAACCCAGATACCTTAATGAAGTCTCAAAAAAGCAGCACTTTTCTAAATTAACTGTTAGGTTAGCATCCCTCAATTTATCTTTCACGGTATTTAAAAGGTCTAAATGATGTTCCAAGGTAGGACTACATACTAAAATATCGTCAAGATAAGTAAAAATATGTGGCTCAAATTCAGGACCGAAAATAGATTCTACTAAACGTTGTTGAGTTTGAGCTGAATTACAAAGCCCAAATGGCATAACCGTAAACTGCAATTGACCACGTCCAATTATAGAAAAAGCAGTTTTTTCTTTTGATTGTTCATCTAACGGAATTTGCCAAAAGGCTTTTCGGAGATCAATTGAGGAAATGTACTTTGCACCTCTCAAGTTGCTCAAAATTCTATCAATGTGAGGCATTGGCCAAGAATCATACTTAGTAACTGCATTTAAACGCCTACCGTCATACACAAACCTATACTCGCCGTTTTTCTTTTTAACTAAAAAGGTTGGAGAACACCAAGGACTCTTAGAACTTTCTATGACACCTAATTTCAGCATAGAATCTAGTTCATCATTCATAAGTTTTTGCATATAAGGAGACATTAAAAATGGTTTGCATCTAAAAGGCTTGGCATCACCAGTATCAATACTCAAGGTTAACTTATTAGTTCTACCTAGTCGATTTTCACTATCAATTTTTTTAAAGGAATCAATAATTAACTGAGCTCTTTTTCGGTCATGTTCTAAAAGATTATCAATTGATTTAAGTTCTAAATTAAAAGCATTTTTCGAATTTGAGATAACTGAAATTTTAGCATTATTTCTTGAAATTGACCAGTTGTTATTTTCAAAGTTCATGATTAAATTGAATTGTTTCGCAAAATCTGCACCTAAAATAAAATCATGAGTAATGGAAGGAACTATTAAAAATTTCAATACTCCAAATGTGTCTCCAATTGATATCGGTAGATCTACTATGCCAGTCACTGCAGTACAAGTACCATCAGCTGTACTTACAATAAAATCAGAAGCTGAATTAATTTTAATATTAAACATTTCCAAAATTTTCACCCCATTATTCCCAATTACTGAAGAATTCGCTCCTGAATCCAATAAAGCCACAAAGTCATTATTAAAAATATTAATATATGGACGATTGTCCAAAGGTACATTAATAAATAAAGGTAAGGTTTCATATTTAATAGGGATATTTACCCTATAAAAATCAGACACTATAGAGAGCCACTTTTCCCAGTCAGATTTGAGAAACCTACACAAAGGTGCTCTAGAAGGAATTTTAGAAGATAGGGTGGATTGTGCTTTTGCTAATCTAGGGTTACGTCCACCACGAAACACTAGGGTTTTGCGTTTTTTGTGCAATCAGGACAAGAAGAAACAATAACTCCAGGCTTGCCACAACGATAACAAAACCTTTTTCGTTTCTCAGTACAAGCAGTATATCTATGGTTTGGAAGTCCACAATTAAAACATTTAATTGGTTGTCTCTTCTTATCTGCAGAAAGCTTACTATTTTGGGGTCCAGAAAAACTTGATTTGGGCTCAGAAACAAAATGAGAATCAGCGATACCTTTACTATTATTTGAGTGATTGATTTTATCATTATCATGATTATGGAAATGACTCAAAGGACACATACCTGACATTTCCTTCTTATTTAGAGAATTTGCCTCTTCTAATTTTTTACCAAGAGCAATTAGTTCATCAATGGTATTAATCTGTTGAAGTGCTAATTGAGTTATGTACTCTGGAAGAAGATTCTTTTTTAGATATTTGATTTTGGTACTTTCAGCAGGAATTTGAGTCAAACGATTAAATATATTATTTAATTGAGCAACAAAAATAATAAATGATTCACCACGCTTCTGTTTTCGATTACGTATTTGCCCCCAAATTTCATCATCCATATAGGGAGAAAGAAAATCCTTTTTTAACAAAGACACCAAACTATCCCAGTCATGAACATTATTTTTTATACTTCGAAACCACACAAATGCACCACCAACAAATAGCTCCACAGCCGAATCAAAGAGATCTTGATTTGAGAATTTTCTAGATAACGCCAAGTCAGAAACTCTTTCAATAAAGTAGAAAACTTTTTTAGGGTCTCCATTAAATTTAATATCCCAAGTAGAAATTGGAGGCTTATTGGCTGCACAAGTAACTACTGGATTCACATTGACTATGGGAGGTGGTTGTAAAACTGAGTTGTTGCACATAGAAGCATTTGCATCCGGATCAATAATTTTATCCTCAACATCTGATTCAAGCTTTAAGCAGGTGGCATATGACTCATTTTTAAAATCTTCAGCATCTTTATCTGCTGGTACATTCAGAAGATTAATTCGGTTAACAAGATGTGCCAAACGTGACCTAATTCTCAAAAAGGTAGAATCAGTTGTCGTACCTTCAAGATCTACTATAAGTCCAGTAACAGAAAGTATTGAGTCAGTAATGCCTTTCTCCTCAAACTTAAAATCGAACTTCTCCTCATACTGTGCACTATCAATTAAATATCCTGGTTTATTTCTCTCAGACTCCTTTTTCAAAAGCTTTCTAAGGATTATACGTTTATCATTTACATTTCGGTTACTATAAACTCGGCGAATATTCAGTTCAAATTCTAATTCATAATCCAAAAGATGATTGCAATTGAAAGGGTCCATTTTGTCTATAGTTAACAAGAGCACAAAAGTTTAGATAAAACAGTACCTAACCAAAACTATTTTGAAGATAAATGAAAGAGATTTTATTTAGAGAGAGCAAACCAAGTTCACCTAAGTCCTTGTATAAGTCAGTCAGAAGTTATCATTTTCAATTTGATCACAAATCACAATAACAGAATTAAATAGTATCGGAAATCAAAAAAAGGTTGAGATTCAATCACTGACCATGATCACACTACCATATTCAATAAGCAATTTAAAATCTTATTTAAATTCATCAATACAAATTCTATCAAATGTAAAAAGGCAAAAATCCAATTTTGAAACAAATTTCAACAAACCGTTACAAAGAGCAATGAAAAACATAAGGCACAACCAATACTTATGGAATGATCACCAAACAGGTCTGGAGATGAAAATCAAATAAGCTCACTTAAACTCCAACAAAACACTTCAGTCGAGGGCCCCACTTTGGGCGCCAAATATATATGTGACGTATTTTTAAAAAAGTATAAGTTAGCAAAGCCACATACTATGCGAACGGCAGATTTGGGTAGGTGGAGAGCTAGGTCGTGGTTCAAAATTACATAAAAAGGAGTTGAAGCCTAGTATAGCTATATAAGCTAGACCCGTTAAATGGGCGCCACTCAATTTAACTTACAGGTTGTAGCTATAATATTAAAATTGAGAAAATTATCATAGCAATAATTGATGTTCATATTGTTTAGGTGATCAAACCAAAGTAAAACCAACGGGAATTATTAAAATTAGGCACATTTATTTATTATGGTGTTAGTTCTTACCTAAGGTTAGTGCAGGTACACTTGGTATTTAAGTCTACTCCTACCGGTTGAAATACTTGGCCAGTTTGTAGGGCTTTCTTAGTAGTTGAGGTAGAGGATCAGTGCATCATGTGTGGTAAGGCTGGACGGTTCAAAACCTAGGAGCCATCACCGTCACTAACGGCTCCATTTTTGGCAAAGGGGGCTCCAAAACCCAGACGGTTTAAAACCTAGGAGCCATCACCGTCACTAACGGCTCCATTTTTGGCAAAGGGGGCTCCAAAACCCAGACGGTTTAAAACCTAGGAGCCATCACCGTCACTAACGGCTCCATTATCGGCACACGTGCAGGATGAAACGTTGCACGTGCAAGATAAAAAAAAAGGAAGTATTGAGCTTTATCACTCAAACATTGGACCTAATAATTGAACAAGGAAAAGGTTAGATAAGTTTAAATTAATTAAAGGAATTCTTACCCCAAAATAAGAGAACTTTACTATAATAGCCACATGGCTAAGCTGTAGCCGTTTAGGGACAGGCTGACGTCCGATGTGCCCTGGACAGTGGTCAAGATGGAAAAGGGACTATCAAACGTTTTACCTTTACCACCTGGGCTCTGAATTGGTCAAAAAAACGGAAATTATAGTGTCAAAAAGGGGAAATAAAAAGAAGGAGAAAATGAACCGCGACATATGAAAATCTTGCCATTGTTGTTAAATAACAGATAAATTTAGGGAAAGTACTAGAAGAGCACATGAAGAAAATAAGGGAATTTAAGTAAAAATATTGGTGAAATTTGGCAATGCTGCACAGATAGCAAAATAATTATTCAACCCATTGACACATGTCAATGTCCTAAAGAAGTCACCTTTCAACGGATCTCTAACCCTAGAACTCGAAGTAGAAGGATCGCCAAGAAACGATAATCAAGGTGAACAAACATGGCGGCCAAGGTAGTCATATTTCTTTGGAAATAAAATGGTATTTTACAGTTATTTATGAAAGTTTGAAAGGGAAGCCAGTAGGTTTTCTTTGTGAAAAAGAAAACGCTACACCTTTTTAATAAAATATTGAGCAGTACTGAAAACACAACTCCCCAACAAGCCAGAAAGTCAAAGTTCTATATTTGAAATTTCAGTACGTAGAACGGCTTTCCGAGAGACACTTAAGATTCGGAATGTATTCGCCCAATCAACTTAATTTAAGGCGTCAGCGTTTTCAAGCATGAGAACATTTATAAAACACGGTTACTGCATCAAATGAATGAAATAACAAAAAAACTATCCAATGATAAAAACAGGTTGTTGAAGTTTAAGTGATTCATAGGTTAATATGCTTTATTAGTTCACACAGAAAACATCTGATAAAAGAGCAGCATCCATCCCATAAAGTAATGAACTTTGTAAACATCACACTTTATTAATTTATTCATCAAGAAATTATAATGATTTACCAACATCCTAAAAGTCACAAGTTACGAGAATATATACGAAGCGAACGGTGTTAATACAGAACTTGGTTTTTATTGTAACGCAAAATACACCAAAATGCCCCTTAAATGAAAAAAAAAACCTTAAAAGTGTAATATCAAGGAGAAGGTGGAATCAGCAAACAACAAATAACTATAAAGAAAAATTAATTAGAGATAAAAATAGAAGTTACCCCCACATCGACCAAAGAAACGCACTGATGTATGGATACTACTCACTTGAAAGACAGGTGAATAATTAACGACAAATCAAAATTTAAAGTGTAATCTTTTTCAAGTCTCTGCCCAATCGAAATCTCGTCTTGCACCACTTGCAGATCCGTTGATACTAAAATAGTTATTAAAATTAAATCTTCATTGGCCCATGAACGTTCAAGAGCTTCATCAGCCCAAGCAGATCAAAAAGCTGATACAGTGCGTCAGCAGTCAGGAAAAAACACGCCAGAAGAAAATGAGGTTGATGAGGAAAGCCGAGCGTAAACGCCAAAACTTTAAGGACAAAAAAAAGGTGGCTCTGAAGACCTCATCATTGAAGCCAAACTTAAAAACTACTTGGGAGACTGGATACGCGAGGGGCTCCGCTTCGGTGATGGCTGCTAGTCCCTGCATTACCCCACCGTATAGAGAATTCTCTATACTGTGATTAAGCAGGGGCAACAGGATGACCTCCAGGTTGGTCCTCTTGGATATTGAGAGTGCGTTCGATAGGGTTTGGTATGAAGGTATGATCCACAAGCTGAGTGACCTAAGAATGTAGGTAAACATGTATCAACTTATCGACATTAACCTCAAAAATTGGACAATCATTGTAAGAGAAGGATAAGTCGGCGCGCAGAGCGCTAGGGACGGAAGTACTCCAAGGCCCGGTATTAATCATCGCACCTGTACATGCTGTAGGCGAGCGATATTTCCAGGACGCCGATGACACAGCTCTTTGATACAAACATCACAGAAAGGACGTTGTGACAGAACCTGCAGCCCTAGACGACTTCCAGGAGTAGCTGGTGCGTTGGGAGGTTAAAATGAATACAATGAAATACCAGGTAATCCACAAAAGTACATGTGGCGACGCCATCCTGGATCACTTGTCATCGATGGAATTTAAACCATGGCAAAACGTGGCCCGTTATCTCGGGGTAATACTAGATTAAAGGCTAACTTATGGTGTTTATGTCGCCCTTGCCAAAACTAGAGGGGGTATGGCTTCACTATACTATACCAGACCGATGGTTATTAAACACCATCAGGTATTCGATCCTAGATCGGTCACATTGGGGTGTGACCGTCTTTCTTTCAAGGATAGAAGTTAGAAACTGTTAGAAACATTTGCCTCCCCGTGGCGTTATGAAGATGTTCGTATTATTACACAGTGGCAAACAATGCCCAACTTTATAAGAGTTAAAACTGAGAACAACTTCCTACAAGCGGAAGCACATCCAGATCACGTGTTGCGAACTTCAGTTCATTAAAACGCTGGAAGTAGCCACGACACAAGCTATTCACCCCTCTGTATCTTAAATCTTGACTGTGAAGTAAGAAGTTATTGCTGTCAAGTCTAAAGTGATTAAATTTCAATTCAAACATTTTAGAACCGAAAACAGAAGAAGGAAGCCTAAAGTCAAATCTACTGGACTTTAGTCAAAATGTGGCTAACTGAGTACGGTTCATTGATATGGAAAGTCGAATTTTCCTACATAGAAAAAATACTAAAATATATCAAGAATTATGAGCGAAGATTTTACCAGTTTAGTACAGATCACCGAGGAACTCCAAAAAACGCCGAAAGAGTACTGATACTGATTCCGAAAAGCGAAGAGTTGAAGGTATACGAAATAGCTTATCGAATAAAGGACTCCAGATAGAAAATGCTGTAAAACATGTGGATTATAGGGAGCAGCGTGGTTATGAATATGAAAAAGAGATTATATTCCAAAGAATCTAAAAAAAAAAGATTTTTTTTCTTTGGCTTTAGAAGTCAACATTATTAAGGTTACTTAATTAATTAATTATTTACTTTGAGCCTTTCAGTGAGTTATTTTAAAGATGTATCCGTTTAAAGTCTAGGCTAGCGTTCTTATTTACATCTCAAAATATCTAAAGAACATGGCTGACGTCCACACAACGGACAGGATAGGCAGGCTACTGGAAAACCACAATGTTAAAACTGGCGTTAAACCCACTCTTACAATACAACAGAGCTTGTGATCGTCCAAAGACCGAAGAGATCTCCTATCGGCATCCGCGGACCTTATAGAGTTTTATGCAGCTGTATGGTATTCATTGGCACCATAAAACGTAGTGTCAACACGAGGATTACGGAACACAAGACGAGTTGCAGGCTCGCGTAGCAGAGCACGATCTCTGCGAAGGTAAAGACATCCTTTTCAACGAGGTGGATATCTTATATCAATCGCAGCGTTTCTATCCGAGACTAACGAGAGAGGCCATTGAGATCTTTAAACACGACAACAATTTCAACAAGAAGGAGGAAATTACGTTTCTAAATGCAGAGTGGAAGCGAATTTTACAACATACTTCAAGTGCGCCGAACACCGCGCCACCACTACCCCACCTCCACTGCAGCGCGACGGCGGCAGAATAAATACCACGGAGCTCACCACAGTCGAATCAGTCAACGTCGGGAAGCAGGGGAGATCACTTCGCTCATTGCCTCATCGCCTTTGATAATGTCTGCCGCAGCTGTAATCGAAACGTCAGGAAGATATTCCATTGGACCACGGCTTCAAAACCCGGAAAACACTTTGGATTGTATTTTGACGGGCCGTGAAAGCCTTCACAGTCTTATAGACCTTGGACCATTTTCTGCTTTCTTTTTATGTCTTTATTACTTAAAAAAGGTGATTTTTCTTAAAATGTAACATTTTAAGACCAAAAGAAATACAAATTTCCTACTCAATGCGCATTACAAACAATTGGAATTAGATGTACTGATCTGTAAACTACAGGTATGCCCTCTTGTTCAGATGTACATGATGAGCCCCCAAACTGGCATTAATTCTAAAATTTGTTAAACTAAAAGTCGAAACATTGGAAATATTTTATTAGTAAAGTGATTGCTTACTCTATAAATACATAGAGTTTATGTAGTTGGAAATCACATTAAAAACAGCTGATTTTTTGTTGCCACCTATTGAATGATTACACCAATTCACCTCAAATAATGTAATTAATTAGATCTGGTGTATAAAAAGATATTATATATAAATACACCTCATATACATACAGAGCAAACCACCGCTTTATTGAAGAACTATTCTCAATATTTCGATTTTTAATGAGGTCTTCCTCAGCGCTTCTTCCGAAACTATTGTAATAACACAACTAAAAAACTTGAGGAAGAACTCAATAAAGATCGAAATTTTGTCATTTTAAAATTCTTGTTGGAGCTATTACAAACTTTTTAAAGAACCGAAATGGATTGAACAAAAAGCAGATAAAGAATAATCTGCTTGAAATATGTCTTTTTCTTGCGGAGGTGTTCACACACAAGTACTTGTACTTGTGTGTAAGGGTAGCCATCGGACGATGACTCTGTACCTTATCTTAAAAACTTAAAAAGTGCTATGACAAAAATTTCAATACGGAAGTTTCATAATTTAGTAAACAGTTTTTATTATTTGGTTTTAGTATCTACAGGTTGTCCCAATTTTATGCGATCACTACCAACTTTCTTATGTTAAATTAGACATGACAAATTTTCTTTCATTAATCGATTCTATATTTGATTCTAAGACTTTGCTGTATCTTTCTATATATCTCCATTTCTTATATCTTTTGAGATATTTTAGAATATACAGGGTTTTTCATTAAGGGTGGCCACCGGCCATATCTTGGAAACTAAATGGCTTAGAAGTTAGAGAAAAAAGTTTTGATTATTAAAGTAAACACGAGAAAATCCTGGAAATTATTTGCAAGTTCCTTACTTTGCCACAAGAGGGCGCAATTAGAAACCAAATATTACAAACCAATTTTTTTCCGAAAATTGTCGTTTTAAGGTGTATCTTGGGCAACATTATTAGAAAGATTGGACAATCCTGCAACATTTTGACCTGACTCTCGTAGATGTACTGTGCTTAGTAAAAGTGAGGGAAACAATTGAAAGTGAAATAATCAAAATCCTTGTAACTTTCAAGCCTCATATCCGATTTTAGTAAACTTGGTCTTGTTTAGAAGATAACTGCCATTACTTTTAACTGTGATATCCGGTGCTAAACGATAGTTTTTAATAAACGTGCTAGAGGGCTCAATTTCAAATTAAAGTGTTTTTTTTGGTTTTACACCAAAAAGTTAAATCATTCGGTATAATTTTGATATCATAATTGGAAAGTAGATTAAATTTGCCACAAAAAAATGTAAGATCCCAATACGATATCTTTATTCGTCCCGGAGTTATTTCTGCAAACATAACTTTTTTCACTTTTATTACAGTGCACAAATGACCCCCGTTTTCCCGAATACAACTATTTATTCTCCCTCTGGTACTGACTACAGCCGTTTCAATTTCAGCTTGTGAAATCGAATTAACAGCGTTCGTAATTCGCTCTATCATGTCTTCTCCTGTGGTCGGTGGGGTTGTATAAACAATGTCTTTTATTCTTCCCCACAAGTAAAAGTCTAGAACAGTTAGATCCGGAGATCCAGGCGGCCACGGAAACACACTACCCCTTCCAATCCAGCGATCAGGATAAGCTACATTTAAAAAATTGCGAACTCTCTGAGGAAAATGTGCCGGGCATCCATCATGTTGATACCACATTGAAGCTCTAACATCGAGAGGAATATCTTCTAAAAGGGTAGGCAATTCATTCTGTAGGAACATTAAGTATGCTTCGGCATTTAGTTTTCCATTAAAAATAAATGGTCCGATAATTCTGCCTCCTAAAACTCCGCACTACACGTTTACACTCAAACGCAAGAACATTGATAATACTGTCCTCATGCCTTACAGGACGTCTTCTGAAGATAACTGGAATGGGTCGCACATTTCCCGTTTGCCGTAAACGTAGTGCCAATACCTTTCTGCTGTGATGCCTTCGTGCTGATATCTAGTAGCATATGTACGTTCCGCAATAGGTGCATCCTTAAACGAAGTCCGAAGATAGGCACAGAACGCAACGTTGCAAGATCACTCAAAAAATGCCTATTTAAAAGTATAATTTATTTGTTCTTTTATGTTCCTTTTTGCATATAATTTGCAAAATCAGTTGATTGAACTATTTATTAGAAAATTCTTAAGTACAACTTCAACCTAAATTCGTCAAATACGTTCAATTTTAATTTACTAGAAATAATATTGAAAATAGTTACATTTATAAGGGGTGTTTATTGTCATCTATTTGGCTGTGAAATGTCAAAAGAAAAGGATCAAGCAACAAAAGTTGATTTATTTCGATTATGCCATCCTTTTCTGTCAAAAATGTAAAGCCTTCTAGCTCGTTTTTTAATGAACTCTCCATACATTAATAATATAATGACTTTTCGGTGAAATTTGAAATTAACAAAAATGTAAAGTGATTATGTGGCATAGTTCCCACCGTATTGCGATGGAAATCTTGTCTGGTCGCCGGTCCCTGCGTTAAAAATGTCAAAAATTACGTCAAAAGGTTGGGCGAATAAATATCCTGGACAGTTATAACAGTCTTGCGGTAGAAAAACTTGACTCGTTGCCGACCTCTGCACTAAATGTCAGAAATTACGGCAGCTCCAGCTGTCAAGCTGTCACTCAAGATTTCAACAATTTATGGCCAAATCGAAATTGAAAGTTTAGTTTTGGTTAAATAATCTTAAAAAGTGCGTAGTTTCTTATCAAAGGAACAAATGTGTTTAATAGAGGCGTAAATTAGGTGTTTCTTGAACTTTCACAATTTGTGCTTGTGCGGGAAGGGAACATGTAGAAAGTGGCGTTGTGTTGCAAGTTATGGACAACACAAGAATTTCTCCGGTTTTCTTGGAACTAAAAGGTAAGATTTTAATTATTGACAGCTGTAACTCTCTATACATTAATAATAAAATGACGTTTCGGTGAAATTTGAAATTAACAAAAATGATTGAATGGGATAGTTATAACCGTCTTGCGATGGAAAATCTCGGCTGGTCGCCGGTCTCTGCGTTAAAAATGTCAAAAATTAGGGCGGATGAATATCCTGGACAGTTATAACAGTCTTGCGGTAGAAAGCTTGACTCGTTGCCGGCCTCTGCACTAAATGTCAGAAATTACGTCAGCTCCAGCTGTCAAGCTGTCATTCAAGGTTTTCTGGATTTTCAACAATTTATACCCAAACCCAAACTGAAATTTTAGTTTTGGTTAAATAATCTCAAAAAGTGCGTACTTTCTTATTAAAGGAACGAATGTGTTTAACTCGGTGTTTAATAGAGGAGTAAATTAGGTGTTTCTTGAACTTTCGAAGAACAATCCAGTGCTTGTGCGGGAAGGAAACATGTTGAAAGTGGCGTTATATTGCCAGGCATGGACAATACCAGAATTTCTCCGGTTTCTTGGAACTAAAAGGTCAGATTTTAGTTATTACTTAACGTTTAGCAGCTAATGACATGTTTAGTTCAAAGTTGATCAGTTAATAATGTTTTAAATACACGTGGCTCAAGATATTATAGGAAATAGTTTTCCCTTGGTGCATTTTGCAAACATTCGAAATATACGGCAATCATGTCGAAAGCCTCGGAATTGGTATAAGACATGTTTGAAGGATGAAGTGCAAGTTTTGATAATAATAGCCTAGCTACGAAGAAACTTAAAAGGAATCAACGAGAATGAACTTTTTGTCAACGCAATACGAAACTTGTCAAAATTGAATCAACTGACAACCAATGTTATTTGTCTCCATGGATACCTGCCTATTTTGTTTCATAGCTATCTAGATTGATATTGTAAAACATTATATTAGAAGTATGCTTAAATTAAGTAGAAGTTTTCAATAATCAGATATGTTTAGGATAAAATAGTGACATATTTTATACTGATTGACAAGCCTACAAAACCATCATGTTTTAAAACAATAATTGTTGTAACGGAATGTTTTTTTATGGAATTATGAAAACAATCATTTATTGGAGAAATGGAAAGGAGAAAAAATATGTTATTGGAATCTTAACATTTTTTGTTGCAAACTTAACCTACTTTCCGATTATGATATCAAACTTATACCGAATGATTTAACTTTTTGGTGTAAAACCAAAAAAAAACACTTTAATTTGAAATTGCGCCCTCTTGCACGTTTATTAAAAACTATCGCTTAGCACTGGATACCCACAGTTAAAAGTAATGGCAATTATCTTCCAAACAAGACCAAGTTTACTAAAATCGGATACGAGGCTTGAAAGTTACAAGGATTTTGATTATTTCACTTTCAATTGTTTTCCCCACTCTTATTCAGCACAGTACATCTACGAGAGTCAGTTCAAAATGTTGCAGGATTGTCCAGTCTTTCTAACAATGTTGCCCAAGGTATACCTTAAAACTACAAATTTCAAAAAAAAATTTATTTGTATTATTTGGTTTCTAATTGCGCCCTCTTGTGGCAAAATTAGGAACTTGAAAATAATTTCCAGGATTTTCTCATGTCCCCTTTAATAATCAAAACTTTTTTCTCTAGCTTCTAAACCAATTAGTTTCCAAGATATGGCCGGTGGCCACCCTTAATGAAACACCCTGTATATGTTTTTTATTCGAATGAAATTTGATTGAAACAGGTGCTAATATTTGCTTCTAAAGGCAACAAAAATGTATGATTTGTAACTGATATGAAAACGGTAATCTATAAAAATATAATTTTTGCTCATTTGGCACAATTGGTTAAAAGTTGAAAATAAATGGGCAAACACTAAAAGAAAATGAAAATCATTAATAGTTGCCCTCCTATAGGCCTGATTTAAATTTTTCATGCTACGGACATACAAAGTATTCCTGAATTAAAAGTATAGTAAGGTAATAAAAAATAAAAAATACTGTTTAGAAACAATCTTTGAAGAGCTCTCTAGCATATTAAAGACATTTCCGGACACATGTTTCTATGAAATGTTTAGCTTACTTTTTAATGTAGAACCGCAACATTTTGTAGACACAGTATAAAAATTCTTGCCTTCACAAGGAGTTTTATGTATGACATTTCTTGTGTTTGCCTATTTATAGCGTGGTTTTGTTTTTGTCAATTGTGCACGTAATGTGGGGGCAGATATCTTTGAAATGTTTACGGCCATAGTCAAATTTATTTAACTTCTTAAAGAGCCTTTTCTAGCGCCACCGACAACTCCAATTGTTCGCCATAATGCGCCGCCAAACTTAATAGGTGCTCCGCCCTTGGTTTGAATTTCTTTATGCAAGTAACATCAAAAAGCTCTGAATTAAGATTGGTTGATGTATCAAAATTAAGAAACATTTGATATAACCAGTTTTTTTAAGTAGAAAATAAAAGTCGCATTTTAGGAGCCGATTTTGAAAAGCTTTAGTGCATTATAGAGACATTTTCGGACACATGTTTATATACATTTTCTATCCTATTTTTTAACCTGATATTTAACATAGGAATTTCCGGACACTGTATAGATGAAACATCGAACTTTCATGTGGGGCTCACTACAGTTCAGAAGATAAGGGAGGAAACTTGCCTTGTTATATGGACAATACTAAGTTTTATATATCTTAAGACAGTTGGCTGTACCAAGAAAATGAATCAAATTAATGAAGGCATTTGGAAAACATGAATTTTTCCCAATTATCTTGGTACTATGGACCGGAAGCATATTAACCTTGTTTGCATTGGTGCACAATGTGTCTTACAACGCATGTATTTCTGATTGCAAACTATGAGGACTGATTTCTTATTGGTCGGCCGCAAAACATGTATGAACAATATTACATTTAGTCGGTTTTGATAATTGGTTGAGGGTGTTGTTTTACTGGTGTTATTATGGCGCAGAAATTTTACTCGACGCCGAACTGAGGGTAAGACGTTGTTTGTTTCATATATAATGTCTTTAGGATTATCGGAAATTTCTGATTTTATTTTATTTAGGTCTAAATAATACTCTCATACATTTTAGCGATTTAGTTATTTTTTATTCCATTATAACGGAACAGCAACGAAATATTAGCATGTATTAGGTATACTTTTTTTTACAGTCTGTCTTTGAATGATCCTCTGAATAGCCACGACTCTGATGAAGAACAGTGGTCAGAGAGAAAGCAAGCAAATTCAGATCATCTTTCAAGACGAGTACTGAAGCAATTTTGCAAGTATGATGATCGGAAAGATTCCAACGAAAATATTATTCCACCATATGTTATTGATAAAAGGTAAAGGACTATAGGTAGATATATTTATCGATCGATGAAGCGATTCATGGTCAGTATCTGCATTACATGCAGTACAAAATGCCGACTCAGCGGAACAGAAGGCGCCAGTAGGACTGGCTTGCCATCGCCGGATGGACATTTAGCTTTTAACTTTCGATATATTGAGGTACGAGATCATCAGAGTGAACCCAACTGACGAGCTCTAGTGGGAGCGAAACGCCTCTTGGGAGGTAACGCTCTGATGATCTTGTGCAACATTTTGGTGATTTTTTTCACAGGGTTATGGAAGATTATTCTTCTGTAACAGATGGGCCTATATACAGCGGACACAGGCTAGATGTGCTCATTCTTACATTTTGCGATACCATTCATACCTTCCTAAGTGTAATTTCCGAAAAGTCTATATCCTCTTCGGTAAAAGCAAATTCCTCAAAGATTCCTATGAACTCGTCTGAATCCTAACAAAAGAATGTACTGGTGAAGTTCAGATCAACACTTCAACGAAGATAATTTACAAAGAAAACGCTCAGGACGATAGATTGCTCAAACTACGCCCAATGAATAATAATTTAGCTCCGTTTGAATAATAAATTTAGGAAATATGGTGAACCGAAGGAACACATATCATAGATGAAAGTATACCATATTATTAGAAGCATTAGGCTAAGCAATACATAAAAGGAAAACAGACTAGATTTGATTTAACAACTCAGCGTTATATAGTAATAATGGGTATTGCGTAATATTAGAAATCTACATCTTTGGAATAACATCATTTGGACTTCATATTTCACAAATTATCATATGCACTTAGTATATTTACAAATTTGCGCTATCGCAACCATTGGTGAAAATTTAACGGAACAATGGCACTGTCCGAATAAAAAACCGTGGAGTAAGGAATCTACGGAGCATACAAATTCATAGGTAGTGACAAAATTGTACTTGTAATATGAAATGACAATAAAATAATGTGCGATGCATCCGATTTTTCAGAAAACAATATTATCAAGGCTTTGCGGTAAAGCAGAAATTCCAAATGCAAAATCAGATTGATCAGCCAGAATTAATATCCGTTGTTATATTCCCACGCTTTGCTCGCTTGAATTATACACACATTTTTATTACAATGCTTAATCAGCTTATAGTGTTAGATTGCTTTTCTAGTGTATTACATTTTTACCTAGAATATTATGTACGCATGTGTAGATTTAGAAATCGGAAGCACCTAGTTGAAAGGCGATTTTAGCATTCAGATTTAGAACTCGAACAGACATCTGTACTTTGATTGAAATAAAACCGCTAGTTAGTACCTGCGTGTATTTTTGTACATCTCTACGGATCAACTATTAATCGAACATAACAAATGGCGCAGCCGGTAGGATAATCCTAAATAGGATTATTAGTGTTCGAGGGAATATTTGTTGTGCAAATAGGAAGAGAAGTCCGGCGATAACTACTGTCGATCATCCGAGAACTCCAACATATTTGTCAGAATCTTCGAATCCCAAGAGCCGTTGATCACTTTGCAAGGTGAAACCAGTTAACTACTGCATCTGCAAAGTAAGTAGAGAAGTCTTTTACACGGGGTATTAACTAGTTTTGGTGGTGTTTCCAATCATGTCCACTCCTCCTTTAAATCCCCTTGAAACCGCAACTGGAACTAGAGAACCTGTTCCAAAACATAGAATGTCCGATATTAGAGCAATCATTCAAGATAATTTCAATGGTGATCGTTCTAAGCTTTATGATTTTTTGCAAGATTGTGCTCAAGCATGGAGTCTATGTGAAGGCTCCCAAAAAACTCTCTTAGTATCTTATATTGAATCTAAATTAAAGGGCTCTGCCCGGGCTCAAACTAGATTTAAACGATTTTTCGATTTCGATGATATCAAAGAATGTTTAATTGAACTATTCGGTGATCAACGTGATTTATCGCAAATTCTTGAAGAACTAAACACACTAAATCAAGGCAAAATGGAATCCGTTCAGAGTTATTTTAGTCGTATAGAATTTTTTGCAAACTTTAGCTTTAAACACTTCAGCACTTGAAGACGAAGACGAATCAGTTGGTAGAGTAGCCATGATTAAAGAAATAGCTTTGCGACGATTTATTTTGCATTCTATTGAAGAGATTTTCTCTTGTTTGCGAAGATCCAATCCAAAAAATATAAAAGAAGCTTTTTCTAAAGCGATTTTAGATGAAAAACATCTATTAGCTAGAAAACACAGTTCACAAAAAAATTACGGACAATTCCATAGCAATTATTGTTCCCATTGTAAGAAAAAAGGACACACCCTTAGAGAATGCTATTCTAAAAATCGGAAATACGTTAATTTTAATTCCACGCAACCGTCCGGTTCCAGAAAACCCTTTAACTCATCAGAGTCAGGAAATTCTGATCAATTGATTTCTCCGAAATTCAACAGCCCGCAAAACTCTAACATTTACCATCCTTCTAAATTTTGCAAGTACTGCAAACGTCAAGGTCATTTAATAAATGAGTGCAGAAAACGCGAGTTTAATAACAAAGCCAAGAGCTCGAATGCTCATCCCCCTCGTAATGGTAACGTAAATTTGGTCGATCAAATTTCAAACGAAAATTCAAATTCTTTAAACGAGAAGGAGTCTTCAGTCAGTGTCGCCATGTCGGACTAAAAGCATTTCTAGACGACACGAAAGCCCGAGACGTTAAATTTAACCCTAAACATAACTCTCAGCCAAACGTTTCTTTTGGTAAATCAATAAATCTAAATCCTTCTAATGAAAAACGTGAAATAATTCCTTGTTACACAATTAATGGAGACGCTGGTATGTGCTTTGTTAAACTTCCTCATCTTGCTAAAAATGGCAACTTATTTTATTTTACATTTTTACTTGACACTGGGGCCAAAGTATCCTTAATAAAAGTCCCCAAGCTTAAACGTACTAACTTAAATTTCAATCCCCAAGAAAAAATGTTATTATATGGCATAAGCAAAGGCAATCCCATTGAAACTGCAGGTACAGTAACCTTAGATGTTAGATTCCATAATAAACATATGTTCAATCCTAAGTTCCACATAATAAGAAATAACACGAACATTCCTTTTGACGGCCTATTAGGTAACAACGTGTTAAAAGCTGAGCAAACAGATTTTTTTCATAGTAAATGCGAAATGAAACTTAAGTCTCTTCCATTCCCAATAAAATTACATTTCTGCTCAAGTGCAGATAATTCCGAAACGCATATATTACCACCGCGTTCTGAAACTGTAATAAGAGTAAATGTTACAAACGGTAATGAAATCCGAGAGGATATTGTTGTGATAAGTTCATACTCGACGGAGTTTTTCTTGCGATAGCAGTTGTTTTAGTTCAAGAAGATAATATCACTCTAACAACAATTGTCAACCCGTTAGAAAAAGCCGTGCAAGTAAATTTTATACATATCGAGTTACTTCCTTTTAATGAAGCTGAATCACATGTTTTTCACATCGTTTCTGATACGCGTGAAATAAGCTCAACGGATCGAAATTCAATTCTAGAAACAAATTTGAGACTAAAACGTTGAGGAAAAGATGTCGATTCTTAACCTATGTCGGAAATTTAATCACATATTTCAGCTGCCGAATGATAGCCTCACATGCACGAATGCAATTGAGTGCAAAGTCCAAACAACATCTGATATTCCTATTGCTTCTAAAATTTATAGACTTCCTAAAATTCATGAAGATGAGGTCTTCAAACAAATCGATAAAATGTTAAAACAAAAAATTATACAACCATCTGTTTCGCCATACAATGCACCGCTTTGGGTGCTACCTAAAAAAATGGACGCTTCGGGAGAGCGTAAGTGGCGAATCGTGGTAGACTATCGACGTCTTAACGATGTAATTTTAGGTCAGTATTATCCGATTCCGAATATTGATGAAATTTTAGATCAATTAGGGCATTCCCAATATTTTACTACTTTAGACTTAAGTTCTGGGTTCCACCAGATCAGAATGGACCCGGAAGATGTCCCCAAAACCGCGTTTTCCACACCGAACTCTCACTATGAGTTCCTAAGAATGCCTTTTGGTTTAAAATGTGCACCAGCCGTACTTCAAAGACTAATGAATAATGTTTTAACTGGTTTACAAGGAAATCAATGTTTTGTGTACCTGGATGATTTAGTAATGGTTGGCTCAAGCATATCTGATCACGAGAAAAAATGAAAATTAGTTTTTCAAAGATTATCGAATAACAATCTTAAACTTCAGCCTGATAAATGCGAATTTATGAAAAAAGAAATCATATATGTAGGTCATAAATTATCAAAAGATGGAGTCGAACCAGATGCCGCAAAGATCGAAAGCATCACTAATTTTCCAGGTCCCAAATCACCTAAAAACATAAAGCAATTTTTAGGGTTAGCAGGATACTATAAACGTTTTATTCCTAATTTTTCTGCAATTGCAAAGCCAATGACATTATTGTTAAAAAAGGGCGCAATTTTTAATTGGGGTCCGGAACAACAGGAAGCGTTCGAACAATTTAAGAATATATTAACAACCGATTTACTTTTACAATTTCCCGATTTCAATAAAGAGTTTATCCTGACTACTGATGCATCAGATTATGCGATAGGATGCAAGCCGAACATTAAATAAGGCCGAACAATCATATTCTGCTACCGAAAAGGAACTATTGTCAATAGTATGGTCAATAAAACATTTTCGTCCGTATCTCTATGGAAAAAGATTCAAAATTGTAACAGATTGTCGCCCATTGACATGATTGTTTAATTGTAAAGATCCCTCAGCTCGGTTAGTCCGTTGGAGACTCAAATTAGAGGAATACGACTATCAAATCATATACAAACCAGGTCGTTTAAATTCAGTAGCCGATGCATTGTCAAGAAATCCGAAATTTCATGTTGACAAGAGTGAAAAAACCTTCGATAATTTTGTCAGATTTCATTATGAAAATCAGGATTTAATTGAACATCCTGTATTAACAGAAAACATTTTTGTCAGATTTCCCAATATCCTGTTCCTATCCAAAGATTTCGATGAATCCAATATCTATTATGAAACCCTAAGTCAGAAATACGACCTAAAGAAAATTAATATCGATGATATCAATTTGTATGACACTATAACTCTAAAAAATGATACTTAATATGCCATGATGTTGCCAATGATAAGCCATCCTCCAAAGATATATTTTATGCTCTTCAAAATTTCAAAAACAAAATTAAATTTGAAAATAGTAATATCGATGTTTATTTAAAAATCCCTTACGCTACAATGAATCTCTGAAGAAAGATATTATAAATGAAATGATCATTTATCTTTTTAAGGACTCTGTCAAATTCAATATTGTATGGTTGGTTGTTATCTTGGGTTCTGGTCCTTTTGTCTGATTAAAATAAGTTACAGCGGGTGCTTCTAACTTCTCTGTTTAATGACGTTTCGACACAAATTGGTGCCTTCATCAGATTACTACAACATATGGAATACTTAGTTTAAAGACAAAATTTTAAAAAATAGCAGGAAGGAATGGTGTAAAGGAATACATGGAAAAAAAAAATTTATAAAGATTACTACAAGTACGAAATAAATTGTTGAAACATAAACGTATTGAGGGATGATTAAATTAAAGAATAAAGTCGGTAACTCAAAGCAAAAGAGCGTCAAAAGTGAAACCTACGATGCAATATGGTGTTAGGTTAAGAAGAGGGGCCAATAGGGTAAGAAACGTAAGAAAAGGAGGGAATCTGAGGGTGACAATGACTTACCACAAAACGATGTACAGTTTTGGTTCGAAGTTTGTTGCAGTTTTTTTCTTTATGTATTGTTACTTGAAGAAAAGTAAATGAAAGTTGCATTATTGCTTTGTACATGCTGCTCGCCGTGTCGAAACTCTGCGGCTAACCGTCAGAGATATCGTACGGCACGCAGCATGTACTATGGGGAATTAAAGAAATTTTTTGTAAGTTTTGGATAAGGAAGCCTATAATGAAAGAAGATGCAAAGGTTAGTAAAATTGGTCAAGGTGGTGTTTAATATACACATACATCGCAAGGTTAATTGTTTTTAATTAAGTAGGTCTGCTGACTGGTGGTTTTGGGTGTTTGGTTTATATTGTTTTGGAAATTAACTATGTATTTTAGGTAAATTTATGGATATTGAAATATTTACTGATTTTATGCAGGGGGTAGTTACAGTATGTAGGAGTAAATTTTACTTAGGCCATCAGTGTCCGTTTTTGCATTGACGCAATTACTGTTTTTTTTTATGTATACCATTTCATGAAATTCCCTTTTTTTCTTGTTTTTTTCTGTTTTTAGGACTTTAGCTCTTTTAAAATCAAAATTATGTTGATGTTCATTTGCGTGGTTGGTTAGGGCTGTAGGGTTATTTTTGTTGTGTTTGTGTCCATTGATGCGGTTTTTTAAGAACTGGCTAGTCTGCCCGATATAGACGCCAGGGCATCCTGTTTGGCAGGGTATTTCGTAGACGATGTTGCTTTTTTTGTCTGTGGGGGTTTTGGGTTTCAGTTTGGTAAAATGTTGGTTGAGTAAATTATGTCCTTTAAAACTGGTTTGGATATTTTCTTTGGAGACTGTATTGCGGATTTTTTCGGAAAGACCAGGGATGTATGGTATAGTTAGATAGTTTGTTTCGGTATTTTTTTTGGTATGCCTGGTTGAATTGTTATAAAATTTATGTATTCTTTTTTTAAATATAGTGTTAATTAGGCCGTAGGGGTAGTTGTTTGTTATTAGGGCGGACTTTGCCTTTTTTATTGCATCGGTTCGGTATTCAGGATCGGAAAGGCCTACCGCGCGGTCGGCAAGGCTGGTTATGACGGACTTTTTTTGAGATATAGGGTGATTTGAATTGAAATTTAAGTATCTGCCAGACCAGGTGGGTTTCGTGTACCATGAGGTTCTTACTTTGCCATTGCTGTTATGGAGGGTGAGGTCTAGAAAATTGATTTGCTGATTTTGTTCGATTTCTATGGTGAATTGAATTTTTGGGTGGTATTTGTTGAACTCGTTCAATATGTGTTGGCCGTATTTTTGTGGAGCAGCGAGCAAGCAGTCATCTACATAGCGGAAGAAGAAGGGGAGTTTTACTGGTAGGTTGTCAATTACAGTGGTTTCGAGATCTTCGAGGACTAATTGTGCAATGACGCTTGAGATGGAGGCGCCCATCGCACAGCCATTGATCTGTTTGTAATAAGTGTCATTGAAGACGAAATAAGTAGAGCTTAAGGTTAGTTCCACTGCTTCTAAGAAGTCCTTCATAGGTATGTCAGTGTGTTGTTTAATTTTGTCCCAGTGTTTTTTTAGGAGGTCAAGGGCAAGTTCGATAGGGATATTTGTGTACATGGATATTACGTCTAAGGACATTAGGGAGTAATTTGTGGGGTAGGATACGTTAGAAATTTTGTCTTTAAATTGCCAAGAGTCCTTGATATAGAATTCATTTTGATGTACTATTTTTTGTATTATATTTTTTAGAAATTTTGAAAGTTTTTCGAAAGGGGATTGAACACATGAGACGATGGGTCGGAGTGGTATGTCGGTCTTGTGCAATTTTGGGAGGCCGTAAATTTTTGGAGGCAAGGCGTTGTAAATTTTTAGATCTTTGGCGGTGTTGGGGGATATGTAGGCCATATTTTCCCATTTTTTTATTAAGTCGTTGTTGCTTTTTTGAAATTTATTTGTTGGGTCATTTTTCATTTCTTTGTATGTAGTTTTGTCTGTCAGTAGCTCGTAAATTTTTTTGTCGTAGTCAGTTCTGTTCATGACAACAGTCTTATTTGATTTGTCTGGTTTGAGGACTATTACTTGAGGGTTGTTTTTCAGGAACTGTCTAGTTTCATTTATGTTGCGTTGGAGGTTAATATTGTTTTGTTGTCCAGTGTTTTGTGAGGCTTTGTTTTTGTGGGTGTGTATGTGACTGCTGCAGGCGGATCTGATATTGTCTTTTGTTTGCGCTGGTAAGCGGGATATGGCAGATTCGATATTAGCTATGATGTCAGTTACTGGAATTTCTTTTTTGTTTTTTATAGGTAGGGCGAAATTGGGGCCTAAACTGAGGGTTTGAGAAACATTGGCTGGTATGGTGGTGTTGCTGAGATTTTCGGTCCAATTAGTTGTAGGGGAATTGGACGTTTTGATGTTATGTTGTTTTAATAGGTTATTGTTGAATTTCTTTGTGTTGGAGTTTTTTATGGAAGCAAATAGATTTTCGAATCTTTGTTTTTCTTTCTCAAAAAAG